>CM060347.1:15342920-15357920 GCA_030674155.1 Stramonita haemastoma | reverse complement strand
AAGTGGAACAGGATTTAATGTGTGCACAAGATGTTCTCTGTGTGTTCACACGGGGTTTATAGTCTCATCTGAAGGACTTTGGGGAGAGTGGAGTCAGCACTGATGTTGACTCCAGGAGAAAAATCTCCTCGAACGGGAATCGAACCTGGGTTGTCAAATTGTGAGCGCAATGTTCTGACCACTAGGCTATCCCGTCCCCACGTGTGTGTGTTTGTGTGTGTTGTGTGGCATGTGTTTTATTATTTTTTAAAATTTATTCTTTTATATTAAGGGTAATGGAATAAGCACTCATGTGCTTTTTTTACATCCAGTCCCCATGTGTAATGCAGTTCTGTAAATCTTGTCATCTGTTCCCACCGGCACGCATTTCTTACAAAAAGCGGAACAGGATTTAACATGTGCGCAAGATGTTCTGTGTGTGTTTGCACATGTGGTCTTGGTTTATAGTCTTATCGGAAGGACTTTTAGGGAGAGTGAAGTCAGCACTGATGTTAAATTCAGGGGAAAAATCTCCTCTGTGTGTGTGTGTGTGTGTGTGTGTGTGTGTGTGTGTGTGTGTGTGTGTGTGTGTGTGTGCTTGTGTGTGTGTGTGTTTAAATTTACACATGCATATCCTTGTTAATTTGACTCAGTTTTATCAGAATGCATACTTTATATATATATATTATATATATATATATATATATATATATATATATATATATATATATATATATATATATATATATATAAAATACATATGAATCACTTTGATTCACAGTGTTTAAGATGTGCTTTTCATAAACTTATTTTTTGGGGGGCTGGGGGGGTTCATAAAGTATTTGATAAAAAAAAAATTGATGGTAAAGTAACACCACCTTCACATGATTTTTATGGTGATTGGGTATTTTGAATCTGAATCATGTACACGCACGCACGCACACATGCACGCACGCACGCACGCACGCACGCACGTGCACACACACACACACACACACACACACACACACACACACACACACACACACACACACACACACACACACACACACACACACACTATCCCCCCTGTTGTTGTTTATTTGTCCATCATGTTCAACGATGACCTCTAAAACAGCAAAGGAGGCAGCTGCTGTTTTGGAAACTGGGCAGAAATTTGATTATAGTGGAGATGCCTTGCCCACAGTACATCCTCACTCTCTCGGCCAAGAGGGCATAAGGACAGTCAGTGTTGGAGATGTTCTCCAAAAGCCAGCTAGCCCCCCAGGGCTGCAGCACATAATGGACTGTGCAAGTCAAGCCTCCTAGTCAGAGAGTCATAGTCGATCACTAAACATTAAGCTGTAAAGTGGAATTCCATGAGTGGGAAAGAAAGCCACTGATCATACAGCCTCTCACTTTGTTGTTGCCTGCAGCATGAACGGTCTCTTAGTGGCATACAGTGATCTGTCACAATCAACTTCCTGTTCATGGAAGGATTTGGCCAAAATGAGCTGAAATGGGAGGGTATGTTTAAAATGTAATATCTCTCATACTATAAAAGAGAACTGCATGAAACTTGATAATAGTATGGTAAATGATTGTTACATATCTTGCATTATTTTTCTTACGTGTTTGTATCATGTGTCAAAAGTTGTTTGCTTAACACAATAGTGTGAGTGGTGTTTCCATGTATTCTGTATGAAAACACTGCAATACTAAAACACAAACATTCTCCTAAGGTGTCTAGTGTGCATGGACAGAGAGAAAAGGTTTCCTTTGGCCATACTCGGCTTAAAAAGTATGCATGATGATACTGCACTTTTGAATGGTTCAGGAACATGATGTTGCTGCACTTTCGAGTGGTTAATAATAATAATAATACATGGAATTTGTATAGCGCTATATCTTGCAAAAACAAATCAAAGCGCTTGCATTCGACCTACACGACACACAATCAGCAACTATTTACAGTTTTGACAAATTCGAATGTACACACACACACATACACACACACACACACACACACACACACACACACACACACACACACACACACACACACACACACACACACACACACACACACACACACACACACACACACACACACAAACACACGCACGCAGCACGCGCGCGCACGCACACACACCTACAAACGTTATGCACTTTGGCAGGTGGATGTTGAAGGCAGGGACAGGTAAGAGATGGAAGCGGAAGGAGAAAAACTTAGGTTTGAAATAAGTGTGTCTTGAGGTTGGATTTAAAGTGTCATAAGTAGGCTTTTGTCGGAGGGAGAGAGGAAGGTCGTTCCACATCGATGGACCAGAAACAGAGAAAGAGCGGCGGCCAATGGTAGATAGGTTGAATCTGGGTGTTCTTAGGGACAAAGTATCTGCCGACGAGCGGAGGGAGCGAGAAGGTGTGTACAAGTGAAGACATTCACAGAGGTAGGAGGGTGCAGTATTGTGGAGACATTTGTAACAGAGGGTATTGATCTTGTAGTTTACTCTCTGTGGTATGGGCAGCCAATGAAGAGATTGCAAGAGAGGGGTAATGTGCTCAGATTTTTTCTGACACTAGTGTTCAGGACACTAAGAGTTATTAATTAAGAACCGGGATAAAGCCCAGGTGCTGAAGGCATTACACTCTAAGTACTCACTCACTGTCTTTACCACCTCTGCGATATCATTATCAGGGCGTGGCAGTATTCCCTGGAAGGAGCAAAGGCCTCACCTCACCCCGCTGCCTCAGGAGGCCCCATGAATGCTGCCGCGGGGCCCATCGGTTACACCTACCAGCAGGTGGGGTGTGGGTATGGGGGGTACCCGGGCCACGTCATCTCTCAGCCTGCTCCACAGGGTACGTACTTGTGGGTAGTACTAGGATGCAAACCTCCCCCCCCCCCACACACACTATCTGTTTGGCTGGCTGGCTGGCTGGCTGGCTGGCTGGCTGGCTGGCTGGCTGACTGGCTGTCTATCAGTCTTTCTCTGTCTCTGTCTCTGTCTCTCTCTTTCTCTCTCTCTCTGTGTCTATTTTATCTATCTATCTATCTATCTATCTATCTATCTATCTATCTATCTATCTATCTATCTATCTCTCTATCTCTTATCTTATTATCTGTCTATCTATCCATCTATCTATCTTGCGCACACGTTAAATCCTGTTCCGCTTTTCGTAAGAGTAGGCCATCGTGTGCCAGTGGGAACAGATGACATTTACAAAAACTGCATACACACGGGGACTGGATGTAAAAAAAGCACAAGAGTGCTTATCCCATTATCCTCGATATAAAAGAATAAAATAAAATAAAAACATCTCTCTCTCTTTCTCTCTCTCTCTCTCTCTCTCTCTCTCTCTCTCTCTCTCTTCTCTCTCTCTCTCTCTCTCTCTCTCTCTCTCTCTCTTCTTCTCTCTCTCTCTCTCTAATCCAATCCAATCCAATCCAATGCAATGCAATGATGTTGCTTATAGCCCCACTGACCACATATGCCATATCAGGGCTATCACCTCGTTACATTTTAAAACTCATATTAAAAGTGTGCGACTATGTACAGTTTAAAACGAGGTATAAAACCAACTCAACTGTCCTTGCTTGTATCGACACCCCGGCCGACCATAAGGGTCAGCCCAGGACGGGCCCTGCGTTGTGGGAAAACCCACATCGATCACACTTAAAACGAGATAAAACCAAAACCAGGTTCCTTAAAACAACCTTGTCCTTAGAGACCAACTATACCACTTTCGCTCTATCTATCTATCTATCTATCTATCTATCTATCTATCTATCTATCTGTCTATCTGTCTGTCTGTCTGTCTGTCTGTCTGTCTGTCTATCTATCTATCTATCTATCTATCTATCTATCTATCTATCTATCTATCTATCTATCCTTAGTCTGGCGACCGTGGGGGCACCCCTGAAGACTTGACAACCAGTTCCCTCCATTCCTCTCTCTGTTCTGCCTTTCTCAAAATTTTGTTGAGTTTTAGGCCTGTCCACACACACACACATGCGTGTGTCGCACGCACACGCACTGTTCCCTGTAGAACAGCCTTGGCCAGTCCAGTCTCTATTTTATTTATTTATTTATTCATTTATTTATTCTTTTATATCGAAGATAATGGGATAAGCACTCTTGTGCTTTTTTACATCCAGTCCCCATGTGTATACAGTTTTGTAAATGTCATCTGTTCCCACCGGCACACAATGGCCTTCTCTTATAAAAAGCGGAACAGGATTTAACGTGTGCGCAAGATGTTCTGCATGCGTTCGCACACGGGGCTTCAGTTTAAAGTCTTATTGGAAAGACTTTTGGGAAGAGTGGAGTCAGCACTGATGTTGTGAACTCCAAGAGAAAAATCTCCTCGACCGGGAATCGAACCAGGGTCGTCAAATTGCAAACACAATGTTCTAGCCACTAAGGCTATCCTGTCCCCCCCCCCCCCCCCCCCCTCCTGAAGAATCTGTAGATTGCTGGTGTGATGTGTTGCAGTGGTGCAGACTCCTAACGGCACCACCACCATCATCAACCAAGCCCCCCCCAGGTCATCTACATGGAGGACGACCGCTATGGCCGCTATGGCCGCCATGGCCGCTACGGCCGTCACGGCCGCTACTACAACAGCGGCACCACCTATGTGGCCGTGCCTCGCTACTGGTGAGGGAGGGAGGGAGAGAGGCCCTGTCAGGGAGTCGGGATAGAGTGGGAAAAAAAAAATATGGACGAAGGTTCAAGAAATCAGAAATTAAAAGAAAGACAGATTCTGAACTTGGAAGAGAGGGAGAGGGAAGTGTTTTGAAGGGGGGGGGGGGGGGGGGGGGGGAAGAAAAAAAAATTTTGTAGATTTTTTTTTTTGTGTCTGGATAAAATAAGATTTTAAATTTTGGGAATATTGGATAGTGGAAGAAAAGCTGAAGAAAGAAAGTTGACTTTTGTTTAGATTTAAAAAAAAAAGTTAAAATCCTAGATGTGAAGAATTTTGGAAAGGAAAAACAAGACAGAGTCCTGAAAAAAAAATAGAATTTTGTATTTAACACTTTACCAAAAAAAAAAAAAAGGATTCAAAAGAAAGAAGGAAATACCACCACTACCAACCAACAATAAACACTAAAAAAAAGGAAGACTGAAAATAAAGAACTATGCATAATTTTATTGATCGAGAAGTTAGGACATGTAAATAAAGAAAGAGATGACTATATGACCAAGTTGTAAGATAGATACGTTTCTCTTGTGACCATAATTGACTAAGATGTAAGATAGATACGTTTCTCTTGTGACCATAATTGACTAAGATGTAAGATAGATACGTTTCTCTTGTGACAATAATTGACTAAGATGTAAGATAGAAATGTTTTTCTGTTTTGACCATAATTGACTAAGATGTAAGATAGATACGTTTCTCTTGTGACAATAATTGACTAAGATGTAAGATAGAAATGTTTTTCTGTTTTGACCATAATTGACTAAGATGTAAGATAGACATGTTTTTCTGTTTTGACAATGGAAGACGTGTATGCATACAATCAGAAAGGGGTTTCTGATAGAGTGGTGTTGATTAATTAAGGCAGGTACAACACCTTGTTGACACACTGCCTTAACGAAGTGTATTGCCTGATGACAAATTTTCAAGGTCTTACAGGTAACCAAAAAATGAATATTTTATTTTACTTATTTTATTCTTTTATTTCCAGGATAGTGGAATAAGCTCTCATGTGCTTTTTGACATCCAGTCCCTGTGTGTATGCAGTTTTGTAAATTTTGTCATCTGTTCCCACCAGCACACAATGGCCTACTCTTACAAAAAGTTGAACAGGTTTTAAGTGTGCGTGCGCTTGCACACAGGGCCTCGGTTTATAGTCTCATCCGAAGGCCTTTTGGGGAGAGTGGAGTCAGCACTGATGTTAACTCCAGGAGAGTTCAGTTGTTGGTTTATGGGATTTACTTGCTCCTGTGTGTATTTGTTGTATCAGCTGTGAGTTTTTAGCAAAATGATGCAAGGTCGTTGGGGGAAGATAGTAGATACATGAGACAAGATGTGGCATGTGCGTGTGTGTGTGTGTGTGTGTGTGTAGTTCTGTGTGTGGGCATGCTGCGCGCGCGCGCACACACACACACACACACACACACACACACACACACACACACACACACACACACACACACACACACACAACACACCAACACACTCACACACACAACACACACACACACACACACACACACACACACACACACACCACACACACACACACACAAAGAATTAGATATATTAAAAAAAAAAAAAAAAAAGGTAGAAAAAATCACAAATGTTGCAGAAGCACTGATTAGAGGCTCAGCAAGTTGCAGTTGCATGAACTGAAGTCAGCGTTTCCTTCCCCTGCAAGAAGCTTATTGTAACCAACCACATGACTTGTAGGTTAAACTGATTGAAACTTTTAAAAATATAAATCTTTATGTTTTAAAAATTCTAATTAGTTTATTTCAAGGATAATGGAATAAATATTCATGTGGGTTTTTTTTTTACATCCAGTCCCTGTGTGTATGCAGCTTTGTAAATTTTTGTTATCTGTACCCACTGGCACACAATGGCCTACTCTTCCGAAAAGCGGAATGGGTTTTAACATGTGCGCAAGATGTTTCTGTGTGCGTTCGCGCACAAGACCTTGGTTCATAGTCTCATCCGGAGAACTTTTGGGGGGGGTAGTGGAGTTGGTTTTTTTAAAGGCTAGTGCATCTTTGTATGTGATTCATGTAGTTTTCTGAGACATGTACTAGTTTTGTTTTTTGTTCTTGAAGCATAATCGGAATTTTTTTTGCTTTCGTTGTTTGTTTGCTTGTTTGTTTGTTTATTTGTTTTGATTTTTTTGGGTGTATTTTCTTTACAGTTCTATTACAATATCTTTGTGAAAAGCAAATAGAAGTGGAGTGCAGTACAATACAAAAGAATACAATACAAATCATACGATACAATACATACACTCAAATACAAATACATACATACACAAGCTACACTACACCACACACATCCACCACCGCACAATATTACACTACCATAATTACACTATGCTACATACTACATCACTACATCTATCACCCACGCACATATACAGCGCAATGTTATGCAATGCTATACTATGCAATGCAATGCTATGCTATGCTATGCCATGTTACTCTATGCTACACTTCATATTCTACACTAACACGCTAGCATATAATGCCATACATCTTGTGCATGTATCTTGTAGATCTATCTATCTGTCTGTCTGTCTGTCTCTGTTGTCTGTCTGTCTGTCTACCTATATCTATCTACCTACCTACTCACCTACTTATATGATCTATCTATCTCTGTCTGTCTGTCTGTTTGTCTACCAATCTATCTGTTTGTCTGTCAGTCTGTCTTTCTGAATATTTATCTGTATGTCTATCTGCTTGTCTGCCTGTCTGCTGTCTGTCTATCTATCTATATGACTGTTTGTCTATCTATCTATCTATCTATCTATCTATCTGTCTGTCTGTCTGTCTGTCTGTCTGTCTGTCTGTCTGTCTGTCTGTCTGTCTGTCTGTCTGTCTGTCTGTCTGTCTATCTATCTATCTATCTATCTATTCTATCTATCTATCTATCTATCTATATGTCTGTCTGTCTTTGTGAATGTCTGCATACAGCTATCTCTATATCATGGTATAATACATTTTCTGTCTTTTCTCGTGGTTCTCTGCCTTAATCAAGCATCAGGTCAGCAATAAGAAAAGGTACTTAATTAAGAAGGAGTGAGGAGATTTGAACCCAGGACCTCATGGACCCATGGGTTTGAAGTTAGTCAAACTGACTTAACCACTTGGCTCTAGCATCCGTCTTGTAGGGCTGAAAATGACATGGCGAAGAAAATATAGGAAACACCCCCACACTTACACACAACCTCAAAAAAATAACCAAAATGAAACAAAACAAAAAAAAGAAAACCACCACCTAAAAACCCAAAAGCAAAACAACGAAAAAAATTTTGAGGTGGGAAAGGGGAAGTAAATCCAGTTCAAGGATATTGACAGTGCGTTTGTGTTGTTTGTCTTGTCTCCCTTGCCTCAGGGCAACATTCAGCATGACCTTTTGAGCTCAGAGCGCTTGCTATAAAAAAAAAAAAAGAAAGAAGAAGAACATGTATATTGCAGATCTTTTTTATTTTAATTTTGTCAGTTATTCGGTTGTTTTGTTCTGTCACTGCAGTGCCCTTTTTGTAAAATATGCCCAGTGTGGAAAGCAGAATTGTCGTCTGTGTAACTGTAACATTATTGATTTGAGTGACACTTGTAGAGTGGGGTTGATTTTTGTGGTTGTATCAATTCATAATGATTTGCTGAGTGTATTCTGAATTTATTTGCCTGACCCAAAAAAAAAACTGTGGTGTATTGTCTTCGCTTAAAGATATATTTTGAATTTATATGTATGGTACGCATTATGACAAGGTGGGGTGTATTTGTGTGTGTGTGTGTATGTTTGTGGCGGGGGGTGGGTGGAGGGGTGGGGGGGGGGGGGGGGGTTGTTTTGTTTCTTGTTGGCTTGGGGCTGGTTTGTTTTGGTTTGGTTTGGGGTTATTTAGCTCAGCTTTCTTTCAGACGGGATTAGTATTGGTTTACAGGTTGATTTGTCTTTGACAGTTAAAAAAACAACAAAATATGTTATAAAAATGTTTTTAAAACCAATAATGCATGATTGACTTTGATTTTGAGTTGTCATTGATTTTTTTCTTTCTTATTTAAAAAAAAAGACTATTAGTGATGTGGGGATCTTGGGGATCTTTGCGCCTGGTGGCAGCATGATCTGTGGCTCTGTAGGTCAAATGCAGCGCTTTGATTTGTCTTTACAAGAGATAGCGCTATACAAATTCCATGTATTAATTAATTAATTTAAAAAAACAACGACTATTTAGTGATGTGACGGGATAGCTCAGTGATCAGAGCATTTGCTCAACCCAAGCTAAGGTTACGCAGCATTGAACATGGTTACCAAATGGATGGGTGACCCGTTTGCATGCCTTGGCTTCAGTACAGTCTCCCAGTTCATGCAGTTGTCAATATGTGCCTGCCCTCTTTAGGGTCAGAGAGGGTAAAGTAGCGAGGGAGAGGAGATGGGTGCCGCCCTCAATACGCTGGCCCCTAGAGAAGCTGAGGTCTCCGACATCTTGCTCGTCAATGACCACATAGGTGATGGGGATACCTCTACCTTTTTTAGTGATTCATTTTGGATTTTTATCATTCATCAGTACTGGTTTTTATTGATGCGATATTTCACAAATCCTGACCTCCACAGTCAGAAGGGCTATGCAAATAGCAAAAATAACCCGAGATTGAAAGGATTCCATATTTATTTATAAGTCTACAGGAATTTTTAATCTTTGTGTTTAGGAAAAATAATTATCGTTGTTAATTTGTCATGCAGCCTTTTTATACTTTTGTTGTTGTTTGTAAGTTTTGGGTTTTTTTTTCTTTTATATCGAGGATAATGGAATAAGCACTCCTGTGCTTTTTTACATCCAATCCCCCTGTGTCTGCAGTTTGTAAGTACACAGTCTGTGTTAGTGTTATGCAGTCATATTGATCAATCTTGTACAGCAAGTACGTTCTTAGCTTTTGCCAAGCATGCACACACTGCATGTATGCATACGCCTGTACATATGCACACACTGAATTTCTCACACTAGCTCAAGCAAGTGCAGTCTTGTTTGTAAATGAATAATCATCTTTATACTAAATGACACGGAAAATATTCACTCAAGATTTTGCGCAGAAGACCGAACATATATCAATTCAAAGGGTGTGGGAGGTAAATTATGGAGGGTACATGGTTGGAATTGTTCTGCTGTCCGAGTTTTTGGATATATATATATATATATATATATATATATATTATATATATATATATATATATATATATAAATATATATATATATATTATATATATTTCTGATTGAAAGAATGTTTGTTTGGGAGTTCTTTTTCTCTGTTTTTGTTGTCTTTTTTCAGGGAAAACACAGCTGTTGTGATATTTGTTAAACTCTTTAAGGCCAGACATAGCAGCTAAGACATTTTGTTTTGATTTTTACATTTCTCCAGCACAACATTTTTTCCCCCCCACAAAACCATGGATTTTCTTGGTCATTAAAGTTAGCAGAGGAACAATAACTGTATTTGTTTTTCTTTTTGTTTCAATAATTTTTTTGCTGCATTTTTTTTTTTTTTTTCAGAAAGTGACTATATTCAAACCAGTGAGGCTTTGGAATGAATGCTATAATTATACAAACTAGAATCTTTCCATACTAGTTTTACATAAATAATTCTTAATTTTTACATTTAGGCAAGTTTGTCATAGATGTGTGTGTGTGTGTGCGTGTGTGTGTGTGGTGGTTTGTCAAAAACCATTCAAAATTGGGGCCCAATTTGTACAAATTGTTTGTCAAAACACTGAAATTTTTAGATGCAGAGTTGTCAGAATGTAAAAAGTAGGTTTGATTTATACTTTTATCAGCTGCACACACACACAAAAAAACCCCATGGAAAATAGTTTTGAAGTTTTTGAGATTTCAAATTTTGTGTCGGCCATCTTAAGAGTGTTTCCATAGCAAGCAGTTGTGAAAAAATCTATGTAAATTTGTGAGTTATTGGGGGATATCCAACAGTGTATATAGATAAAATCAATTATGTTTTTAACACGATTTTGTTTCAAACAGCTGCCATGTCTGGCCTTAACAGAAGAAGTGTCTTTTTTGAAGTGCATTTTGAAGTGAAGAAATTACATGATTTTTATTTTTCTGCATGAGAATCTCTGTCATTTTGAATTACGAAAGAGAGGGGGGAGGGCTGTTTTTTTTTTTCTCTTCTGATCCTGTTCTTTTGCCATGCTGTAAAGATTTCTCTTGTTGTTGTTTATAATAAAGATCTCTTGAAGAAAAAAAGTGCGTTTTATTGCTTTTCTGCTAAACTGCATTTTAAAAAATATTGTTCGTTATTTTGAGGTGTAGGTTTGTTGTGTGTGTCAAAGTGAGTTTGATTTCCAGATGGTATATCGAATAAGCATTGATTTGCTTTTTTTCATCAAGTCTCTGTGTGAGTGCGAGTGTGTGTGTGTGCGTGTGTGTGTGTTCATATGTGCATATTTGCACATATGTGCAAAGTGTGTGTAGTTGTAAGGTAAAGGAGCATGTATTCATCCATATATGTATTTTTTTGAATGCCTCACTGTGTACGCATGCACCCCCCCCCCCCCCCCTCTCTCTCTCTCTCACACACACACACACACACACACTCCTCGATATAAAAACACCCAAAAAAACCAACACACACACACTGGAATGAATACAACAATTATATTTTGATTTAAGTTCATCCTCAACAAACATTAAGAAAATAATGAAAACAGCTTTTTTCTTTTCTTCTTTAGCTCAATCATGCAAACTTGGAAATGTGTGTGTGTGTATGTGTGTGTGTGTGCAGACATAATAATGATGATAACAATGACGGCAGCGGTGATGACAATGACCACAACAATAATAATAATAACAACATTAGTAATAATAATAATATAATAATAATAATAATAATAATGATAATGGTGATAATAATAACAATGCATATGTACATACCAAAAAAAGTACAATCACATTTCATAATTACATGTGTAAATAGTTACTTTATACTGTGTCAATGATTCTTGTGAAAATATTTCAACAACAACAACAACAAAAAACAACAATGTCTCATAAAAGAAACAAAAATCTCCCAAGACAAGTGAAATAAAAAATGAATAAATTGAACACTCATGACTACAATACTGCCTAGCGCCAAATCATTATTATCTCAATATTACCTTGAGCCAAGTCATTATTATCTCAATTATCTCAATATTACCTTGAGTCAAGTCATTATCATCTCAATATTACTTTGAGCCTAGACATTATCTCAATTATTATGTCAATATTACCTTGAGTCAAGTCATCATCTCAATATTACCTTGAGCCTAGACATTATCTCAATTATTATCTCAATATTACCTTGAGTCAAGTCATCATCATCTCAATTATTACCTTGAATCAAGTCATTATCTCAATATTACCTTGAGACAAGTCATTATTATCTCAATTATCATCTCAATAATCATCTTGAGTCAAGTTATTATTTTCTCAACATTACCTTGAGCCAAGACATTATTATCTCAATTATTATTTCAATATTACCTTGAGTCAAGTCATTATCTCAATATAACATTGAGCTAAGTCATTATTATCTCAATATCACATTGAGCTGTCATTATCATCTCAATATCACCTTAAGTCATTATTATCTCAATATTACCTTGAGCTAAGTCATTATTCAATAATTATCACCTTGAGCTAAGTCATTATCTCAATATCACATTGAGCTAAGTCATTATTATCTCAATATTACCTCAAGTCATTATTATTTCAATATTACCTTGAGCTAAGTCATTTTTATTTCAAGTTGTAGATCACGAAGACAAAAACTACACTTTTTTCAGGTGCTGTCACTTTGGACGTGTGACAAAGGTTTTGTCTATCGCATGGTGCACACGGAAACTTTAAGGAAGATGCATTTCTTTCAATAAAACTGAAGCTATTTTCCATTTTCTTTTTTTTTTTTTAATTTCAAAAAATTTTTTGCCTACTTTGGATGAAGAAAATGGGGCCACCCACAATATCATGCACTCTGCCTCACTCCTGTTTGGAATCACTGAGTCTGGAGAGAGCACTACACACGAGGTGAGAAGACTGAATAGGTGGCAGTTAGTTTTTTAAATCCTCGCCAAATTGGCAGCCATACTTAATCTTCAGAGAAATTTTTGTTTCACACTGCAAACTATAAAAATAAAGGATCGTTCTTATTTCCTTGGAATTCATAAAGCTGTTAATATCACTGTTGGAATATTGAGAATTTAAATCGTCGTGTGATTCATTTTCGTTCTCTCTCTCTCTCTCTGTCTCTCTCTTTCACATTTTTCCTTTATCTGTTCACATCATGTATCCCCCCCCCCCCCCTCCCAAATAAAAAAAAAACTTTTTCAAGACAAACTATAGCTGCTCGGCAGCTGATACAACCCTGTCAATCATACATGACTGTTCCCCCTCTAAGGTAAAGTAAGTAGACTAGCGTGGTTTATACGTTTAAGCTGGGAACGATCACGGAATTCTCAAAAGCCTGTGTATGCAGTGAAAGAGAGCAAACCTACAAAATGCTGCCATGTTGCTCTACTGTTGGAAACACAGCTCGTGTATCGCACTTTTAAACCATGGTTCAAACACACACAGCTGTCTCAAAATAAACTGTGAAAAATTGTCAAATCATAAGGAAAAACTGGTTAAAGAGAGGTAGCATACCACACCATATTGTTCATAGCTAGCTCCTACCGACGACGAAAGCCATATCAGGGGTGTCACCTCGTTCAGTTCCAGTGGCGTAAAGAGTGAATGAATATTGCACAACAAAAAGTAAAGGCCATTGGGACTAGTAAAGTAAATTAATTTTTACACAAAGAAAAAGGCCACCCAAAAATTCACTGTACATATAGAAAGACATTTTGGTTTCTTTGGCATGAATTTTTTTTAAGGGGGGGTGGGGGGGTGAGACAATTTTCTGATTCCCAACTCTTTTGTACTAACCAGGAATTTCAAAATGTTCAGTTTTCCTCACAAAACACACAAACCTGTGCATCAATTCCATTCAACTAACTGTCCCCCCCCCCCCCCACCACACACACACAAAATCCCAACAGAAACCATATTTTCCTCCTGTCCCCCTCCAAAAAGAAAACTCAACAAAAGAATACAATTTCAAAAAAAAGAGGATACACAGCGCACGAATCCAACATCACTCTGTCCAGAGTGCTAAATTTAGCGTGGCCTTCCCTTTTACCTAGTCCAGGTGTGGTCAGTTCCTGCTATAAACAGCACCAGCTGGCCCCACCTAGGTAGGGATGGGGTGGATTAATTAGCAGCTGAGAGGAGCTGAAAGTGGGGGAAACTGACAGCTGTGGATACCAATCACACATTCCATACAGATAGAACATATTCAAAAACCATCAAATCACAGGAGATGAAATAGATATTACTAGATTAACATTCTGCATCAGTCTACACAAAAGAACAAGTCATTATCACAACCATTGCATAAAGTGAGCGTCACAATCTATTTATTCAATACTGTTTACGATCATTTGCAATCAGGTCATACTGATCACATGCACATTTCAGCAAATATGTCAATCATTCTTAATGCTGATGGAATTGACATTTATCTATTTTGTTTATTTATTTATTATTTATTAATTCAACTATTTATTCTTTTATATCAAGGACAATGGAATAAGCACTCATGTGCTTTTTTACACCCAATCCCCGTGTGTATGCAGTTCTGTAAATTTTGTCATCTGTTCCCATCGGTACACAATGGCCTACTGTTTCGAGAGGCGGAACAGGACTTAATGTGTGGCAAGTTGTTCTGACTGTGTTCGAGCAGGGCCTAGGTTTATAGTCACATCCAAAGGTAAGGAAGTAAAGCTTAAAAGGCCAAAAGCATGTTGGGGAGCGAGGTGTCTGAAAATCCTACAAAATACGTATTTGCAGACCAAAATTCATTATCATACTGTCAATGTGTATAGTAAAACAATTCTCAAATTGTAAGACAATTTTTTTGGTACTGTAATTGTCATCTATAGTTCTGAAAACTATCCATTGATCACCAATTGTCAAAAATGTAGGAAAAAGGCAGAAGTTCAGTATATGAATGACTTTGCTATCATAAAAGCACCACACTGTTTTTAGACTGCAAGAACTCTATTTATATTTCAAATAAAACATAATGAGAATGTCGCAACAACCCCCCCCCCCCCCCCCTTCTTTAGAAAACAACACAACAACAGTTCATCATGACAAGATTTTAACGAAACATTTTGGGGACGAAAAAATCATACAAAAGCGATGAAACTTAGCTTCGCCTTTAACAAAACAAAACAAACAAAAAAAAGCCCTTTGCT
>CM060347.1:15330420-15337920 GCA_030674155.1 Stramonita haemastoma | reverse complement strand
CTGCCAACAACCGTGAGGTTCTGGATTTGATCCCAGCTTTGCCCTTTCTTCCCAGTTTGACAAAAAAAATCGAACTGAATGTCCATGTCATTCAGATGAGACTATAAACCAAAGCCCCGTGTGCGAAGTAGAACATCTTGCGCACACATCAAAACCCCGTTCTGCCTTTCGGAAGAGCAGGCCATCGCGTGCCAGTAGGAGCGGATGAAAAAATAATAAAAACCAGCATGCACACAGGTGTCGTGTTTAGACACCATCCCTGAGGAAAAATCGGGGAGTTGGAGTCCCAGGGTGGCTTGGGGCTGTAGGTATATGGCAACGTTCTGGTGGCTCCTGCGACGGTACTGGAACCATTCGTATCGGTCATTGCCTTTCCAATGGATCATTCCAGTGGTGTGGAGAGGGGGAGTCTGCTGCATGGGTAACAGCTTGCCCTCCATACTTACTTGCCCAGGCTTTGCGCTCTAAAAGACAAGAGCGCAACTCCATAGTGTTCATAGACTGATGGGTACCTACTACTATTTCACAACATGTCAATGAGCAAATCAAACAATCACCACAGAACAAAATCATATCAACGCACCCGTTTTCCTCCACTCAATACCAACACTTTATCAACAGCCACAAAGTGCTATAAATACTTCAATGGTTTTCCGAAACAATCATTTTCAAACTTTTCACAATGCAAGGACCTTTTTTTTTTTCCAAATTCACAAGTCTTTCTATACACTTACAACAACAAAAATGTGGTACAGGCAGTTATTAAAACAATTATTCAAACCATTTGAGAACAGTTTACAATTTTTAGAACCTGTTGAATTCTACAAAGTGAGTAATGAATGTTTGTAAATGTAATGAGTGGGAACTTGTGGATTGCTGGACTTTGAAACAGCCAAAGCATCAGTATAATGACCAAAAACAGCACTTTTAAGTAAAAAGAAAAGGTAAAGGTTTCCCATAACCTGTGTGGTCGTAGGGGAGCAAGGCATCAGAGACCTCAGCTTCTCTTGGGCCAGCATGTTGAGGGTGGCGCCCATCTCCTCTCCCTCGCTGCTTTACCTTCCCTGACCCTAAAGAGGGCAGGTACCCATTTACAGCTGGGTAAACTGGGGGACTGTACTGAAGCCGAGGCGCGCAAACGGTCACCCATCCAACTGGCAACCAGGATCAACGCTGCTTTAACTTGGCTGGGGAAAGCGAGTACTCTGACCTCTGAGCTATCCGTCCCCTTTTTAACCAAAATGAATCCTAAACCCCCCTCCCCCCCAAAAAAAAAAATATAAGCAAATCAAAACCCATAAGTACAAAAACAAAACAATATGAATCCCAAAAGACGTTAACCCCTTCACACACACACACACGACGACCACCAACTCACTGGCCTGTGAAGCGTTTGGGAAGAACTCCGGCGTCAAGACGTAATCAAACCGGATGTCTTGCAGGCTGTACTCGTCATCGACCTCAGTCGCCAGCAGAAAGGTCGACTCCTCCGAGTCCTCGGCAAAGGTCAGGGTCAGATTCCAGTCGCCGTTGAAGGTGATGGTCAGCCACTGGGTGTTGTTGGCGCCATCACAGGAGCCGGAGAATCGGACGTTGCCTGACGTCTCGTTCCTTCTGGGGATGGTGATGGGGTCTGCTGTCGCTTGCTGTCCGCTCGTCTGTTTTCCAACATTGAAATTTATTTGTTTATTGTTAGGGGGTTTTTTGTTGTTTGTTTTTTAATGCTACCGTTTTTAGCCTGCCATGAAGGTAGCCACATTCACACTTTTGGGGTGAACCAACCTGAAAACATCCACACACACATAAGTACACCCACACCCCACACCACACACACATGCGCACGCACACCACCCCCCCCCCCACACACACACTCCGGCACACCACACACCATACACACACACACACACATATACATGCACCCCCACACCCCCACCACACACACACACCACACGCACACCCCCCCCCCCCCCCCCCCCCCCCCCCCCACACACACACCCACACAACCCCCACCCCAGCCCCCCCCCTCTCCCCCACAAACTCGTACACACCCCCCCTTCCCCCACCCACCCACCACCCACACCACCACACACACACACACACACACACACACACATTCACATACACACACACACACACATCACATTCACACACACACACACACAAACACACAACACACACACCCCCCCCCCCCCCCAACACACACACACAAACCCCCCCTCCCCCAACCCCCCAAAAAAAACCCAACCAGTACTGTACCGTGTTGTAGACAATGTTGGTGAAGGTGATGTCCCCCTTCAGCACGATACAGGTGACGTTCTGGAAGCTGTTTTTGACGACGTACACATTCTCCTCCGGGGCTGGCGTGGTGGTGGTGGAGGAAGGTGGGGGGGCGGTAGTGACAGGGTCCAGGCTACACTCCTCACCTGCAAATAAAAGCCAAAAAAATAAAATTAAAAAAAACACACCACAACCATTTTTGGGGGAGGTTGTGTCAAACTCATGATTGAAATGAAAAAGTGACAGGATTAAATAAAGGCTTCGAAGACTCACCAGTTCAAAAAAAAAAAAAAACCCTGCAGTTTTGTGGGGGTTGTCAAACTCATGTATTGAAATGAAAAGTGAAAGGAAGGCTTCAAAGACTCACTAGCAAAAAAAGACAACCCCCCCCCCCCCAACCAAACAAACAAAAAAAACAACCCCTCAATTTTTTTTTTATTGTCAAACTCATGCTTGAAATGAAAAGTAAAAGGATTAAAGGCTTTGAAGATTCACACCAGCAAAAAAACAAAACAAAATAAAACAAAAAATCCTCCACAATTCCTTTTTGATTGTCAAACTCCTGATTGAGATACTTTCAAGATTCTCACCAGCAACCCCCCCCCCCCAACCCAAAAATAAAACAAAAAAGCTCCACAAGTCTTTTTGGGGGATTGTCAAACTCCTGATTGAAATGAAAAGTGAAAGGATTACAGGCTTCAAGACTTACCAGCTCAAAAAAATAAATACAACCAAACAAACAAAAAAAACAACCCCACAACTCATGATTGAAATGAAAAGTAAAAGGATTAAAGGCTTTGAAGATTCACACCAGCAAAAAAACAAAACCCAAAATAAAACAAAAATCTCCACAAATCTTTTTTGGATTGTCAAACCCATATTTGAAATGAAAAATAAAAGGATCAAAAGCTTTGAAGACTCACCAGCCAATAAAAAAAATTAAACCAACAACAAACAAAAAACCCCACAATTTTTTCGATTGTCAAACTTATGATTAAAATTAAATGTGAGAGCATTCACAGCAAAAACAGCAACAACTAAAAATTAAAACCAGAGACAAAGAATGTAAACAATGTATAGAGATAAGTTAAGTGACATCATCACAGTTGATATCTATCAAGCAGATATCATCAGATAGGTGAATGAATGTATGGAGAAACGAGACAAAAACAGCAACAACTAAAAATTAAAACCAGAGACAAAGAATGTAAACAATGTATAGAGATAAGTTAAGTGACATCATCACAGTTGATATCTATCAAGCAGATATCATCAGATAGGTGAATGAATGTATGGAGAAACAAGACAAAGAAAAGTAGAATGCATTGCAACATGTTTTGTTTTTTTAGTGGACATCATTTTGGGCAGAAAGATAATTACACCTGATGTTTGTTTTGTTGTGTCAAATAGGTCTGCATTACTTAAATGGCAATAAATATTCTGAATCTGAATCTACCATTGCCGGTGAATTTGCCGTCCTTGACATTGAAGGCCTGAAGCTGAACATCGTTGGCGAAGAGAGTGGTGCGCGAGTCGTTGAACCCCAACGCCTGCTCGCTTCGGCACAGGTAGTAGGTGCTCACGCTCTTCTGCTCAAATGCCCTGACCCCCGCCTCAAAGGTCAAGGTCTTGTTCGCTGCACACATACATATACATGAGCATGGGCGGGCATGATTTTCTTGCAGTTTAGGTCATAGGATGTGATGAGGACACTTTAAAAAAAAAATATTTATTTTTATTTATTTATATTTTTTCATTTATTCATTTATTTATCTAATTTATTTATTATTATTAATTTTTTTTTTTATCTATTTATTTATTTATTTACTTATTTATTTATTTATTTATTTATTCACTCTTTTATATCGAGGATAATGGAATAAGCACTCGTGTTTTTTTTTTTTACATCCAGTCTGTCCCCGTGTGTGTACAGTTTTGTAAATTTTGTCATCTGTTCCCACCACAGGCACACAATGGCCTTCTAGTTCTCTTACAAAAATCGGAACAAGATTTAACGTGGTCAGAGTGTGAGTATGTGCCGAGTGGTTTGGGATTTTTTTTTAAATTTATTTTATTACTATAGGTTATATCAGTGGCAGGGCAGGAGCTACTATCGCTCTTAGCTCTGTCACCACAAGTACCACCCACGACTGTTAACAGTAATGATGATAGTCATGGTAAAGGTAACAGTGTCCCATAACCTGTGTGGTCATAGGGGAGAGAGGCATTAGAGACCTCATCTTCTCTCGGGGCCAGCATTTTGAGGGCAGCGCCCGTCTCCTCTCCCTTGCTGCTTTACCTTCCCTGACACTAAAGAGGGCAGGTACCCATTGACAGCTGGGTGAACTGGGGGGCTGTACTGAAGCCAAGGCGCGCGCACACACACACACACACACACACACACACACACACACACACACACACACATACCAAGAGGAAAATGCAAATGTAACAGTGACCAGATTCAGTTTTGATTTGTCTTTTGCTTTGTTTGTTTGTTGGTTTTTGTTTTAATTAAATCTGGTTTGCTTTGTTTCTAGTCTGGCTCAATAAAGACCATACCATTTTCGTTTTCAACAAGACCAAATCAAGACACACAACCCTGAACACAAGTGTGTTGATACATGAATACACTCACCACTACACGGCTGCTTCTAAGGAAAAAAAATAAAGGTCTCTTAACTGCTTCACAGAACACTTTGCACACATGTTAAAACACATTCCGCTTTTTGGAAGAGTAGGCCATAGTGTGCTGATGGGAACGGATGACAAAACTGACAAAACTGCATACACATGGAGACTGCATGTAAAAAAAAAAAAAAGCGTATGAGTGCTTATTCCATTATCCTTGAAATAAAAGAAATAAAATAAAAACAAAATATATATTCTTTACACTGATAAACACCTGAAAATTATTTTAAAAAAACAACAACAACAACAACAAAACCGACGACAAAATGATAATAGCCTGCAACAATGAGTACAACATCATGACAACTTCTGTCAGGAGCAGAAACGCTGTACAACACTGCACCCTGAGTTAACACCTGCCTGATGCTCTAATTTCAAGTTTGAATTCAATTTTGCCCTCCCCCCCCCCCCTCCAAAAACAAAGAAATTTGATTTTACCCCTCCCCCCCAAAAAAAAAACAACCCCAAAGAAATTTGATTTTGCCCCCCCCAAAAAAACAAACTAATTGGATTTTGACCCCCACCCCCACCACCCACCCTCATCCAAAAATCAAAACAAAAAAACTCCACCTACCCCCCCCCAACCAAACACCCAAACAAACCAAATAACACCACCACCACCTCTGACCCCCCCCACCACCCCAACCCCAACCCAAACCTTCTTCAGCATCAGGGAAGTTGGCGGGGTCAAGGGTCACGTTCAGGCTGACGATGGACGAAGCTTCTCCTCCGTCGCTGGCAGTTTCCGCAATGCGCAGCGTGACGTCATTGGTGCTGATGGTCATGACGGCCGTCATGTTGCCTCCGTCGCTGCACGTCCCCGTCACTGTCGCACTGCCAGGCAACACATGGGTTTGGACAGGACCTGACCCCGAAAAAATAAAACCCACCAAAATTTCACAGCGCACAAATCCAACATCATTTCTTTCTTGGTGTTGTTGTTACTCAACCACAGCCTGCACAGCCCTCCCCTTCTCTCCGCTCCCCCCCCTCCCCCCCAGTCCTACCCCCATCACCCCTTTCTACCTACCCCCCCCCTTACCATTTCTTTCTTGGTGTTGCTGTATTCTGATAGGGAAACAAATACAGTTGCATGCAGGAAAAATTTTTTTTTAAATGGGTAGGTGCTGCACTTGTGGCGATGCGCTCTCCCCAGGAGAGAGAGCTAGCCAGAATTTCACGCAGAGAAATTTGCTGTGACATAAAGTGGTACAAAAATACAATACACACCACACACACACACACACACACACCACACACACACACACACACACACACACACAACAACCATATTCACACACACACACCATATTCACACACACACACACCATACCCCACACACACACACACACACACACACACAAACACACACACACACTACACACACACTACACACACACACTACACACAACACACTACACACAACACACTACACACACACAATACAAAAAATACCATTTCCTTCTTGGTGTTTCTGTACTCCACCACAGCCTGAAGCCCTCCCCTTCTCCCCCCCCCACTCCCCCTCCTACCCCCATCACCCCTCTTTCTCCAACCCCCCCTACCCCCCCCCCCCCCCTCCACCCCAATCCACCTCCCCCCCTTACCATTTCTTTCTTGGTGTTTCTGTTACTCCACCACAGCCCTCCCTTCTCCCTACCCCCCCCACCACCACAATTACTGTACCCCACTACCCCCCTCCCTACAATCCACCTCCCCCCACCCCTTACCATTTCTTTCTTGGTGTTTCTGTTACTCCACCACAGCCCTCCCTTTCCCCTACCCGCCCCCCCCCCCCACCACCACAATTGCTGTACCCCACTACCCCCCACACCCCACCCCCTACAATCCTCCTCCCCACCCTTACCATTTCTTTCTTGGTGTTTCTGTTACTCCACCACAGCCCTCCCTTTCCCCCTACCCCCCCCCCCCCACCACAATTGCTGTACCCCACTACCCCCCACCCCACCCAATCCACCTCCCCTACCACTTACCATTTCTTTCTTGGTGTTTCTGTTACTCCACCACAGCCTCCCCTTCTCCCTACCCCCCCCACCACCACAAATTGCTGTACCCCACTACCCCCCACCCCACCCAATCCCCCTCCCCTCCCCCTCCACTTACCATTTCTTTCTTGGTGTTGCTGTATTCCACTACAGCCTGAAGCCCTCCCCCCCCCCCCCCACAATTGCTGTACCCCACTACCCCCACCCCACCCAATCCACCACCTCCCCTCCCCCACCACTTACCATTTCTTTCTTGGTGTTTCTGTTACTCCACCACAGCCCTCCCTTCTCCCTACCCCCCCCCCCCCAATGCTGTACCCACTACCCCCCACCCCACCCAATCCACCACCTCCCCTCCCCCACCTTACCATTTCTTTCTTGGTGTTACTGTACTCCACCACACCTGCAGCCCAGCCTCCAGCAGAAAGCAGGCCTGCTTGTCGTCTTTCACGGCGAAAGAGGCCGCCTACAGGCCTGGGGGAGTCACGGGCACTGAGGTGGGTGTCGTCGTGTTGCCCGAGGGCTG
>CM060347.1:15315420-15327920 GCA_030674155.1 Stramonita haemastoma | reverse complement strand
AGAGAGAGAGAGAGAGAAAAACTGACACACAGGCAGACAGGTAGAGACAGACAGATGCAGACAGATGGAGAGAGGGGGGGAGGGAGGAAGAGAGAGCGAGACATAGAGAGGGAGACAGAGACAGACAGACACAGACACAGAGACACACTCCCCTCCTCCAGCTCGGGTTTGAGTCCGGTCGAGGAGATTTTTCTCCTGGAGTTAACATCAGTGCTGACACCACTCTCCCCCAAAAGTCCTTCAGATGAGACTTTAAACCGAGGCCCCGTGTGTGAACGAACACAGAACATCTTGCGCACACGTTAAATCCTGTTCCGCTTTTCGTAAGAGTGGGCCATCGTGTGCCGGTGGGAACCGATGACATTTACAAAACAGCATACACACGGGGACTGGATGTAAAAAAGCACAAGAGTGCTTATCCCATTATCCTCGATATAAAAGAATAAAAAGAAAAAGAATAAATCAAATCAGCTTGCTCGCTCACTCACCACTGTCCAAAGTGCTGTTGTCAAACAGCGAGGAGGGCGTAAACTTGAGCAGCTGGTCCATCATTGCCATGTTGTCCTTGGTTGTGAAGACCATCACTGTCCAGTCCACCAGGCCGCTGTCCGATTGGTTCAGGTGCACGGTCATCGTGCGAGCTGAGTCGCCCTCTTTGCAGTTCCCACTGATGGTGAAGGGAACAGTCGCCAGGTCGATTTCATGGCTGAATTTCTGTTGGAGGAGAGAAGGAAGGACGGTGGCGGGATGGTTAAGACGTTCGCCTGCCAGTATGTAAACCGCGAGTTTCTGGGTTCGTACCCAGCCTCGCCCTTTCTTCCCAGTTTGACAAAAAAAATCGAACTGAATGTCAAAGTCCTTCGGATGAGACTATAAAACCGAGGTCCCGTGTGCGAACGCACGCAGAACATCTTGCGCACACGTTAAAATCCCGTTCTGCCTTTCGGAAGAGCAGGCCATCGTGTGCCGGTAGGAGCGGATGTCAAAATTAAAAAAAAAAAAAAAAAGCATGCACACAGGTGTCATGTTTAGACACCATCCCTGAGGGGGAAAAAAAACAAACAGGTAGGCGCTGCACTTGTGGCGACTCACTCTCCCCAGGGAGAGCAGCCCGAATTTCACGCAGAGAAATCTGCTGTGACATAAAGTGGTATAAAATAAAAAATAAAAAAAATTAGATAATTAAGGCCTTATTACAAAGTGTTTTTTTCAAAATTCGGTGGGGGGGGGGGGGGGGGGGGGCACATCACACAAATTCAACATCGCTCAAGTCAAGAGTGCTATATATATATTTAGCATGCCCCTCGCAGGAATCGTCTGCTACAGTACACATGTGTACATACACTTTGTGATACTACCATAACACCTAGTCAAAGTGTGGTCAGTTCCTGCTGTAATTAAACACCAGCTGGCCCCTTCTGAGCTGGGATATATGATTTATTATTTTTTTTATTCTTTTATATCGAGGATTTATTTTTTTATTCATTCTTTTATATCGAGGATAACAGAATAAGCAATCATGTGCTTTTTTTTCATCCGGTCCCCGTGTGTATGCAGTTTTGTAAATATTGTCATCTGTTCCCACCGGCACACAATGGCCTACTCTTACGAAAAGCGGAACAGGATTTAACGTGTGCGCAAGATGCTCTGCGTGCGTTCGCAACACGGGGCCTCGGTTTAAAGTCTCATCCGAAGGACTTTTGGGGAGAGTGGAGTCAAGCACTGATGTTAACTCCAGGAAGAAAATTTCCTTACCGGACTCGAACCCAGGGTCTTCAAATTGCCAGCGCAATGTTCTGACCACTAGGCTATCCGCCCCCCTGATGGATGATGGAATAATTAGCAGAGCCTGAGAGGAGCTGAAAGTGAGAAAAACTGACAGCTAGGGAATAAAGGTTTTTAAGAAATTGTTTGTTGATGCAGCACTTGATGATTGTTATGAACTGGATGTTATCATGGCATATTTATGAGATCAACAAAGTCATGGGGAAAAAATTAAGTAAACCATAGCTACCCTGTTATAAAAAAATAAAAAGAAAACACACAAACCCAAAATCCAACAATGTAATACCCCAACAACAACACAAACGAATATATTTTTTCAAAAGTTTCTAAACCACCCCACCCCCCACACTCTTCTCCACCCCCCCCCCCCGCATTTCACACAAAACTTGAATAAACGTAATCTATCACCTGGCTAGAGAAAGTCTCAACAGAATGCCCTACCATGATACATTTTCATCCAGCATTATTGTCCCTATAATCTTCACAGACGGCTCAAGAAGTTCTAGACTCCAGTCCTGAATTCCAATTACCCGATTTAAAAATCAAAGAAGATAATTATACCCCACCCTCCATTAAATAATTTATATACATACATACATATATATATATATTATATATAAAAAATATATATATATAATATATATATATATATATATATAATATATATATATATATATATATATATATAATATATATATATAATATATATATATATATTCCTATTAGCAGGATGGTTAAGACGTTCGCCTGCCAACAAGCAAACCCTGAGGTTCTGGGTTCGTACCCAGCCTCGCCCATTCTTCCCAGTTTGACAAAAAATCGAACTGAATGTCAAAGTCATTCAGATGAGATTATAAACCGACGTCCTGTGTGCGAACACATGCAGAAATCTTGCGCACACGTTAAACCCTGTTCTGCCTTTCGGAAGAGCAGGCCATCGTGTGCGGGTAGGAGCAGATGACAAAATAATAAAAACCAGCATGCACACAGATGTGTTTAGACACCATCCCTGAGGAAAAATCGGGGAGTTGGAGTCCCAGGGCAGCTCAGGGCTGTATATGGCAACGTTCTGGTGGCTCCTGCAATGGTACTGGAACCATTCGTATCGGTCATTGCCTTTCCAATGGATCATCCCAGTGGCGTGGAGGGGGGGGGGGGTCTGCTGCATGGGTCAACAGTTTGCCCTTCTATACTTACTTACCTAGGCTTTGCGCTCTGAAGACAGAGCACAACTCCATAGTCTTCGCGAGACTGATGGGTGCCTACTACTACTACCTATTCCATTTGTGACAAATGATGCTCCATGGCTGACTTATGATGACATACATAACTGCAAAGGAAAATCACAATAACTCCTGTCCACCTTCCACACACACACACACACACACACACACACACCACACACATACACACACACTCCACACACACACACTTCACAACACACACACACACACACACACACACCACACCACACACACACACACACACAACCACACACCACACACACAACACACACCACACACACGAGACTCAGAAACTGACTGACAGACAGCGGTATGTACTGTACTCACAATCTGACCATCTTGCAAAGACCTAGCATGATGCCAAGAATGCAATTTTCCTTCACAGTACCAAGACGTACAATACTCAATGTCGCATGGTTGATAACATTGTTTTGTATCATGCATCTCATAAAATCAACATCAGACAGGAACATTTAATAAACACACACACACACATCAATCTGTATGCATACACACTATGTATTTGTGCACTACATGCATGCTCATCATAATGCAACACCACACACACACACACACACACACACACACAACACACCACACACACACACACACACATCTCACACACACACATCCACACGCCACACCAACACACACACACACACACAACACACACACACACACACACACACACACACAACACACACACACACACCATTACATACTACAACACATCATGACTGAACACACACAACCACACCACGCACGCACGCACACGCAGCACCACACACACACACCCACACCACACACACACTACACACACACAACACACCTTCAATACCTTTAGCTCATAGTATTAGTGTAAAATCAAGGTTTTCCCCATTGTGGATGCTGGGGGTCAGTCAGTATAAATAGCATCCCCACTTTCTGGAAATCCTGATTCTATTCTTATTCTTAACTCTTTCATATCAAGGGTAAAGTCCAGAACAAGTTCTCATGTGGGTTGTTTTATTTTACATCCAGTCCCTGTGTGTATGCAGTTTTTGTAGTGTGTATACAGTATAGTCTCATCTGAAAGACGTACAAAACAATCAGGTTTTGGCCGTATCAACCGAGAGCTTTCATAGTTTCTCTGTATCACATGCATCCATATCACAAAAAGGTAACAGTGCATTTTTTTTCTTTCTTTTGTTTCTTCTGTACTTTAAAATCACATCTCTTATCTGCCATCACCTAATCTTTCACCCTCTTTTAAACAAGTGGTTCATGTGCTTTGATCCCATTTTAATCATATGATTTCACTTAGTGTTTTGCCTTTAGAACTGTAAACAGGCAACTGAATTATCACACACACACACGGTGTGGTGTTGTTACTGATAAAGGCGGTTAGGAAAATGTTCCGCTTTGTTATCACTATTATATCAGGCTCCCGACAGCATGACCTGACATATCAGGTTATCACTATCAGCTCCACATTCTGCTTCTGTCTGTGTTATTAACTTGTTATCATGTTGGACTGCCATAATGTAGGTAGGGATAGGCTGCGTTATCTATCATTGTATATAATGCAAATGCTTCTTCCTTGTTAGGGATTTATACTAAAATAGATGTTGAAAGACTACATCAGGTTAACGTACTACAGCTGAGATACTACTAGTACACGTTTCTATTTGTTACTTGTTAATGTGTATTATTAACTATTAATATCTTGTTAATGTTATTCACTTTGCAGTGATTTTGTTGTTGTTGACATTTTCCAAACTGTGATGATATTGATGATGATATTAATAATTAATACTAATGATGATGCTAATGATGTGTCATTATCATCATCATCATCATCATCATCATCATCATCATCATCATCATCATCAATCATCATCATCATCACATCATCATCATGAAACTAAAGGGTGTAAAGCAGAGAAAAAGTAGTAGTCTGTGTCCATTGCTTACAGTTACACTAAGTTACATACACTGATACAGTTATTAATTAAGACAGTCTCAAACACTTTGATTTGTTTGCTTTCAAGATTCAACACAAAAGATTTCATATATTATATATCATCATTATTAAATAGGAATACGCTGGTAATAATACACTTAAAGCATGATGGCAACTACAAAATTTTCCTGCTGTACACTTTCAAATCACATGTATAGATCTATAGATCTATTTAAATTCATTCATTTATTCTTTTAAATGGAAGATCATGGGATAAGCACTTATGTGCTTTTCCACATCCAGTCCCCATGTCCATGCAGCTTTGTAAAATTTTGTTATCCATTTTCACTGGCACACAATGACCTACTCTTTTGAAAGACATGCGGTATTTAATTAATGTGTGTGCAAATATGTTATTGATGTGTGAATTTGCTCATGGGACCTTGGTTTATACTATAGTCTCATTCAAAGGACTATAGTATTATAAAGGCTTCAGAATCACAACAGGGTTAGTCTTCTTACTTCTCAATCACAGAGTCCAAAGTGATTGCTCTGTAATGAATATTTTTATTTTATTCATATCATATGTCTGGAAGGAATGACAGCTGGATCCAAGATATTTGGCAATGGGTTCACCAAGTGAGGCAATGTTATGATATATATTTCTTCTGTTCAACAGAAGAAATGTACAACAACAAAAAACCCACATACGGCTACTTGGATAAAATAGAATTCACAAGTGTCCTAAGTCTCTGTCATGGAAAGGGTGGTGGTGGTGGTGGAAAGGGGGGGGGGGGGTATATTCTCCTAAAAGATATTTAAAACACATTTTTGGTCTCTAAAACACGACAAAGAGAAAAACCCACACGAAATTTTTTTTTTTTAAACCAACACTACCAGACAACAATGGCTGATAACAGAGTAATTAATTTGTATTTGTCTTTTTGCTTACAATTACTCTTTATTTTGGTGAGGTGGGGTGGGTGGGGTGGGAATGATTTCCAACCCCTCCCTCATTACCCTTCCTTCTCTTAAAAACAGATGTAATTTCAGAGATGGCTTGGGCCCTCAAGTGGCTCAACCCTACCCCTTTTTTCCTCAACCACTTAAAAAAATTTTTTTTTTAAAACCAGGAGTGGGGGAACAGCAAAAAACCTACATTTAATACAAAAATTGCCCAGGCCAAAAGCTGTGTCAATTATTGATGTCAGCTAATTGCCAAGGCCTACACTAAAATGTTATGGTGTAAAATGTTGTGCTGGGATTGCTTGCCTTCAGCCATGACAAGCTCTTAACATAACAACTTGCACTCTCCTTTAAAGGAAAAAAAAAACAACTCTTAAGTCAGAGTATG
Organism: Stramonita haemastoma; assembly: GCA_030674155.1. Classification (NCBI taxonomy): domain Eukaryota; kingdom Metazoa; phylum Mollusca; class Gastropoda; order Neogastropoda; family Muricidae; genus Stramonita; species Stramonita haemastoma. Next base: position 15,321,595 of record CM060347.1, on the reverse strand, counting down.
TCTAGATACCAATATGGTGAGGTACTGAAAAACAGTCATGAATACATGAAACTTCTCAGTCAATTCTGTGTGCAACTTCAATATGTGTTCTGGGTGACCCCCCAGAGTGCTACTCTGAGGAACGCCACCACCACCACCACCACTACCAAATGAAAATCACCCCTCACAACCCTCTCCCTTTGGCTTTTCTTCGAGTCAAGTTATCAAGGATTGACACAAAACTGCACATTATCAAACATTAATTCTCTCTCTCTCTCTCTCTCTCTCTCTCTCTCTCTCTCTCTCTCTCTCTCTCTCTCTCTCTCTCTCTCTCACTGTTGAACCAGGCTATTCTATTTTCCATAATCAACTTGTACTCTCTTCTTTCCTTTTGATAGTTTTATATAAATATATAATTATTTTTTAAAACATCAAATTTTAACTGATAACTATTCTCTAGTATTCTGGTAGTGTTGGCCATGCAAGACAGTACACAATCAACACACACACACACACACACACACACACACACACACACACACACACACACACCACACATCGCACACTGAGGCCCAGTGTGCAAACGCATGCAGAACATCTTGCGCACACATTAAATCCTGTTCTGCTTTTTGTAAGAGTAGGCCATTGTGTGCCAGTGGGTACAGATGACAAAATTGACAAAACTGCATACACAGGGGGACTGGATGAAAAAAGAGCACATAAGTGCTTATTCCATTATTATTTTTATTTATTATTATTCCATTACATAAAAGAATAAACTAAAACTAAACAAAAAACTAAACTAAGCACACACACACGTCTAATATCACCAAGTGTGAATAGACTTTAAATTAAACAACAACAACAACAACAACAACAACACACAAATCAACTTCCAGGCAACAGACGCCCTACTTTCGGTTTTCGGGTCTCACCTGCTGCAGGATAAAGCGCAATGGCGACGAAACATGCGATCAACTTCAACTCCATCGCTAACATGTCCTCTGTCGACTCGTCTTCTCAAATGACTGAGACCACACGGCGTGTGCAACGTTTTTAGTAACGCTTTTTATCTGGAAATAGCGGAAAGTTCAGAGTGAACCAAAATTCAAACTTTAAGATGAAAGTTCATCAAAGGTTCACAATGACGTTAACTCAACGCTCCAACCTGAGCGGTGTGTGCTAATAATAGACGCCGCCGTCATATGACCATGAACAAAGTCATGTGACGAGTAAACTGGGTTAGAGATCACGCCCAATCTTTCGAAAGACAGGAAAAACAACCAGATTCGTGAATTAAACTGATATTTACTTCTTTTTTGTTTTGTTTGTTTTTGTTTCGAGTTTTACTTATTCATTCTTTTATTTCGAGGATGATGGAATAAGTACTCAAGTGATTTTCTTTTACATCCAGCCCCTGTGTGTAAGCAGTTTTGCACATTTTGTCATCCGTTCCCACCAGCACGCGATGGCACATGATGGCCTACTCTTTAGAAAAGCGGAACAGGATTTAACGTGTGCGCAAGATGTTCTGCGTGCGTTAGCACACGAGGCCTCGGTTTATAGTCTCATCCGAAGGACTTTTGGGGAAGTGAAGTCAGCACTGATGTTAACTCCAGAGGGAAAATCCTCTCGAACGGGAATCGAACCCAGGTGGTCAAATTGCAAGCGCAATGTTCTGACCACTAGGCTATCCCGTACCCCTCCCGTGATGGTTGATGGTGATGTATAGTATAGGCATATCATGTTGCGGGGGGGGGGGGGGGGGGGGGGGGGCGTGGTGTGTGTGTGTGTGTGTGTGTGTGTGTGTGTGTGTGTGTGTGTGTGTGTGTGTGGAATAAGCCCTCAAGTGCTTAAAAAAAAAACCCAGTCCCCGAGTGCAAGCGGTTTTGTAAATCTAGTCATCTGTTCCCATTGGCACAATCGCCTGCTCTTCATAAGGTAGAGTAGGATTTGACATACACACAAAATGTTCTGATATATATATATATATATAATATATATAGTACCTCAGATTACAGTTTTAGTTAGTGCATGCTTCATGTGTGTGTGTGTGTGTGTGTGTGTGTGTGTGTACGTGTGTGTGTGTGTGTGTGTGTGCGCGCGCGCGCGCGTGTTTGTGTGTCTTTAAATGTATTTAGATAATAATTACCACTTGTACTGATAGTGATTTGTCCCACCATACAATGCTTTAAAATGGAATTGCACATTTTGGGGACGAATAGCTTAAGTTTGGATGTGATACGGTTAATATGCATTCTGGACCCGCGAATGGCTAGACGTGATTTTCGGTTTCTCGATCAAGCTGGAGAGGATCAGGACTAGGGTGTCTGCGAACTGTTAAATCATTATCTGTTAAATTTCCTCATCCTGAGATAAAATGTATATCCATAAGACTAGGCTAGCCTAACAGGAAAAAGAAAAAGGCTCGCCAGGCACAATTAGAGACAGAAACCTGTGTCTGCCGCAATGTGCCGAATCCCATGTACAACTACCAACACTCGCAACAGGTGAGTCAAACCATTTCTTCACCCAAGTACTTCACTAGTAGTACTTACTTATTCAGTAGTAGTACAGTCATCGAGCGGTCTTTGAAAGTCCTTGAAAATTTAGGCATATGCCTCCAGGTGCTTGAAAAGTCCTTGAATTTTACTTTTACCAAAGACTAAGAGGTATAAAGAGAGAGAGAGAGAGAGAGAGAGAGAGAGAGAGGAAGATTGACATGGTAAGGTCAGGTATGGTACTCTCTGCAAATTCGTGGAATTTGCCAAAAGTAAAAGAAAGAGAAGAAAAAAAAAATTGGAAAAAAAGAACCCCAGGAAAGCATGTCAAGGGAACTAACTCTTCCATGCCGGTTAGTAATTACTTCCCTTTTCTGCTTTATGTCACAAGGCAATCCAAGCCTAGGTAGGCCTAGCAAGAGAACTTTTTCTGTTGAAAGACCATGTGTACCAACAATGGGTGTCAAGTTTCATGATAGAGATGGACTAGCAGCTCTAATATAAGGCAGAAAGGGGGGGGGGGGGGGGGGGGGGGGGGCCTTTCACTGGCTGTTCCTCTTGGGGTCATGGAGCAATGTTTACACAACAGTCAGCAGGCCACCAGCCTCCCCTTTTTCATAGAGACGACCCCCCCCCCCCCCCTCTCTCTCTCTCTCTCTCTCTCTCTCTCTCTCTCTCTCTCTCTCTCTCTCTCTCTCTCTCTCTCTCTCTTCTCTCTCACTCACTCACCCTCTCTGTCTGTCTGTCACTCTCTCTCTCTCTCATTGTAAGGGCTAACCAGAACTTGTATACATTAAAAAAAAAAAAAGGATCTGAATCTATCCTGTAGCAATGTTATGGAATCCATTACATGATGACTATTTGGGCTGTTGTTAATTAACTTTTCTGAATATGACATTTTGTGTTTTGTGCCCAGTCCCCCTCCCACTGTCCCCTTGTCAATGGGCATCTTGCCTGAGACAATAAACTATTGTCATTGTCATTGTCATTCTCTCTCTCTCTCTCTCTCTCTCTCTCTCTCTCTCTCTCTCTCTCCTCTCTCTCTCTCTCTCTCTCTCTCTCTCTCTCTCTCTCTCTCTCTCTCTCTCACACACACACACACACACACACACACACACACACACACACACACACACACACACACACAGAGGAAATAAATGACTGACTTACACACACACACACACACACACAACACCCCACACACACACACACACACACACACACACACACTTCTCTCTCTCTGCCTCATTTTCTCCACCTCTTCCTGTCTCTTACACACACAGACAGACACACACACACCTCTTCCCCCCCCCCTCCCCCCTCTCTCTTTCTCTCTCTGTTTCTCTGTCTATGTGTATCTGTCCTTTCTTTCTCTTTCTTCCTCTATCTGCTTTAGTGCACATTTGTCTAGAAAATATACTTATTTTTGCTATGTGATTACTTGGGTATAGAACCTCCTTTAGATTGAAGAAATGACAGAAAAAGTCATACTTGGAGAGCTTATTTAAGGGCAGAAATTGCTTAGTATCAAGATCTGAAATTAGTTCAAGGAGAGGCCGTTAAACAGGCTAGAATTGTTGAAAAACCTTCAGGGGCAACGCCCCCTGACCCCCACAAGGGGCTCTGCCCCTTGACCCCACCAGGGGGCAATACCCCCTGGATCCCCCCACTTTTCACAGTTTTTTGACTCTGTCAATTCCCACCCCTGCAACACTGAAATTTGACGGGGCAACAGAGACAACAGGGGGATGTGCATACAGTTATATAAGGGTGGAATTGTACTTAAATTGCTTCAGGATTAAAAAAAAACATTTTCAGGATTTGGAATGTCTGGAGGACAAAAAAAATTTGGGTTTCAGGATTGAGAGATTTTTTCACTTTCACCCATAACACACACACACACACACACACACACACACACACACACACACACACACACACACACACACACACACACACACACACACACACACACACACACAGAGAGCTCTTTCATCTTTTCACAACATGTGTATGGCATCCCCCTGTTTCCATCAGTGTATTGTGATGTGAAAATCTGTGTCCACAGCAATACCATCAGTTATTCCCCATCTCCATCCCCCCCCCCCTCCCCTCCCTTCCAACCTGTTATCCAGGAGGATGAATGTTTACTGTTGTAAACTATTAGTCTCCTGGTAAACTAAAAGTAACTCACAGGGATCTTTACATATACATATATATATTTAGACTTTGAGAACCAGTATGCTGAGAAATTATGAATGAACAGATGGGGTGATCACTTAGATTGAAATTTTTTATGCTAAGTGCACACTTTAGGCCAACGATTGTTTTTTGATTTAGCCCAATTAACTGCAGTAGAAATATTGATTTTTGTTATGAAGAAAATTCGCACCAAATAGCTATAGATATGGTTTTCTTTTCAGCTGTAAAGTGTGTAGACATTGTTAAAATGCAAGCACTATTTGTCGATGGAGGTCCTTGAAAATTGAGAGTGAGGTACCTGAAAGTCCTTGAAAAGTCCTTGAATTTTCTTCCCAAAGATCTGTATGAACCTTGTAGTAGTACTTGTGTTCCTCTCTCTCTCTCTCTCTCTCCTCTCTCTCTCTCTCTCTCTCTCTCTCTCTCTCTCTCTCTCTCTCTCTCTCTTCTCTCTCTCTCTCTCTCTCTCTCTCTCATTCTTTTTTTTATATCGAGGATAATGGAATAAGCACTCGTATGCTGCTTTTTTTTTTTTACATCACTGATCATGACCCCATGTGTATGCAGTTTTGGAAACCTTGTCATCTGTTTCCACCGGCACACAATGGCCAACTCTTAGTCTTACGAAAAGCGGAACATGAGTTAAGCTAGCCTAACGTGTGCGAAAGATGTGCGTGCGTCGCACACGGGGCCTCGGTTTATAGTCTCATCCAAAGACTTCTCTTGTCTTGATCAAGATCAGCTAGGTTAGACTATTTATTACTATTTAGTATTAGCGTTATTCTTTTAAGAGGTGGTCCGAATGTTCGTTAGTTTAGATTCCCCCAAGGTGAAGCGATTTTATGTGTGGGGGGGGGGGGGGGGGGGGGGGGGGGGGGGTTCTTGTTTCAACTCAAGATAAACTGGCAAGTAAGTTTGAATGTCAGTAAGTTGAAAATAATACACTAGGCTACAGTTTAGTACTTTTCCCTTTTAAACTAAGCAGGGAGAAAGCAGAGGAACATGAGATTAAAGAAAAACCAGACAAACTTAGATCAAAACAACCACCCCCCCTCCCCGAAAAGCACAAAAAATAAACCAAATAAAGTATTTATAAACAAACAGAAAAGCCCCAAAGGTCAACCAATTTAAACAAACAACAAACAAAACCACCAAACAAACTTTGAAACAAATACTAACAACAGTCAACAACCAAAAAAACAAAGAAGAAACCTGCTCAAAGTTTTGTTTTTAAAAAATGTCATGTTCTGTTTCAGGTCTTTTCAGATTTCAGTGCAGTTGAAACATCAATATTTAATTGATTATTGTACTCATTTGTAGTTTGTTAATATGTACTTTTGTCTTGCAGTTATTTGAATGAATTCTTTTATATCGAGGATAATGGAATAAGCACTCATGCTATTTTACATCCGGTCTTCGTGTGTATGCAGTTTTTGTAAATCTTGTCATCTGTCCCCACTGGCACACAATGGCCTACTCTGACGAAAAGCAGAACA
>CM060347.1:15305420-15310420 GCA_030674155.1 Stramonita haemastoma | reverse complement strand
TTGACAAAAAAATCAAACTGAATGTCAAACTCATGCGGATGAGACTATAAACCAAGGTCCCGTGTGCGAATGCACGCAGAACATCTTGCGCACACGTTAAAACCCTGTTCCACCTTTCGGAAGAGCAGGCCATTGCGTGCCGGTAGGAGCGGATGACAAAATTATAAAAAATTTTAAAAAAACAGCATGCACGCAGGTGTTGTGTTCAGACACCATCCCTGAGGAAAAATCAGGGAGTTGGAGTCCCAGGGCGGCTCGGGGCTGTATATGGCAACATTCTGGTGGCTCCTGCGACGGTACTGGAGCCATTCGTATCGGTCATTGCCTTTCCAATGGATCATTCCAGTGGTGTGTAGAGGGGAGGTCTGCTGCATGGGTAACAGTTTGCCCTCCATATTTACTTACTCAGGCTTTGCACTCAGGACTGCACTCAGTTTCTCAGGACTCATGACATGACCAGCTTTTGTGTCATAGTGCCGGTATTCCATGCACTGCCGACAAACCAAAAGTTCATTTTGCTCCAAGATCGGGCAATCACAGGACTAGCTTCATTTCTTGCAAATGCAGTCAATTAGACACAAATGGATAACCTACATGTGTTTATAATTCTAACTTATCGATGTTTTGTGAGACATATATAGGTTTCTCAGGACATTAAAAAATGCTGTGACAAAAACAGAAAACTCACCGGGTCTTCGTTCCACCATTTTCCCTTCCCATTACACTTGTTGGTATGTGTGCAAGGGGTTTCCAGCGTGTCATAAAAATGTTTGTCATGGTTTGTCTGCTTCATACAGGGGTATGGAGAAGCAGTGTGTTCCTCAGGACTTTGTGACTGGAAAACTTTAACAATTTGAAAAACGGTCGTTTCGAGGTATAATCAGATGTCTTTGCAAGTGCAGAATGCATTTTCATACCGAAAATCGTGTATACTTTGGCAACCTCCATACACGTTGTTTAGTTGGGACAGTTGATCTTTTGACAATGTGAATGTGACATAATGCGTCAAGAGAAATTGCACATTTTCGCAGCTTTTTTTTTATCAAGTAGATTTATTTTTTCTTAAATTTTTCCTATAAAAGAATACTATTACTGGAAAGATGTATCATTCATCTATAAAAACAGCACAAACCTCGTTTGTAAAGTAAAGAGCAATTGCATAATTTATCTTATACAATTTGCCCACTGTCAACATGGCCAATTTTTCTCACAATTTTGCTCGATTTTGGGGCACATTTATCTAAAAAAACCAAACAAAAAACAACAATGCGCTTTTCTCTCCGAACTAAAACTGAACACTCAACTGTTTAGGAAAAATTCTCCAAACTATACTTAATTGATATAAACTACTTGTTGTAGACTTGACATAAAGATAAACTTGTTGTGGACTTTTCCCCAATACAAGTGTTGACAGAGCATTTTTTGAGAGATACATAAATATGCAGAAATCTCACAATGGCATTGGGGAACCTTTGAGCTCTTGCCGAGGAACCCCCCCCCCCCCAAATAAAAACCACCAACAAAAAACAACAACTAAGGTTTCTCTATGCAAAGATAATATTCGCAATGCCCATTATCTTGCCTGAATTTCAAGTAGAATTTTATTTACCTTTAAAAAAAAAGAAAAAAAAAGAAGAAGAAGAAATTTCATTGAAGAAGTGTTTGATGATGTTATTTGTAAGTTTCTTAATATACTTGAAGTCAGAATGCAGCTACCTTAATGGTGGGTAAACATGGTTGCACATATATGTATGCAAAATCACACCATTGGTGAACTTTGGAGCTCTATATGTGGAAAAACAACAAAAATCTATTTCATGTTTGACATTGCTGAAGATTTGAATTTGATGAAGCATTATGTTATGGTTTTGGCTCCAGTTAAGAGGTTTTAAAATATGGTGTTTTTGCTGAACATTATCATAAGATTTTTTTTGCATGCACGCACGCATGCACGCGCGTGTGCGCAGACACAGACACACACACACACACAGAGTAAATACACACATACAGACTCACAACACACACACATGCACGCACACACACACACTTGCACGCGCCCACGCACGCACGCACACACACACACACACACACACACACACACACACACACACACACACACACACACACCACACTCTGTCATTATCACGATCCATCATTACCAGGAAGAGTAGTTCTATGAAATCCTGGTTTATTATTTTAGTTCTCTCTTCATCAAGGTTTTAATAAGTTGTCTTTTTTGTCTGTTTCAGATTTCGGGGACATCTTTGATGCCGATGATTTATCCTGATCATCCTAGGAAAACTGATGTTGATACTGATTGTCATTCTTTCATGATTTTAATTTTTGCTTTAAGGGTTTGTGTGTGTGTGTGTGTGTGTGTGTGTGTGTGTGTGTGTGTGTGTGTGTGTGTGTGTGTGTGTGTGTGTGTGTGTGTGAGAGAGAGAGAGAGAGAGAGAGAGAGAGAGAGGAGAGAGAGAGAGAGAGAGAGAGAGAGAGAGAGAGAGAGAGTGCTGTAAGTAACTAGTTAGATATTTCATTTTGTTTGTGTATTAGAGAAGACATAGTTTCTCAATGTTTGCTTACAAAAGTTTGAAAAAGTCTAGGAAAAATGGGGAAAAGACCTTTTCCAGACTTGGGACAGGCCTTCAAGATCTGTCGGGTAAAGTCCTGGAGTTTTCCACCAACTTCTCCTGTCAGCTTCAAGAACTAGTATCTGTCACACAAGACTTCATCTCATGATATTGCTTCTACAATTGTAACATTTTTAGGGTGGCCCGAGGTGCTGAAGTGGGAGAACTTGCCGAAGCGTGGGACCTCCGACTTTCTGGCTTCTGACTACAGTCCTGATATCAGAGAAATCTGGAAAGGACTATATTTTGACTAAAACAAACCAACCAAACAAAACAAAAAATAAAGTTGGCCTACTTAAACTTAGATTTGAATTTAAAAGTGAGAATATGATCTTGAGCTTCTTAGGGTTGATAAAATCAAAATCAAATACATTGTTATCTCAAAACAAGAGAAAGTTCACATGATTCATTTTGAGGAAGGCTGACAACTTTAGCAGACAGGAGTTGCGTCCCTTCTCTGCCAAGTGTATACCGAGAGTGAGAAATGTTGTTTCCCTTTATTCAGCTGTAACAGTGGCTTGATTTCAGCGGAGAACACATTCACATTGGTCGTCAGTTGAGCAGTATCATACCCCAATAAAATCAGTTCCTAATGAATCTGAATTTGGAACACAATGCTAGATCTATATTGTACATGGGAAACATGTGTTATGAGAAGCTACAGAGCTAAAGAAGAGGAAGAAGCATAAAAATGATATGTGCAAGCTGCCGAAAATTGACCGTAAAAAGCCATCACGGGTCTCATGTCAGTAGAGAATTGTTGAAAACCTCAAGCATCGTCAGATACAAAACAAGCCTATGAATGATTTTAAAGTGGTAAATTTTTTTTTTAATTGAACAGAGTTGAGATTTTCAACAGTGAGCTACCTTGTAAAGACTACCAGCCACGCTGAAATCAAATGCACTGGGCCTGACTTGTCAGGTGCTTAACGGCAGCGGACCACATTTTTGCTCATATGACAGACAACAGTAGTTGCTGAGTGTTCAACAAAGAAGAAGGAAAAAAGACTACCTACTAATGGGAAAAGAGTAGGCCATTCTGTGCCGGTGGGAACAGATGACAATATTTACAAAACTGCATACAAAAGGGGGCTGGATGAAAAAAAGGCACATGGGTGCTTATTCCATTATCCTCAATATAAAAGAATAAATAAATAGATAAATAATAAAGAAATTGCAGGCAGCAGGTTTCCATTTACGCCAGTGACTTGGTAAGGTGTTTCATTGTAGCTTCAGCCCCCCACCTTCCCTCCTCCCTTCCCTCTGCTTCTTTTGATGCCATAGAGCAGAACAAGTTGGTTGCAAGTGAGGGTCTGGAAAATACTTACAGGGTCTGGAAAAGGTCTGGAAAAAGTCTGGAATTGTGTCTGGTTATCACTTGTAAGAGCATTGTATGCAGTATTATAGAGTAATATGAAGTTGGGTAGAACAGTTTGATTTGCTCTGGTTTTTTTTTTTGTGTGTGTGTGCTTACATTTTGTGTGTGTGTGTGTGTGTGTGTGTGTGTGTGTGTGTGTGTGTGTGTGTGTGTGTGTGTGTGTGTGTGTTTAACTGTGTAAGAGGTTTTGGTAACATGAAAGAGATGAAACGTGTATCATGTCATGATGTATGCTATAAGTTCAGTGAAATAAAGAATTTTTAAAAATAATATGTTCATTGTTTGGCTCTCTGTCAGTGTGTGTGTGTGTGTGTGTGTGTGTGTGTGTGTGTGTGTGTGTGTGTGTGTGTGTGTGTGTGTGTGTGTGTGTCTTTTCAATTCTTTTATTTCAAGGATACTGGAATAAACATGTGCTTTTTTTTTTTTTTTTACATTAGTTTCCATGTGTATACAGTTTTGTAAATTTTGTCAGCCATTCCCATTGGCACACAATGGCCTACTCTTCCAAGAAGCGGAATGGGCTTTAACATGTGTGTAAGATGTTCTGCATGCATTCGTACACGGGACCTTGGTTTATCGTCTCATCCGACGGACATCTGGGGGAACTGGAGTCGCCACTGACGTTAACTCAAGAGGAAAAATTCTCTTGAATGAGATTCGAACCCGGGTCAGCAGATCACTAGTGCATCACTCCTACCACAAGGCTATCCCGTCCCCCATGTGTGTGTGTGTGTGTGTGTGTGTGTGTGTGTGTGTGCGCGTTCTTTTATATCTAGGACTATAGAATAAGCATTAATGTTCTTTTTATGTCCAGTACCTGTGTGTATGCAGTTTTTGTAAATCTTGTCATCTGTCCCACCTGCACACAATGGCCTACTCTTGTGAAAAGTGGAACAGGATTTAACAAGTGCGCAAGACGTTCTGTGTGTGTTCGGACACGGGGTGTCGGTTTATAGTCTCATCTGAAGGACTTTTGGGGAGAGTGGAGTCAG
>CM060347.1:15295420-15302920 GCA_030674155.1 Stramonita haemastoma | reverse complement strand
GCTCATATGATAGACGATAGTTGCTGTCTGAGCGTTAGACAAAAAGGAAAATGCCTTCATGGTGAATGAGGCTATGCACCACACGAAATGAAATACAATCTAGTAAGCCTGCCACCGCAAAGGCAGAGCCATAAAACTTTGTATTTTATTTTATTTTATGTAGTTTACACCTGTCTGTGTAAATGTTTCGCTGCAAGAGAAGGAGGGGGTTACAGGGGAGGAATGAGGGGGTAGGAATGAGGAGTGTGATGGGGGGGGGAATGAGGAGTGTGATGGGGGGGGATATGAGGAGTGGAGGGGGGGTGGGGGTAGGAATGAGGAGTGTGATGGGGGTGAGGAATGAGGAGTGTGATGGGGGTAGGAATGAGGAGTGTGATGGGGGGGTGAGGAATGAGGAGTGTGATGGAGGGTGGTAGGAATGAGGAGTGTGATGGGGTAGGATGGGAGGGATGGAGGGTGAGGAATGAGGAGTGTGATGGGGGGGGTGAGGATGAGGAGAGTGTGATGGGGAGGTGAGGAATGAGGAGTGTGATGGGGGTGGAATGAGGAGTGTGATGGGGGGAATGAGGAGTGTGATGGGGGGGGTATGAGGAGTGTGATGGGGGGGGGGGGTAGGATGGGAGTGTGATGGGGGTGAGGATGGGAGTGTGATGGGGGGGGATATGAGGAGTGTGATGGGGGGGGATGGGGTGTGGGGGATGGGGGTTGGGGGTGGGATTGGGGGGGGGGGGTGGAATGAGGGAGGTGAGGGGTGTGTGGGGGATGGGGTAGTGAGGAGTGTGATGGGGGGGGGTGAGGAGGTGAGGGGGTGAGGATGGGAGTGTGGTGGGGGTGGGAATGAGGATTGATGGGTGGGGATGAGGATGGGGGGGGTGGGGATATAGGAGTGTGATGGGGGGTAGGGTAGGAATGAGGAGTGTGATGGGGGGTGGGAGGTAATGAGGAGTGTGATGGGGGGTGAGGATGAGGAGGGTGATGGGGGGTAGGAGGTATGGATGGGAGTGTGATGGGGGTGGAATGAGGGAGATGGGAGTGATGGGGGGAGGATGAGGAGTATGATGGGGGGTGGGGGGGGAGGAGGTGGAGGAGTGTGAGGGGGAGAAATGAGGAGTGTGAGGGGGGAGGAATGAGGAGTGTGATGGGGGGTGAGGAATGAGAGGAATATGATGGGGGGGGGAGGGATGAGGGAGTGATGGGGGGAGGAATGAGGAGTAGATGGGAGGGAGGAATGAGGAGGATGAGGGGGAGGGAATAGATGGATTGATGGGGGGGAGATGAGGGATATGGAGGAGATGAGGATATGGAGGGGTGAGGAGTATGGGGAGGAATGAAGAGTAGATGGGGGGAGGGATGAGGAGGAATGAGGAGATGATGGGGAGGAGGGGTATGATGGGGATAGATGGGGGGGGGGAGGAATGAGGGTAGATGGATGAGGATGATGGGGGGAGGAATGGATGGAGGGTATGAGGAGGAATGAGGATGAGGTATGAGTAGGGAGAAGAAGAGGAGTATGATGGGGGGAGGAATGAGGAGTATGAGGAGAATGAGGAATATGAGGGAGAATGAGAATGAGGATATGATGGGGAGGGATGAGGAGGAGTTGAGGGAGATGGGGAGGAATGAGGAGGGTATGAGGGGAGGAATAGGAGATATGAGTGTGGGGAGGAATGAGGAGTATGATGGGGAGGAATGAAGGATGAGGAGTATGATGGGGAGGAATGAGGGAGTATGATGGGGGAGGAATGAGGAATGAGGAGTATGATGGGGGAGGAATGAGGAGTATGATGGGAGGAATGAGGAGTATGATGGAGGGAGGAAGAGGGATATGGGAGGAATGAGGAATATGGAGGGGGAGAAAGAGGAGTATGATGGAGAGAGGAATGAGGAGTATGAGGGAGGAATGAGGAAGAAAGAAGATGATGGGGGGAATGAGGAAGATAGGGGAGGAATGTAGGAATGAAGGAGTATGATGGGGGAAGGAATGAGGAGTATGATGTGGGGAGGAATGAGAAATGAGGAGATGAGTGGGGAGGAATGAGGATATGAGATGGTGGGGGAGGAATGAGGAGTATGAGGTGGGTGAGGAATGAGGAGTATGAGGTGGGAGGAATGAGGAGTAAGTGGAGTGATGAGGGGGAAGGAATAGGAGGATGATGGGGGAGGAATAAGGAGGAGTAGATGAGGGATGGGAAGATGATAGATGGGGGAGGAGAGGAATGAGGAGTATGATGGGGGGAGGAATGAGGAGTATGATGGGATGAGGAATGAAGAGTATGATGGAGTATGATGGGGAGAGGAATGAGGAGTATGATGGAATGAGGAATGAGGAGTATGATTGAGGAGGAGGAATGAGGAGTATGATGGAATGAGGAATGAGGAGTATGATGGGGGAAGGAATGAGGAGTATGAGGGAGATGAGGAATGAGGAATAGTATGATGTGGGGAGGAATGAGGAGTATGATGGGGGAGGAATGAGGAATGAGGAGTATGATGTGGGGAGGAATGAGGAGTATGATGTGGGGAGGAATGAGAAATGAGGAGTATGAGGTGGGGAGGAATGAGGAGTATGATGTGGGGGAGGAATGAGGAGTATGATGTGGGGAGGAATGAGAAATGAGGAGTATGAGGTGGGGAGGAATGAGGAGTATGAGGTGGGGAGGAATGAGGAGTATGATGGGGGAAGGAATAAGGAGGAGTATGATGGAGGAGGAGATGAGGAGTACGATGGGGGAGGAATGAGGAATGAGGAGTATGATGGGGGGAGGAATGAGGAGTATGATGGAATGAGGAATGAGGGAGTATGATGAGGGAGGAATGAGGAGTATGATGGGAGGAATGAGGAGTTATGGATGGGGGAAATGAGGAGTATGATGGAGGAAGAATGAGGAGTATGAAGGAGGTAGGAATGAGGAATGAGGAGTTGAGGAATGAGGATGAGGAGTATGATGGGCACAAGAATGAGGATGAGTATGATAGGGGTAGGAATGAAGAAATGCAGCTGAATGGGCAGAAAAGAAAAAGTTGATCAGCTAATATGATAATTATACAGTCCTCACACTTTAACCTGTTTAGCAGGTTATAATTCTCATTGAGCTCACGGGTAAATCCTTTGGAAGTTGTGCAATCCCACACTCATCAAATGGTCTAATATCCAGCTTTAACTCTCAGAGCTGCCTTGGGCTATAGCCTACCTACCTACCGCTGCTGAACAGAAAACTGGAAAAAAAGTGTGTGTTATGGAAAGGGTTTGCTCACAGTGTGGTCAAAGAGATAGAGAAAACTTGTGTGTTAGGGAAAGGGTTTGCTCACATTGTGGTTAAAGAGATAGAGAAACTTGTTAAAAAGTGTGTGTCAGGGAAAGGGTTTGCTCACATTGTGGTTAAAGAGATAGAGAAACTTGTAAAAAGTGTGTGTCAGGGAAAGGGTTTGCTCACATTGTGGTTAAAGAGATAGAGAAACTTGTAAAAAGTGTGTGTCAGGGAAAGGGTTTGCTCACATTGTGGTTAAAGAGATAGAGAAACTTGTAAAAAGTGTGTGTGTCAGGGAAAGGGTTTGCTCACATTGTGGTTAAAGAGATAGAGAAACTTGTAAAAAGTGTGTGTCAGGGAAAGGGTTTGCTCACATTGTGGTTAAAGAGATAGAGAAACTTGTAAAAAGTGTGTGTCAGGGAAAGGGTTTTGCTCACATTGTGGTTAAAGAGATAGAGAAACTTGTAAAAAGTGTGTGTCAGGGAAAGGGTTTGCTTACAGTGTCGTTAAAGAGATAGAGAAACTTGTAAAAAGTGTGTCAGGGAAAGGGTTTGCTCACAGTGTGGTTAAGAAGATAGAGAAACTTGTAAAAAGTGAGTTAAGGAAAGGGTTTGCTCACAATGTGGTTAAAGAGATAGAGAAACTTGTAAAAAAAAAGTGTGTTAGGGAAAGGGTTTGCTCACAGTGTGGTTAAAGAGATAGAGAAACTTGTAAAAAGTGTGTGTTAGGGAAATCTTCTTCTTTCTTCTCGTGGCTAAAGAGATAGAGAATCTAGTAAAAAGTGTGTGTGTTATGGAAAGGGTTTGCTCAATTCAAATTCAAATTCAAATTCAAAAATACTTTATTATCTCATAGAGAAATTCACGCGGGTTACATGCCCCACATAAAAAGCAAACATGTAAAAAGTAACATCACTTAAAAAAGAAAAAAGAAAAAGAAAAAAGAAAAAAAAAGCTCGCACATATCATAATATAAAAATCACCCACGACTCAACAATACCTCACCCAGTCATAAACTCACCAAAGCAAAATCTCAACCATTCCTACGCACACCAGTTTGCTCACACATTCACACACACACACACACACACACACACACACACACACAAACACACACACACACACACGCGCGCACGCACGCGCGCGCGCGCGCGCGCGCGCACTGTTGAAAACACTGCATACATGTGCACACAGTTTTGTGAAATAAACCATAATTGATATTAAATCATTTAACTTGTTAAAAATAGTCGTATGATAAGACAAATATCAATGAAAGTAACAAACAATCTTTTATTACAATGTTAAGCACAGTCTAAGATAATAACACGCCCACGCCCACGCTCACAGTGTGGTTAAAGAGATAGAGAAACTTGTAAAAAGAAAAGTGTGTTATGGAAAGGGTTTGCTAACAGTGTGGTTAAAGAGATAGAGAAACTTGTTAAAAAAAAGTGTGTGATTAAAGAGATAGAGAAACTTGTAAAAAAAAGTGTGTTATGGAAAGGGTTTGCTCACAGTGTGGTTAAAGAGATAGAGAAACTTGTAAAAAGTGTGTGTTAGGGAAATCTTCTTCTTCTTTCTTCTCGTTGATATAACGTCCATTCACTACAAGGTGATTTAGACAATGGTACATTCACATTAAGAATGTACCGAAAAAGGGGATGAGGGGAAAGGTGAAAGGATGAAAAATGTAATGGATGATGATAAGTTTATAAAATTTCATTTAAATTAACTGTCCCACTGGTGACAGGCAAATACTTTCTGCAACTGATACTACGACATGCGACTCGGAAACATATAGAACACTTTGGATATTTCCATATTTTTTTTCTTACATCTATCCCTTTGCTTTTTATACAAGGCAATGAGCACAGGGCAATCAAACAATTTAGGGAAAGGGTCTGCAAACAGTGTGGTTAAAGAGATAGAGAAACTTGTAAAAAGTGTGTGTTATGGAAAGGGTTTGCTCACAGTGTGGCTAAAGAGATAGAGAAACTAGTAAAGAGTGTGCGTGTTATGGAAAGGGTTTGCTAACAGTGTGGTTAAAGAGATAGAGAAACTAGTAAAAAGTGTGTGTGTTATGGAAAGGGTTTGCTAACAGTGTAGTAAAAAAGTTAGAGGAGAGAGACTTGTAAAAAGCGTGAGAAAGAGGAGAGAAACTAGTAAAAAGTGTGTGTTAGGGAAAGGGTTTGCTAACAGTGTGGTTAAAGAGATAGAGAAACTTGTAAAAAGTGTGTGTGTTATGGAAAGGGTTTGCTAACAGTGTAGTAAAAAAGTTAGAGGAGAGAGACTTGTAAAAAGCGTGAGAAAGAGGAGAGAAACTAGTAAAAAGTGTGTGTTAGGGAAAGGGTTTGCTAACAGTGTGGTTAAAGAGATAGAGAAACTTGTAAAAAGTGTGTGTGTTATGGAAAGTGTTTGTTAACAGTGTGGTTAAAGAGATAGAGAAACTTGTAAAAGGTGTGAGAAAGAGGAGAGAAACTAGTAAAAGTGTGTGTTAGGGAAAGGGTTTGCTAACAGTCTGGTTAAAGAGATGGAGGAGACTCTGCATTCCTTTGACGATGTCCGGGGCGTAAGTGTACAGGCGTGTGTCGTTGGTGTACTCGGAATTGGGTTTGCCGATGTGTCGGTAATGATGCAGCAGCCCCAGTTCTGGGTCCATTCACAGTGGTGAAACCCTGCAGCAAAAAGTTAATAATATGAAAATGAGAAATTACAAGTGAAATAGTACCCCTCCCTACAAGAGAAATAGTGCCCCCTCCCTACAAGAGAAATAGTGCCCCCTCCCTACTCCCATCCAAAAAAAAAAGAAGAAAAAAAAGTAAAAAGGAAGAGTGGGAAGAGCATTATGAGGAAACGTAACAAAAAAAATTAAGGTGAAAAAATGATGAGGAACAGAAGTGAGGGAAGGAGGTTGAGAGGAGGGGGGAGAGAAGGAGGAGGGGGGAGAGAGAGAGAGAGAGAGAGAGAGAGGAGGAGAGAGGGAGGGGAGAGAGAGAGAGGAGAGAGAGAGAGAGAGAGAGAGAGAGAGAGAGAGAGAGAGAGAGAGAGAGAGAGAGAAGAGAGAGAGAGGGGAGAGGAGGAGAGAGAGAGAGAGAGGTGAGAGAGGAGAGAGAGAAGAGAGGAGAGAGAGAGAGAGAGAGAGAGGAGAGAGAAGAGAGAGAGAGAGAGAGAGAGGAGAGAGAGAGAGAGGGGAAGAGAGAGAGAGAGAGAGAGAGGGAGAGAGAGAGAGAGAGAGAGAGGAGAGAGAGGAGAGAGATAGAGAAGAGAGAGAGAAGAGGAGAGAGAGAGAGAGATGATCAATATGTGGAAGAATTAAACATGTAAGAGAAAACGTGATATGATTTCACCCTAACCTTCCTGAGGAAAAAAAAAGAACATAATCATTTTACCACATTGCGGCTACCTTCATGGTGAGCAAAAATGGTTGCATACACAAGATCTATATCACAAAATCTAAGAAAATGAAACAAAATATAACCAAAAATACCCATAAATAAGTAGACTCGGGATCCAAAAGGCTGAAAGAGAATCAGGATGTCTGCCAAAAAGAAATGTTAGCTCCGCGAAAATGAGGTCTCTTCCGTCCCGACTATCTATCTATCCCTTAGTCTGGCGACCGTGGGGGCACCCCTGAAGACTTGACAACCAGTTCCCTCCATTCCTCTCTCTCTCTGTTCTGCCTTTGACAAAGTTTTGTTGAGTTCTAGACCTGTCCATTCGCTGATGGTGTCCTCCCATCTCTTCCTTGGTTCTGCCTCTTTTTCTTCCTCCTTGGACAGTGCCTGGCATTATTATTTTGCAAGTCCTTTTGATCTTGTTACATGCCCGTACAATTTAAGTTTAGCTTCTTTTGGCAAATGAAATATGAACCTGGGACTCTTAGATCAAGCATCAAAGTCTCTCTCTCTGTCTCTCTCTGTCTCTGTCTCTCTCTGTCTCTGTCTCTCTCTCTCTGTGTTCCCTTCTCAAAGTCTCTCTCTGTGTCTCTCTGTGTCTCTCTGTGTCTCTCTGTGTCTCTCTGTGTCTCTGTCTCTGTCTCTCTCTCTCTCTCTCTCTCTCTCTCTCTCTCTCTGTTCCCTTATTAGGTGGTAAACTTAGTGCTTGGTTTTCTCCTGTGTTTCTGACTTTGCAGGAGGTCTGCCCGCTGGTCTCAGCTGACACATTCCGACTTCAGAGCAGCTCATTTCAGTGTACAGGTTGCATGCTGGGTATGTTTGTGTTTCTGTCAACCACTAGACGCTGACATGAATTCCGAG
>CM060347.1:15277920-15290420 GCA_030674155.1 Stramonita haemastoma | reverse complement strand
TTGATTTGCTGCCGTTACCTTGTCCCTTATAGGTGGGGAAAAATTTGTAAAATGAGAACAAGAACAACAGCAGCACAAGATTAAGCAGAAGTATTAGTAGCAGCAGCAGAAGCAGCAGCAGTGATAATAGCAGTAGTAGCAGAAATGATAGCAGCAGCAGTAGCAGCAGCAATAATAATCGCTGTAGTAGCAGCAGTATAAATGGAAGTAGCAGCAACTGTTACAGCAGAAGTGGTAGTAGTAGCAGTAGCAGCAGCAGCAGCAGCAGCAGCAGCAGCAGCAGCAGCAGCAGCAGCAGCAGCAGCAGCAGCAGCAGCAGCAGAAATGGTATCAGCAGTAGTAGTTGCAGAAGTGGTAGCAGCAGCAGCAACAGCAAAAGCAGACAACACGCTAGGAAAACACTTCATGTATACTAATGCTCTTTGTTACATTTTCTGCCTTGCTGCTGTTCGAATACCGACAGCCACAGTGGGCGAGATAATAATCATGGTCCAGTTTTCAATGGCGTCTGTCTTATCCCGGTTTTGAGGAGTGGCTCTGACATATTTTTTACCACGAAGTATTTCTGCGCTTACCTATATAATCATGGCCTAAACATTCTCGTATATGTATGAACAGGTAATAAATAAATGATCTGGGGGGGGGGGGGGGGGGGGGTGTTAGTCTAGTGGTTTGAGCGTTGTGTTCATGATCCCACGGCCCGGGTTGGCGCCACCACTGAGACGTCTGTTCATGGGGAATTATCTCCTGAGGTTAAAATCCGCACTGATTCCACTTCCCAGAAAAGCCTCCAGATGAGACTATAAACCGAGGCCCCATTTGCAAACGCATGCGGAACATTTTTATTGCACACATTAAAACCAGTCTGCCTTTCATTAAAAAAAAAATCACCATGCCATACACACTGATGTGTTTAGACATTACCCCGAGGTCGGAACGCAGCAACCTTATTGATGGGTAAGGGAGAAAAAATAAGGTAGCGAGCGCAAAAATCTCACCATTGGTATGCCTCATAGGGAACGAAAAAAAATATCACCAACCCACTCCCCACCACCTTCTCCCTACTCCCCTTGTATAAGTAGACTTAATTGACAGTCTGACAGTCTCTTCAATCAACTATCCATGCCAACTCCCATCCCCCTCACCTACAATCCCCCACCCCACCCCCACCCACCTGTCTTTCTCACACTGTCTTCTTTGTTTCTTGGAGGGATCTTACCTTGTTTCATTAAGTTCTGTTGCGTTTTCCCGTAGGTTCCTGTATGTGCCGTCTGTGTAACACACAGAAGAGTGTGAGACAAAGCGAACAAGCGCACGCGCATGCACATGTGCGCATACGCGCGAGCGCGCACACACACACATGCACGCACACACTCACTCTCTCTCTCTCACATACACACACACGTGCAAACATACACACACACACACACACACACACACACACACACACACACACACACACACTCAATCATTCACTCACTCACTCATTCTCTCTCTCTCACACACACACACACACACACTCACACACACACTCACACACTCACACACTCACACACACTCACACACTCACACACACACACACACACACACACACACACACACACACACACACACAAGCACACTTTCAATCTTTTACCCTCAATAAAGATCATTTTGACTTGACTTGACTTGACTTGACTTGACTTCACACACACACACACACACACACACACACACACACACACACACCCTACACACACACACACACACCCTCGCCCCCCCCCCCCCCCCACTGGCTCAATACAGAATGCTGAACATAACCCAAGACACAACATGAACATGATATCTTGAAATCACAGCTGTCAGGGCGTGCCCTCATTCAAGCGAAAAAATATTAATATCCCTCCCCCCCCCTTCCTATATTTCCCCCTGCGTGGGATGCAAACTGAGGGGCAAAAAATATTTTTTACCTGTAGGCATCAATGTAATGTGCGTTGGTCAATAAACCACCCCCTGAGGAAGGCGTAAGCCGAAATATCGGGAAAGTTTTAATGTACTGTTGTTATCTCTTTTGTTGGCATGACTCTCTCTCTCTCTCTCTCTCTCTCTCTCTCTCTCTCTCTCTCTCTCTCTCTCTCTCTCTCTACTATATTTTATAATATATATATATATATATATATATTTATATATATATATATATATAAACGTGATAGATCCTGAAATTCATATCAGCGGTCAGTGGGTTATGGAAACGGGAACATACCCAACATACATGTTAGCTAATTAATGTTGGTGAAATGATTGATGTTGTTTTATTTGTTTGTTTGCTTTTTCCCCTTCTCTTTCTTTTTGGCTTTATTGTTTGCTAGGGATTTTCTGCTTTGTTTTTTGTTGGTTTTTTTGTTTTGTTTTGATTTGATTTTTGTTGTTGTTTTGATTTTTTTCCTTTTCTTTAGGTAGATGGCTTGATGGAAAAAAGCAAAGCGATGCTGACTCAATGTACCATCTGGAAATAAAAATTTGATTGATTGATTGATTGATTGATTGATTGATTGATTGATTGATTGATTGATTGATTGATTGATTGATACATCCCCGAAGTCGGAATACGGCTACCTTCATGATGGACAAAAAGTCGCATATGCAAAATCTCGCCATCGGTGAGCCTTGCAGCTTTAAGCTGAGGAACGAAAAACCACCCCCCCCCCCCGCCCCCCCCCCCCCCCCAACTCGAAACACTTACGTACCTGTAGATCCGTGGTTGCTATGACTGCGGAAGTAGGTCACGTTGTAACTGTAATGAACGATCATGTAGTTGGTGATTTCACTTTCCTTCTCTCTGCTCACCGAGAGGGCAAAAGGAAGATAACCCTGGTCGAAACTTGGAATGGGGCAGTCCACGAAAGCTCCGATGTAACTGAAAGACAGACAGACAGAAGAGATAGATAGACGGTCTGCTACAGACGGACATACAGGCAGGCAAGTCCTTCGGATGAGACTATAAACCGAGGCCCCGTGTGCGAACACACGCTGAACATCTTGCACACACGTTAAATCCTGTTTCCGCTTTTCGTAAGAGTAGGCCATCGTGTGCCGGTGTGGAACAGATGACATTTACAAAACTGAATACACACGGGGACTGGATGCAAAAAAGCACAAGAGTGCTTATCCCAATATCCTTGATAGAAAAGAATAATAAAAAAAGACTGCCAGTACTGAAGAAATTCTCACCTTTTTTAGTAAGTTCTATTTTATCAGAAAAGGTGGGTATCTCCCTTCCCCTTGTATAACTACTGCTATTATTAGTGTTGCTGGTATTGACTGGGATTATGACCCCTGCTGCTGCTGCTGCTGCGTGCTATTACTGTTGGTCTACTCCCATTTCCCCTTAAACAGTGTTACTGCAATATGCATTCTTCAGTCTCGGAAGACTATATGGATTTTCGCTCTATGAATGTTCAGTAGGCCATAGGAACGGATGACAGAAAAAAAACCCAGCATGCACACAGGTAGGTGTCGTGTTTCGATACCTCCATCTCCGAAGTCGGAATGTGGCTACTTAAATGGTTTGGGGGGGTGGGGGTGGGGGGGGGGGGGAGGGGAGGCGGTCACATACACATAAATCTCTCCATTGGCAAACCTCGGAGCTGTAGTGGAGGAATAGGGAAAACCAATTTCTCTCGTGTATTTCTTGTCTTCTCTATTCATTCTTCTGACTGTTATTAAAGTAAAACCGGTGACCAATTTCTGTTTTATATACGTTATATACATTTTTTTCGGTATTCTTTTGTTCTGGCGACAAGATGGTGGTATTCTTAACACTGGGATGGGCACAGGATGTATATTCTGCAGTATTATTTGCCCATGTGCCAATTAAACAAAAAAAATTGTTGTTGTTGCTACATTGAAGTAGGGAAAAAACAGGTGGCGCATGGGGCAGGATAAGCTCAGTGGTCAGAGCACTCACTTTCCCCAGGTCAAGTTAAGCAGCGTCGAGCGTGGTTACCGGTTGGATGGGTGACCGTTTGCGCGCCTTGGCTTCAGTACAGTCTCTCCAATTCACCCAGCCGTAAATGGGTACCTTCCCTCTTTAGGGTCAGGGAAGGTAAAGCAGCGAGGGAGAGGAGATGGGCGCCACTGCCCTCAATATGCTGGCCCCTAGAGAAGCTGAGGTCTCTGATGCCTCGCTCCCCTACGACCGCATAGATTATGGGACACCTTTACCTTTACTTTTTACCTTACATTGAAGTGCTCGTTATCCTTTTGTCTACGCGTTTTTTATTTCATAATCGTAAACTGGGAATATCTAGCGTCCATAGCACGAGTTTCTTTTTAAAAGTGGCTTTAAGGAATAAAATAATTAAGTACTTTGCCATTAAATTAAATTTTTTTCTCTGGGATTGACAGTGTTAGATACTTGATTCTAAAGTGATGGTGAATGTAATTGACATTGCTGAAACTGAACGAGGCGACAGCCCTGGTATATCCTTCATGGTCAGTTGAGCTACAAGCAACATGGAATGAAATGAATGTGTGCACGTTTAAGTTAAAGAACCGTGATTCATTGCCTCAAAGTTGTTGGTGGTTTGTAAAAGCTCCCATGAAATAACATATACCAGACACCCAAGGTCTAACCAGCGCTAGCCACTGGGTTCTGCATCGGCTGGTTAAGCTAAGCACCGCTGAATTGGTTTTTTGTCAGATATGGTGTTAGATGTTATTCAGAACGTCCCTCTACACAAGGATGCCAGTGAAACACACACACACACACACACACACACACACACACACACCAAAACAAATGACACAAAAACCTGCCTCTACAACTCACGCATAGCCATTCCTCCAGCGGAAGTGGTAGAGCCTACCGGAAACGCTGGGCCCTTTCTGGGACCATCATGGCGTCGTAGAAGTAGCAGGAGACATTTTTATAAGGAGAAGGGAGCGCGCAATGCCCACCACGCGAATCACAGGGGGGAAATCCACATCGTTGAAATGGGCTCCGTATAAAAATGCCCCAAAGTTGTTGTCCAGTCTCTGCCACTGTGGATGTCCTCTCTTCAGCGGGGCTCCGTTCCACTGGAAAATGTCTCGGTAGAGAGCTTCCTTGAATGTCATGTTCTGCTGTGGATGGGGCGGTGACTTGAAGGATGCTAATAGGGTACCTTTGTGTGGGGGGGGGGGGGGGAGGAGACGTAGGTGAACAATTTTGGGTTAGAGGTGGAGTGATAACAGAAGAGGAGAGAGGAGGAGAGACGGGAGGAGAGGAGATGAGAGGAGAGAGGGGGAAGGAGAGGAGAGGAGAAGAAAGGAGAGGAGAGGAGAGACAAGATGAGAGGAGAGAAAAGAGGAGAGAAGAGAGAGAGAGACAGAGACAGAGAGACAGAGACAGAGACAGAGAGATATGTGATGAGATGAAGAGAAGAGAAGAATAATAATGATGATAAAAATGATAATAATAAAAAAAAAAGACTAAGAATACTGTATGGAAATGATTTAGCACTGAATCTTGTAACGCAACAAACCAAAGGGCAAAGAGAAGAGTAGAGAAGAGAGAGCAAATTCGTGTCCTTTCCAACACCAAAAAAAAGACAATAATTATGCCTAAACATCCTATTTTGCTATCTGTCTCCTCCGCCCTCTCTCTCTCACCCCCACACACACTCACACCCTCTCCTCACACACACACACACACACACACACACACACACACACACACACACACACACACACACACACACACACACACACACCTCCACCACACACACCACACACATGCAAGCACACAGGCACAAGGTGCGCGCACACACACACACACACACACACACACACACACACACACACACACACACACACCCACACACACACACACCCCTCCTCCACCACACACACCACACACATGCAAGCACACAGGCACAAGGTGCGCACACACACACACACACACACACACACACACACACACACACACACACACACACACACACACACTGTATGTTTTCTGTTTTCTCTTTTAAATCCATCTACATACACACATCCACACCCATGCACACACACACTATTCTCTCTCTCTCTCTCTCTCTCTCTCTCTCTCTCTCTCTCTCTCTCTCTCTCTCTCTCTCTCTCTCCACACACACACACACACAACACACACCCACGCCCCCCCCCCCTACAAACACACCTTCATGACTGTACCTTTAAGCCTTCCCAAGTGGCTTGGTGGAGCTGCCTTCTGACTGAACAGGAGATTTTACCCTCTACCATGTGACTTGATCCTCCCGTGGTCTGATTGGCTATAGTACTATTCACCCCTACCACGTGACCTGATTCAGCCGCCTTCTGATTGGACACTGTAGCTTTACCTTCTGTAACAAAACTGATTCCTGTTCTCTGACTGAACAGTATGGCCTTTTCATTTCCCACAGAACTTGAAGGAGACGGGATTAAAGCATGGATTGGATTTTTTGTAGGATTAAAACTTCTGTTGCTTTGAGCGGGAATAGTACTGTTCAGGTTTATGGTAAAGTTGTTATCCAAAGGATGGGAAGCTGCTGTGGGTGTTTTTCTCCTGAAGGTGTGGACATGATAGTAAGGTACTGACGCCATGATGAGGAGAAGGGTAACAGTGAAGAAAGTCTTCAGCCTGCCTGTGCTCCAGACTTTTATGAAACATCTCCGTGTTCCTTCTGCCCAGCAAAAGAACACAAAACAAACTAACAAACAAACACAAGAACATGGATTATATTCAGGATCAACTAGAGCAACAATTATTATCTTAAATTGCTTCATTATCATTATTGAGGACAGGAGAGCTCAAGTGTCACAACACTTGCTTTCCCCAAGCTAAGGTTAAGCAGCCTTGAATTGAGCATGGTTACCAATTGGATGGGTGACAGTTTGCCGCCTTGGCTTCAGTGCAGTCCACCAGTTCACCCAGCTGCAAATGGGTACCTGCCCTCTTTAGGGTCAGGGAAGGTAAAGCAGCAAGGGAGAGG
Source organism: Stramonita haemastoma (assembly GCA_030674155.1). Lineage (NCBI taxonomy): Eukaryota > Metazoa > Mollusca > Gastropoda > Neogastropoda > Muricidae > Stramonita > Stramonita haemastoma. The sequence goes on along the minus strand of CM060347.1, from coordinate 15,283,449 downwards.
AGATGGGCGCCACCCTCAATATGCTAGCCCCTAGAGAAGCTGATGTGAGACGCTTTGCTCCCCTAGACCACATAGGTTATGGGGCAAATTTACCTTTATTATTATTATTATTAATATTATTATTATTATGATTATGATTATGATTATGATTATGAAACATAGACCATAATACAGTAAAAACAAAGAATACAATCACAGTACCATTTTTTGTTTAGCAGCCTAAAGGAACAACAAGCAATGGTTGATGGTAACATAGAATAGACGATCTAAACAAATAAAAAGGTAAATGATAATGAATTGATAAAGGGGAAAAAAGGAGGATGTTATTGACAGCCAACCACAATATTTTATAATTCCCCTTACAATTCGTATACCTATGGGCAACTAATGCTTGTCCTCTCTCTGCTCTGGAGGATAAATTTGATATTGATTATACCATTATCAAAAAAGATGACAATATTGATAATTTGTGTTGACTTCTGATGTAAAGCAACATCTTAAAACAAGTTATGTAAATCATCTAAAAGTGTTAACAGTTGGTTCAGTTTATGACTTAAATGCAGGATCAGGTTTCGTTGTTCCTGATCTGAAGATACAAAAATCATTCTGTCTAGGGAAGGGTTTCTCAATATTCAGCGCTGAGCTCTATTGCATACTTAATGCACTGATTACTATAAATAACAGTAATTTTGCATTCTTTCTCATCGTTTTTTTTGTGGACTGGAAGTCTATACTATATAGCTTACAAGACTGGAGCTTAAAAGTAAGGACAGATTTATTATTTGAGAAAAATATTTGAAACGATGTATCATCCCAAAAAGTATTGAAAAAGTGCTTTTGCTGGATTCTTTCTCACCTTTGGATCTACTGGAATGAAGAAAATAGATAGTCTTTCAACGCAAGGTGCAAAAAAGAGTCCTTAGAAACAACAACAACAACAACGCAGCAGCAGCAGCAACAACAACAACACCAACAACAACAACAACGCGCGCGCGCGCACACACACACACACTCACACACACACACACACACACACACACAACACAACACACACACACACACACACACACACACACACACACACACACACACACACACACACACACACACACACACACCATCAAATGATTAAACGAAAAAACATCAACTTTAGATAGAAATGAATTTAATAAAACATTATAAAAACAAATCTCAGAGAGAGAGATCTCAACTCTGAACTCTGAAATGGTTTAATACACATAGGTCTTAAGCCACAATACACTTTTAGGGGTAAAAATGAAAAGATGCAAAAACAGATGAAATATAACTTCTCGTAAACTTTGGTAAGACTTTGGCATAACACCTTGGCGAACACTGAACACTGTACAATTTTGAATATGTGTATTCCCAAACCATGACTAAATAAAGGCTGATGTCGACCAAAAATCCAAAGAAAATACAGGTATAAAACCTCAGTTCACCTAAACTGCTTCCCAGGATACCACAAAAAAGACAATCTCCTGTAAAACAAAATTATTGATGGAGTTATACCTGAAAATTATGTCAGCAATTTATCACATAAAAATACAAACATATAGTACATTATAAACCATGTCGGTTGAAATCATTACTACTCACGAACTATTGCATTTTCAAAATCTGTACAATACTTACAAACTATTGCATTTTCATACCATTCACCACACGTGAGAGAGAGAGAGAGAGAGAGAGAGAGAGAGAGAGAGAGAGAGAGAGAGAGAGAGAGAGAGAGAGAGAGAGAGAGAGAGAGAGAGAGAGAGAGAGAGAGAGAGAGGAGAGAGAGAGAGAGAGAATTGAATTGAATTGAATTAATTTTATTTTCAGAAGGTGATAGAGTAAGCATAACAATTGCTTTTTTACATCCAGCCTTCTATAACAATAACAAAAACAAAAAAGAGGAAAGAAAATCATAACAATGCGAAACAATGGGGGGGGGGGGGGGGGGGTACATAACCTGATTCTTAATCATGCAATTATACCTGTTTTCAAATAATAGGCGAACAGCTGAAGTAAATGAGAGAGACAGACAGACAGCCAGCCAGCCAGCCAGACAGACAGACAGACAGACAGACAGACAGATACAAAGAGAGAAATTATGAACAATTTTTTACCAAGGTAATGAGATAATTAAAATAAACAAGCCATTACCTAACAACAACACTAAATACCCAAAAGCAAAGAGACCCCCCCCCCCCCTATTTCCCCTTATTGAGGACAACACAGAACAAAGAAAAGTTCTATAAAAAAAAAAAAGAATGTTTGTATCATAAGAAAATATCACAAAACGCATACACCTGCACGCACACACGCACTCAATCTCATATTAAAACATACTGATCACTGCATGCTGCATATGCACGACAAATGGATGATGCACTGTATGGATAATTATACAATAAAAACTACTTTAAAATGTGAAATACGCAAGTTTAAGATCAATACGCTTCAACTAACAAAACACTCGTATATGACGTAAGTCTTTAGCTTAGCATTATAGTAGCAATAAAGACAGGAAATACAAACTATTGACTAGGTTAACTCATTTTTCAATGAATGCATAAGATGACATTTATAAGCACGTTTAAATGACAAGATACTGCTGGCATTTTTTATGCATTCTGGCAACGTGTTCCATAGAACTCCTCCTGAGTAGGAAAGGCTAGTTTTGTACATGTCAATCCTTGGTTTCCGAATCAGTATATTGTTCGTGTATTTTGACTGATTAAGGGGAAATCTTGCAGTCACAGTAGTTGGAGCGAGTTCGTTCATTATTCGATACATTGTAACAGCTTTATTGTATTCGAGCTGGTAATTTAAGGGGAGGATATCTAGTTTAATGTAATCTTGAGGTGACAAGCTAGAAGATTTTAACAGTATGAGTTTAAGAGCTCTCTTGTGGATCCTTAAAAGAGGTTTTAAGTTGTTACCACTGCTTAAGTCATACAAACGTTGAAGCATAATCAATGATAGATTGTATATGAGCATGATAAAATTGTTTACGAGCATTGAGATCTAAATAATGTTTAATTTTTGAAAGTTGATATACCTTTTGTGAGATTCGCTTGCATAGGCTGTCAATATGGGATGACCAGCTGAGATTGTTATCAATAATGACTCCCAATACTCGATGAGTGTTAACTTCACTGATAGCGTTATTACCAAGATAAATATGAGGCATGAGAAAAGAGATGTTTTGTCGCTTTTGTCGAGAAGTAATGGTCATGTATTTTGTTTTGTGTTCATTCAAAGACATATGGTTGAGCTCAGTCCACTTTAATAATTGATTGGCATTTTCTTGTAAAGAAATAACAATTTGTTCCAAGTCAGGATGAGAGGCATGAATAGAAGTGTCATCAGCAAAAAGTTCACACTGGCCTTTTGTAATGAAAAGCGGCAGATCATTTATATAAAGAGAAAAAAGAAGAGGCCCGAGTACAGACCCTTGAGGGACACCAAACTTCTGGATAAGAAATCCAGACTCTTTTTTACCAAGAAAGACAGTATGGGTACGATCTGTTAGGAATGATTTTAGGAGAGATAAAGCACTGTCAGAAATGTTATATAAAACCATTTTACGAAGTAAGAGGCTATGGTCAATGACATCAAAAGCCTTGGCAAAGTCAACAAACAATACCCAGTGAACTTATTGTCATTTATGTTGTTTAGCCAGTCATCAACAAGGCTTATAAGAGCAGAGTGACAGGAGTGATTTTCACGAAATCCGAACTGATTAGGATGAAGTAGATTGTGCTTGGAAATGTGAGATTTAAGGCACTTCTGAATATGTTTTTCCAAAGGCTTTGAAAGAATGGATAAGATAGAAATGGGTCTATAATTTGAGGGATCAGTTTTATCACCAGATTTATAGAGAGGCACGATTTTGGCTTTTTTAAGAATATTAGGAAAGTAACATTTATCAATACAAAGGTTATATAAATATGTTAAGGAGTCAAAAATAATAGACGCACTGAGTTTTAGAATTTTTCCATCTAATTCATCAAGACCACGTGTGCATGTCTGTTTCAGATGCATGAGGTAAAAGTAAACTTCATGTACCGTTAAAGGAGGAATGATTAGTTTCGAAGTGATAGTTTTAGAACTGCAGAATTCTTTTAATAAAGCAAGTTCATTGGAATGAGATTTATCCACTTTTACTGTAGAAGAAGAAATATTAGCAAAATGAAAGTTTAATGAATTGGCAGTAACACCTGTGATGTCAACTGGCATCTTTTCAGTTCTTTTTCCGGTAAGAGAATTTATGGCTTTCCAAATCTTTTTGGGGTTTTTGTTTGAGTTATCTGAAAGAAGATCTGAGAGAGAGAGAGAGAGAGAGAGAGAGGAGAGAGAGAGAGAGAGAGAGAGAGAGAGAGAGAGAGAGAGAGAGAGAGAGAGAGAGAGAGAGAGAGAGAGAGAGAGAGAGAGAGAGAATCAAATCAAATCAAATCAAATCAAAACAAAACAAAACAAAACAAAACAAAATTTTATATTCCAGATGGTACATTGAGGAAGCAATAAATTTGCTTTTTTTCATCAAGCCATCTGTCTTGCAAAAAAACAAAAACCAAAAACAAAAAGAACCAAAAACAAAAAGAACAGAACAAAAACCCAGAGAGAGAGAGAGAGAGAGAGAGAGAGAGAGAGAGAGAGAGAGAGAGAGAGAGAGAGAGAGAGAGAGAGAGAGACAGAGACAGAGACAGAGACAGAGACAGACAGACAGACAGACAGACAGACAGACAGACAGACAGAGACAGCGACAGAGAGACAGAGACAGACAGACAGACAGGCAGACAGACAGACAGACAGACAGCGAGAGACAGAGAGAGCGCTGACATGACACATAAACATTTACAAAGCAGCTGTTAAACTGCTATATGATACTCGTGTTGCTGATATTGAATTTACGCTTGGTTCACTGTGCTTAAAAGTTATAGGGATTTTTACATCGTGTGTGTGTGTGTTTGTGTGTGTGTGTGTGTGTGTGTGTGTGTGTGTGTGTGTGTGTGTGTGTGTGTGTGTGTGTGGCGCGCGTGCGTGCGTGTGTGTGTGTGAGTTTGAGTGTGTGTGTGTGTGTGTGTGTGTGTGTGTGTGTGAGCGCGTGCGTGCGTGCGTGCGTGCATGTGTGCGTGCATGCGCGCGCGCGTGTGTGTGTATGTGTGTGTACGCGTGTGTGTGCGCGCACAAAAGAAAAAGGAAGAAGAGAGTCAAGAAAAGAAAAATCTCAGTATGCACATTTTCTTGTTCTTTTCTGTCTTTCTTTTCCCTCCTTTAAAAAAAAAAAAAGTCATTTCCCCTCATAAACACACAGAGACAAATCTGATAAGAACAGTTCTCTAACAGTAAAGTTGAGGGCAGAAGGAAAAGAGGCAGACCACCAACATCCTACATAGAACAGTGGTCTGGGAGGGCTATAGGAGATGGTAGAACTCAAGCAGAGACAGAGAGAGATGGCGAACCCTAGTGGCGTTGTGTGTGTGTGGAGGTTCTACCGACCAGACAGTGGGTGAGATAGTG
>CM060347.1:15273156-15277820 GCA_030674155.1 Stramonita haemastoma | reverse complement strand
CCCCTGCAACACTGAAATTTGACGGGGCAACAGAGACAACAGGGGGATGTGCATACAGTTATATAAGGGTGGAATTGTACTTAAATTGCTTCAGGATTAAAAAAAAACATTTTCAGGATTTGGAATGTCTGGAGGACAAAAAAATTTGGGTTTCAGGATTGAGAGATTTTTTCACTTTCACCCATAACACACACACACACACACACACACACACACACACACACACACACCCCCACACACACACACACCACCACACACACACACACACACAGAGCTCTCTCATCTTTTCACAACATGTGTATGGCATCCCCTGTTTCCATCAGTGTATTGTGATGTGAAAATCTGTGTCCACAGCAATACCATCAGTTATTCCCCATCTCCATCCCCCCCCCCCTCCCCTCCCTTCCAACCTGTTATCCAGGAGGATGAATGTTTACTGTTGTAAACTATTAGTCTCCTGGTAAACTAAAAGTAACTCACAGGGATCTTTACATATACATATATATATTTAGACTTTGAGAACCAGTATGCTGAGAAATTATGAATGAACAGATGGGGTGATCACTTAGATTGAAATTTTTTATGCTAAGTGCACACTTTAGGCCAACGATTGTTTTTTGATTTAGCCCAATTAGCTGCAGTAGAAATATTGATTTTTGTTATGAAGAAAATTCGCACCAAATAGCTATAGATATGGTTTTCTTTTCAGCTGTAAAGTGTGTAGACATTGTTAAAATGCAAGCACTATTTGTCGATGGAGGTCCTTGAAAATTGAGAGTGAGGTACCTGAAAGTCCTTGAAAAGTCCTTGAATTTTCTTCCCAAAGATCTGTATGAACCTTGTAGTAGTACTTGTGTTCTCTCTCTCTCTCTCTCTACTCTCTCTCTCTCTCTCTCTCTCTCTCTCTCTCTCTCTCTCTCTCTCTCTCTCTCTCTCTCTCTCTCTCTCTCTCTCTCTCTCATTCTTTTTTTTATATCGAGGATAATGGAATAAGCACTCGTATGCTGCTTTTTTTTTTTTTACATCACTGATCATGACCCCATGTGTATGCAGTTTTGGAAACCTTGTCATCTGTTTCCACCGGCACACAATGGCCAACTCTTAGTCTTACGAAAAGCGGAACATGAGTTAAGCTAGCCTAACGTGTGCGAAAGATGTGCGTGCGTCGCACACGGGGCCTCGGTTTATAGTCTCATCCAAAGACTTCTCTTGTCTTGATCAAGATCAGCTAGGTTAGACTATTTATTACTATTTAGTATTAGCGTTATTCTTTTAAGAGGTGGTCCGAATGTTCGTTAGTTTAGATTCCCCCAAGGTGAAGCGATTTTATGTGGGGGGGGGGGGGGGGGGGGGGGGGGGGGGGTGGGGGGGGGGGGGGGGGGGGTTCTTGTTTCAACTCAAGATAAACTGGCAAGTAAGTTTGAATGTCAGTAAGTTGAAAATAATACACTAGGCTACAGTTTAGTACTTTTCCCTTTTAAACTAAGCAGGGAGAAAGCGGGAGGAACATGAGATTAAAGAAAAACCAGACAAACTTAGATCAAAACAACCACCCCCCCTCCCGAAAAGCACAAAAAATAAACCAAATAAAGTATTTATAAACAAACAGAAAAGCCCCAAAGGTCAACCAATTTAAACAAACAACAAACAAAACCACCAAACAAACTTTGAAACAAATACTAACAACAGTCAACAACCAAAAAAAACAAAGAAGAAACCTGCTCAAAGTTTTGTTTTTAAAAAATGTCATGTTCTGTTTCAGGTCTTTTCAGATTTCAGTGCAGTTGAAACATCAATATTTAATTGATTATTGTACTCATTTGTAGTTTGTTAATATGTACTTTTGTCTTGCAGTTATTTGAATGAATTCTTTTATATCGAGGATAATGGAATAAGCACTCATGCTATTTTACATCCGGTCTTCGTGTGTATGCAGTTTTTGTAAATCTTGTCATCTGTCCCCACTGGCACACAATGGCCTACTCTGACGAAAAGCAGAACAGGATTTGATGTTTGCACAAGATATCTGCGTGCGTTCGCACATGGGGACCTGGGTTTGTAATTTTATAGTCTCATCCGAAGTAAGGTGGATTATTGATAATATTAATCATTTGATGGTGCTGAGGCAGTGATGCAATTTCCTTCTTAAGGTGACTCATTTTTGCTAACAATACGTATCTAGAGCTCTATATTTGTACTTTAAAGTCTGACTGTTTTGTAAAAATCTTGGGGTGTTTTATGCGTGTGATTTTTTTAGGGGGGTGAGTTTCGGAGTTAGCATAGCAACTAGATTACTTACAAGTGCGTTGACCTGACTGCACAGGTTTGTGCACCACTAACTTACTTAGTAACTAAGAGTTGGTTCAACTTGAAGGGGATTTTTTCCCCAGGAGATATTCTGTTAGCATCAGTACCAACTCAAACCACTAATAATAATTAAAAAAAATTACTTAAATCTGAAAGCTATCTGGTATCCCAAACCCACAGTTTTAATCAGTACTTTGCTATTTTTTTGTGTTTTGTTTTTGTGTATTTCTTACAAGTGTTTTGTTTAAATTTAAAGCATTGTGTTTTTTTGTTTTTTTTAACTGTATTATATGAAATAATATAATTGAAGTTTTCGTGTATTTCTTACAAGTGTTTTGTTTAAATTTAAAGCATTTTTTTTAAAAAACTGTATTATATTAAATAATATAATTGAAATAAAAGTATTGTTCCCATTCTGTTCTTGAGATGACCAGTCTTCATGCTATGTGTGATTCTAGTTCTGTTTCGCTTTCAGTTAAAAATTACGTTCCTCTTGTGGGGCTTCACCTCACCTCACCTCATTCTCCTGACTGTATGGTCGTAGAAGAGACATGAGGATGTTGATGATGTTGTTCTCCTCCATCCAGACCGGTCCTCTGCCCTGCGGATCAACGTTGCGCTGTCCATCCCGGTCCACTCCTTGATGTTGTCCATCCAGTTCTTGGGTTGCCTTCCTCTGCGTCTGTCCCCTTCCAAGGTTCCCTGAAGAACCGTCTTGGGCAGCGTGTTGTGTCAGCGTGTTGTGTCGGGTGACGTGCCCAAACCAAGACATCTTCCTCCTTTTTTTAGTATTGACAGGAGAGGTTCCTGGGGGCCTGCCAGCTGTGTTAAATTTCAGCTTCATCTTCAGCTAAATTCTGATTTCAGAGCCACAGTCATGCCCTGCACAATGAAGCTGGCTTTGAGATGAACATGGTCTGGGAATCACTGCAGGCGTGGGAAAGAAAGGTATCGGGGACAGTCTGTACAGCCCACAAATCCAACATCACTCAGTCAGTCAAGAGTGCTAAATTTAGCGTACCCTTTCCTTTTACCAAGTCCAAGTGTGGTCAGTTCCTGCTGTAAACAGCACCAGCTGGGCTGGGATGGGATGGGTTAATTAGCAGCTGAGAGGAGAGCTGAAAGTGGGGGAAACTGACGGCTGTGTCTTTAGAAAGTTCTCAAATTCAATTCACAATTCAAAGATTTATTATCTAAAAATGTAGAGAAATTCATGTGGGTTACAAGCTGTACATGTTTTAAAAACAAACAAACAAACAAAAACCACACATACAGTGATACACACACACGTTTATCGCAGAATAACACTGCACAGTATGTAGCCATCACCTGGCACACACTACAAGACAATACCCATACCAACACCAATACCAGCACTTTATCAAAGAGGAAAACTATATATATAGTATAAGACCGCATTCCAGTGGGGGGAGGGGCTGATATTTCGGCTTGTGCAGCACTGCAGCACTTTGCCTGTACCACTGTTTTCCAGTACCTTGCTATAGGCAGCCATACTATAACTGCAGAGAAGATAGACCTTTTGTCTGGTTATCAGAGCAATGAGTTTCATTCCGTATTTAATCAATTATATTCATTTTCAAAATGATGGAGAAGTTGTAAGTGGTATGTACAGCTCTTGTTTCCCTCCACCACTGTTTCCTCAGTGATATTTATGATAATAAAATTTTGATTTGAATTTTGATAGCACTGAGTCTTGTAAAGCAAACAGATCAAAGTGCTTTCTGCTATTGCTCTTTCTGTCCACTTTGTTTTCTTTTGTATGTTCTTTTTTTTTTATCAGGTATGTTGGTTCTTTTGACTTTTCCTCTGAAAATTAAGATAGACTAGATCCTGTAGATGCTAGTATGAGCCAAGTTGTTAAGATGGAAAGGAAAAAAGGAAAATAAAGTGTGGTCATTTTGTTGTTGTTGCTGGGGTATATATATCTGTCCTCTCTCTCTCTCTCTCTCTCTCTCTCTCTCTCTCTCTCTCTCTCTCTCTCTCTCTCTCTCTCTCCCTCTCTCTCTCTCTCTCTCTCTCTCTCTCTCCTCTCTCTCTCTCTCTCTCTCTCTCTCTCTCTCCTCTCTCTCTCTCTCTCTCTCTTTTACTTTTGGTGTTTGGATCATTATAATTGTTGATTTTATTTATATTTTTATTGGCAGTATCTCCCCCCCTCCAATAAGGATATTAGTTGTTGTTTTTAAATTTTCCCCCTTTTATCCAAATGTATGATTTATATCACATGTATAACTTTTGACAGATGGTGGTGGATTGATGTTTTCAGTTGTTTTTTCATCTTGTTCTCTTGTTTGCTCTTTACCTATTAACACTTTTCTATTCTTTCATAATCAAAATCT
>CM060347.1:15253156-15265656 GCA_030674155.1 Stramonita haemastoma | reverse complement strand
TCTGAAAAGCAGAATAGGCTTTAACATGTGTGTAAGATGTTCTGCGTGCATTCGTACACAGGACCTTGGTTTATCGTCTCATCCTACGGACATCTGGGGGAAGTGCAGTCGGCACTGACGTTAACTCAAGAGGAAAAATTCTCTTGAATGAGATTCGAACCCGGGTCAGCAGATCACTAGTGCATCACTCCTACCACAAGGCTATCCCGTCCCCCATGTGTGTGTGTGTGTGTGTGTGTGTGTGTGCGTTCTTTTATATCTAGGACTATAGAATAAGCATTCATGTTCTTTTTATGTCCAGTACCTGTGTGTATGCAGTTTTTGTAAATCTTGTCATCTGTCCCACCTGCACACAATGGCCTACTCTTGTGAAAAGTGGAACAGGATTTAACAAGTGCGCAAGATGTTCTGTGTGTGTTCGGACACGGGGTGTCGGTTTATAGTCTCATCCGAAGGACTTTTGGGGAGAGTGGAGTCAGCACTGATGTTAACTCCAGGAGAAAAATATCCTCCAACTGGAATCAACCCAGGTTGTCAATGTTCTGACCACTAGGCTATCCCGTCCCACCAATCTGCTCTATGTGTGTGTGTGTGTGTGTGTGTGTGTGTGTGTGTGAGTGTGTGTGTGTGTGTGTGTGTGTGTGTGTGTGATACATAGGCTTACTCATGGGTATTGAAAATTTAAGCTTGATAAACGTTATGCTCTAGTTGAAGCAGGCAACACATTTCTCTGCGTCTCTCTCCTCTGTCTACCATCTGGAGTTCTGCCTGAATGCAAGTGTATGTAACACAACAGCTTGTAGTAAAGATTTATCAATTAGTCTATATAGTCAGTGGTGTGTGTGTGTGTGTGTGTGTGTGTGTGTGTGTGTGCCTGGTTGTGTGTGTGAGTACATTGTGTGTGTGCGTGCGTGTGCGTGTCCCCCCCCCCCCCCCCCACACACACATGCACTCGCACACACACACACGCACAGTGCACACATACACACACACAGTACACACAATTGTGACAAAGTACACACAGTACACACACACTAACACACACACAGTACACACACACACACACACACACACACACACACACACACACACACACACAAACTGCCGAAAACTTTTGTTGCAGTCTGTTTCACACTGTTTTACTGGTTACTTTCACGCTAAAGTTGGATGCGCTAGACCTGACTTGTCAGGCGCATATGGGCAGCATAATGCATTTTCACTCATTAGACACTAGACAGCACGAGTTGCTGTCTGAGCTTTTGATGACGAAGAAGAAGTTTTACTGTTTGCATGGGATCATGAATTTTAGGCAAAATTTATCTACGCTACAAGCATTACAGTTGAAAAAGATAACGAAATTAAACCCCAAAGACAGAGACTATAGCCATGTGGTTAAGACCATTCAACTTGAATCCCAAAGGACCATGAAGTCGCGGGTTCGAATCTCAGCGCTGTTTGGTGAATTAAGGGTGGGAATTTTTACGATCTCCCAGGTCAGTTTCAAGTGTAGACCTGTCAGTGCCGTAACTCTCTTCGTGTAGACTATATGCATGCACAAAAATTTGCAAGTTAAGTATCCTGTAATTCATGTCAATGTTCAATGGGTTACAGAAACACGAACATGATACATCCTTGAAGTTGGAATGCGGCGACCTTCGTGGTGGGCAAAAATGGTCGCAGATGCAAAATCTCTCCACTGGTGAACCTCGGTGCTCTAGCCGAGGAACTACTACCACCACTCCCCCCCTCCCCCCCCAAAAAAAAAAAAAAAAAGACATGATATTGATTGCGCGGGAATACAACTAACCTTCAGGCATAATTTCTTTACACTGTAAATTTGTAGGCTACTGTTCAAAAAGAGGATGAATATAAAACCGGGAAATGAGACATGATGCATTTTACACACACACACACACACACACACACACACACACACACACACACACACACACACACACACACACACACACACACACACACATACACACACACAACCACACACACACGCAACCACACACACACACACGCTCGCACGCAACCACACACACACACACACGCTCGCATGCGCGCGTGCGCGCACGTACACACGCTCTCACAGACAAATTGCAGAGCGTGTCTATCGGGTGTCCTTATGGATGACCAGGGCGTCAATACAAGGAAGGATATTAGAGTTGGTTTTATACCCCGTTTTAATCTGTACAGCCACCAAGGATTGAATTCTGACATAAAGAGTGACTGCAAGTCGGTTTGCATACGCATGCTTACCATCATAGTGAACAATATCAGCGTTGGAAACAGTGAGTCTGTGCCCCATGGGAGACATTGTAAACACTGAAGTTTTGCAACACTTCTGGAACAGGGCAGTTTGGACGCTTTGGGTTTACCGTAGATGTTCAGCACCTGTTGTGCTGCCCTCATCCACCCAGATTCACACCCTCCTTCTTTCCCTCTCTCCTACCCCCTCCTCTCTCATTCTATGCTAGGAATTCCCGCCCCTCTTTTCCATCTCTCTCTCTCTCGTTCTTTCTGCGTTTTTTTTTTCTTTGAGTCACCTCCTTCTTGTCTATTTTCTGCCTTTTTGAGCCATTCTCTTGCCTTTCTTTCCCCCCAGAAAGACTTAAAAAAAAAAATCCCTCTCACACCAAAGTTGGATGCACTGGGCCTGACTCGTCACATGCTTAATGGCACCGCAACGCATTTTCGCTCATATGATAGACGATAGTTGCTGTCTGAGCGTTAGATAAAATGGAAAATGCCTTCGTGGTGAATGGGGCTATGCACCACATGAAATGTAATAAAATCAAGTAAGCGTGCCACATCAAAGGCAGAGCCATAAAACTTTGTATTTTATTTTATTTTAATTTATGTAGTTTACACCTGTCTGTGTAAATGTTTCGCTGCAAGAGAAGGAGGGGGTTACAGGGGAGGGAGGAGAACAAAAGGTTCACTCACTCAGTCCCATGTCCCAAAGGACGTAGGGGGGACATGAGAGAAGACGCAACAGAGATCTTTTTTCCATGCTTCACGATCCTGTGTGGCTAGTAGGAGGTGTTGCAGGGGTTGGGCGGTCCAGTCTTTGATGTTGTCAACCCATGATTTCTTTTGGCGGCCTCTTCTTCTCTTGCCCTCAACTGTTCCTTGCAGGATGGTTTTTGCTAGGGTGTTGTGTCTTGTGGTGTGACCAAACCACATCAGCTTTCTCCTCTTTATGGTGGAGAGCAAAGGCTCTTGGGGGCCCACACGCTTTTTGATTTCTTCTTTCACATAGTTTAATAGGTTAGCGAGGGGTTTATAAGTGAGGAGGGGGGGGATAGTTGAAGGTGATAGGATTCAGGGGCGAAGAGATTGAGGAGTGAGGGGGGGGGCAGATTAAGGAGGAGATGGAAAATATCTAGCACATAGCAAAAGATAAACTAATGATATACAGAGAGAGAGAGAGAGAGAGAGAGAGAGAGAGAGAGAGAGAGAGAGAGAGAGAGAGAGAGAGAGAGGAAGAGAGAGAGAGAGAGAGAGAATACAAAGGGCGTACACAAAATATCGAAACCAGCACAGTCAAATTCAATTACTCTGCCTTTCTTTTAAATACCATCAAAGGCAACAGGAAGTTAGGATGGACAAAGATAAAAACTGTAATGTTTACCTTAACATGGCATTTCTTGAAAAATAATTCAACAGATAGAGATTACACAATATTTTCCTCTATATTTTTTTTTAAATGTATGTCTGTTTACAAGGAAGGCATGTAAGGCTTGGTTTGGCCTAGAATCTGCATTCTTGAGTATTAAAGGTCATTCATTCATTCGTTCATTCATTCATTCGTTCATTCGTTCATTCATTCATTCATTCATTCATTCATTCATTCATTCATTCTGTCTGTCTGTCTGTCTGTCTGTCTGTCTCACTCTCAGGAACAGCTTACTTCACCCTAATCAATCTGGATTTAGACAAAATCACTCATGTCACATGGCCCTGGCTAGTCCTGTAGACAATTGGTTATCAAACATGAATGACAATAATTTTTTTAGAGTATTATTTGTAGATCTAATGATCAAAATATGTACATACAGCAGGAACAGGAATAAAGAAAACAAGTCAATATTTACATTTTGCCCCATTAGCTGAACAACTGAGGACTACTCACTTAAAAAAAAGTTTAATGCAGAGTTCATAGATCTTGGCTTTCACCAGTTTATTTATGGAAACTACGAACGTATGAATATTGCCGGAAACACAACCTAAAATAAAAGGAATTAATAATTTTTTTTAAATCAGGAAAACATTTTTGGGTCATTATGATAGAATAAAACACAGTACAGCACAACATGAATTGTCTATATCCTACATGCTTCTGGGTCTGAATTTAGATATATGTAGGATGGGGGGAGGGATGAGGAGTAGGATGGGGGGAGGGATGAGATGTAGGATGGGAATGAGGTGTTGGATGGGGGGGAGGAATGAGGAATGAGGTGTAGGATGGAGGGAGGAGCAGGATGGGGGGAGGAATGAGGTGTAGGATGGGGGGAGGAATGAGGAGTAGGATGGGGGGAGGAATGAGGAGCGTGATGGGGGGAGGAATGAGGAATGAGGTGTAGGATGGGGGGGAGGAATGAGATGTAGGATGGGAATGACGTGTAGGATGGGGGGAGGAATGAGGTGTAGGATGGGGGGAGGAATGAGGTGTAGGATGGGGGGAGGGAGGAATGAGGTGTAGGATGGGGGGAGGGAGGAATGAGGTGTAGGATGGGGGGAGGAATGAGGTGTAGGATGGGGGAGTAGGATGGGGGGAGGAATGAGGAGTAGGATGGGGGAGTAGGATGAGGAGTAGGATGGGAATGAGGTGTAGGATGGGGGGAGGTGTAGGATGGGGGGAGGAATGAGGTGTAGGATGGGGGGAGGAATGAGGAATGAGGTGTAGGATGGAGGGAGGAATGGGGAGTAGGATGGGGGGAGGAATGAGGAGTAGGATGGGGGGAGGTGTAGGATGGGGGTAGAAATGAGCAGTATGATACGGGCAGATGTAGGAATAAAAAGTATGATGGGGTAGGAATGATGAGGGAGGTGAAGGAATGAGGAGTGTGATGGGGGGGGGTAGGAATGAGGAGAAGGATGGGGGGGGGGTAGGAATGAGGAGAAGGATGGGGGGGGGGTAGGAATGAGGAGAAGGATGGGGGGGGTAGGAATGAGGAGAAAGGATGGGGGGGGGTAGGAATGAGGAGTGTGATGGGGGGGGGGGGGGGTAGGAATGAGGAGAAGGATGGGGGGGGGGGGGTAGGAATGAGGAGTAGGATGGGGGGGGGGTAGGAATGAGGAGAAGGATGGGGGGGGGGTAGGATGAGGAGTAGGATGGGGGGGGGGTAGGAATGAGGAGAAGGATGGGGGGGGGGTAGGAATGAGGAGAAGGATGGGGGGGGGGGGGTAGGAATGAGGAGAAGGATGGGGGGGGGGGGGGTAGGAATGAGGAGAAGGATGGGGGGGGGGTAGGAATGAGGAGTAGGATGGGGGGGGGTAGGAATGAGGAGTAGGATGGGGGGGGGGGTAAGAATGAGGAGTAGGATGGGGGGGGGTAGGAATGAGGAGTAGGATGGGGAGGGGTAGGAATGAGGAGTAGGATGGGGGGGGGGGTAGGAATGAGGAGTAGGATGGGGGGGGGGTAGGAATGAGGAGTAGGATGGGGAGGGGTAGGAATGAGGAGTAGGATGGGGGGGGGGTAGGAATGAGGAGTAGGATGGGGAGGGGTAGGAATGAGGAGTAGGATGGGGGGGGGGGTAGGAATGAGGAGTAGGATGGGGGGGGGGTAGGAATGAGGAGTAGGATGGGGAGGGGTAGGAATGAGGAGTAGGATGGGGGGGGTAGGAATGAGGAGTAGGATGGGGGGGGGTAGGAATGAGGAGTAGGATGGGGGGGGGTAGGAATGAGGAGAAGGATGGGGGGGGGGGTAGGAATGAGGAGTAGGATGGGGGGGGGGGGGGTAGGAATGAGGAGAAGGATGGGGGGGGGGGGGGTAGGAATGAGGAGTTTGATGGGGGGGGGGGGTAGGAATGAGGAGTAGGATGGGGGTAGGAATGAGGAGTATGATGGGTGAGGAGTATGATGGGTGAGGAGTATGATGGGGGGAGGAATGAGGAGTATGATGGGTGAGGAGTATGATGGGGGGAGGAATGAGGAGTATGATGGGGGGGGGGGTAGGAATGAGGAGTAGGATGGGGGGGGTAGGAATGAGGAGAAGGATGGGGGGGGTAGGAATGAGGAGAAGGATGGGGGGGGGGTAGGAATGAGGAGAAGGATGGGGGGGGGGGTAGGAATGAGGAGAAGGATGGGGGGGGGGGGGTAGGAATGAGGAGAAGGATGGGGGGGGGGTAGGAATGAGGAGAAGGAGGGGGGGGGGTAGGAATGAGGAGTTTGATGGGGGGGGGGGGGGTAGGAATGAGGAGTTTGATGGGGGGGGGGGGGTAGGAATGAGGAGTAGGATGGGGGTAGGAATGAGGAGTATGATGGGTGAGGAGTATGATGGGTGAGGAGTATGATGGGGGGAGGAATGAGGAGTATGATGGGTGAGGAGTATGATGGGTGAGGAGTATGATGGGGGGAGGAATGAGGAGTATGATGGGTGAGGAGTATGATGGGGGGAGGAATGAGGAGTATGATGGGTGAGGAGTATGATGGGGGGAGGAATGAGGAGTATGATGGGGGGAGGAATGAGGAGTATGATGGGGGGAGGAATGAGGAGTATGATGGGGGGAGGAATGAGGAGTATGATGGGGTGTAAATGAGTATGAGGGGGTAGGAATGAGGAGTATGAGGGGGGTAGGAATGAAGAGTATGATGGGGGGGAGGAATGAGGAGTATGATAGTGGGAGGAATGAGGAGTATGAGGGGGTAGGAATGAGGAGTATGATGGGGGGGGGGGGGGGAGGAATGAGGAGTATGATAGTGGGAGGAATGAGGAATATGAGGGAGGAATGAGGAATGAGGAGTATGATGGAGGGAGGAATGAGGAGGAGTATGATGAGGGTAGAAATGAGGAGTATGATGGAGGTAGGAATGAGGAATGAGGAGTATGATGGGCATAGGAATGAGGAGGAGTATGATGGGGTAGGAATGAGGAAATGCAGCTGAATGGGCAGAAAAGAAAAAGTTGACCAGCTATGATAATTATGCAGCCCTCTCACTTTAACCTGTTTAGCAGGTTATAATTCTCATGGAGCTCACCAGTAAATCCTTTGGTAGTTGTGCAATCCCGCTCTCATTAAACAGGCCCATGGTCTAATATCCAGCTTTAACCCTCTGAGCTGACTTGGGCTATACCTACCGCTGCTGCACAGAAAACTTGAAAAATAGTGTGTGTTATGGAGAGGGTTTGCTAACAGTGTGGTTAAAGAGATATAGAGAAACTAGTAAAAAGTGTGTGTTATGGAGAGGGTTTGCTAACAGTGTGGTTAAAGAGAGAGAAAACTTGGAAAAAGTGTGTGTGTTATGGAGAGGGTTTGCTAACAGTGTGGTTAAAGAGATATAGAGAAACTAGTAAAAAGTGTGTGTTATGGAGAGGGTTTGCTAACAGTGTGGTTAAAGAGAGAGAAACTTGGAAAAAGTGTGTGTTAGGGAAAGGGTTTGCTCGCAGTGTGGTTAAAGAGATAAAGAAGAGAAACTTGTAAAAGTGTGGGTGTGTGTTAGGGAAAGGGTTTGCTCACAGTGTGGTTAAAGAGATAGAGAATCTAGCAAAAAGTGTGTGTGTTATGGAAAGGGTTTGTCACAGTGTGGTTAAAGAGATATAGAGAAACTAGTAAAAAGTGTGTGTTATGGAAAGGGTTTGCTAACAGGTGGTTAAAGAGATAGAGAAACTAGTAAAAAGTGTGTGTGTTAGGGAAAGGGTTTGTTAACAGTGAGGTTAAGAGATAGAGAAACTAGTAAAAAGTGTGTGTGTTAGGGAAAGGGTTTGCTCACAGTCTGGTTAAAGAGATAGAGAATATAGTAAAAAGTGTGTGTGTTAGGGAAAGGGTTTGCTCACAGTGTGGTTAAAGAGATAGAGAATCTAGTAAAAAGTGTGTGTGTTAGGGAAAGGGGTTGCTCACAGTGTGGTTAAAGAGATAGAGAAAACTTGTTAAAAAGTGTGTGTTAGGGAAAGGGTTTGCTCACAGTGTGGTTAAAGAGATAGAGAAACTAGTAAAAAAGTGTGTGTTAGGGAAAGGGGTTGCTCACAGTGTGGTTAAAGAGATAGAGAAACTAGTAAAAAGTGTGCATGTTATGGGAAAGGGTTTGCTCACTGTGTGGTTAAAGAGATAGAGAAACTAGTAAAAAGTGTGTGTGTTATGGAAAGGGTTTGCTCACAGTGTGGTTAAAGAGATAGAGAAACTTGTAAAAAGTGTGTGTGTTATGGAAAGGGTTTGCTTACAGTGTGGTTAAAGAGATAGAGAAACTAGTAAAAAGTGTGTGTGTTAGGGAAAAGGGTTTGTTAACAGTGAGGTTAAAGAGATAGAGAATATAGTAAAAAGTGGTGTGTGTTAGGGAAAGGGTTTGCTAACAGTCTGGTTAAAGAGACGGAGGAGACTCTGCATTCCTTTTAACGATGTCCGGGGCGTAAGTGTACAGGGTGTTGTCGTTGGTGTACTCGGAATTGGGTTTGCCGATGTGTCGGTAATGATGCAGCAGCCCCAGTTGGGTCCATCTCACAGTGGTGAAACCCTGCAGCAAAAAATCAATGATATGAAAATGAGAAATTACAAGTGAAATAGTACCCCCTCCCTACAAGAGAAATAGTGCCCCCTCCCTACAAGAGAAATACTACCCCCTCCCTACTTCCATCCAAAAAAAAAGAAGAAAGAAAAAAAAGTAAAAAGGAAGAGTGAGAGAGCATTATGAGGAAACGTAACAAAAAAAATTAAGGTGAAAAAATGATGAGGAACAGATGTGAGGGGAGGAGGTTAGGAGGAGGAGAGAGGGGAGGAGAGAGAGAGAGAGAGAGAGAGAGAGAGAGAGAGAGAGAGAGAGAGAGAGAGGAGAGAGTGAGAGAGAGTGAGAGAGAGAGAGGAGAGAGAGGGGGGGGGGAGGAGAGAGAGAGAGAGAGGGGGGGGAAGAGGGAGAGAGAGAGAGAGAGAGAGAGAGGAGGAGAGAGAGGGAGAGAGAGGAGAGGAGAGAGAGAGAGGGGGGGGGGAGATGGAGAGAGAGAGAGAGAGAGAGAGAGAGAGAGAGAGAGAGGGAGAGAGAGAGGAGAGAGAGAGAGAGAGAGAGAGAGAGAGAGAGAGAGAGATGTCAATATGTGGAAGAAATTAAACATGTAAGAGAAAACGCGATATGATTTCACCCTAACCTTCCTAAGGAAAAAAAAAAGAACATAATCATTTTATCACTATGCGGCTACCTCATGGTGAGCAAAAATGGTTGCATACACAAGATCTATATCACAAAATCTAAGAAATGAAACAAAATATAACCAAAAACCCATAAATAAGTAGACTCGGGATCCAAAAGGTGAAGGAGAATTAGGATGTCTGCCAAAAGAAATGTTAGCTCGCGAAAAATGAGGTCTCTTCCATCCCAACTATCTATCTATCCCTTATTCTGGCGACCGTGGGGGCACCCCTGAAGACTTGACAACCAGTTCCCTCCATTCCTCTCTCTGTTCTGCCTTTGTCAAAGTTTTGTTGAGTTCTAGGCATGTCCATTCGCTGATGTTGTCCTCCATCTCTTCCTTGGTTTGCCTCTTTTTCTTCCTCCTTGGACAGTGCCTTGCAATATTATTTTTGCAAGTCCTTTTGATCTTGTTACATGCCCGTACCATTTAGTTTACGCTTCTTTTGGCAAAATGAAATATGAACCTGGGACTCTTAGATCAAGCATCAAAGTCAGTCTCTCTCTCTCTCTCTCTCTCTCTCTCTCCTCTCTCTCTCTCTCTCTCTCTCTCTCTCTTCTCTCTCTCTCTCTCTCTCTGTTCCTTATTAGGTGGTAAACTTAGTGCTTGGTCTTCTCCTGTGCTTCTGACTTTGCAGGGGGTCTGCCTGCTGGTCTCAGCTGACACATTCTGACTTCAGAGCAGCTTATTTCAGTGTACAGGTTGCATGCTGGGTATGTTTGTGTTTCTGTCAACCACTAGACGCTGACATGAATTCCGAGATCTTTAACGTGTATGTGTGATATTCTACATGTGTACATAATTATACACAAGGGGGCTCAAAGCAACTTGCTGTTTGATGCCTGTCTCCCAGCCTGCTGTATTGGTGTTTACCTATGCTGTAGGCCTATGTGTGTTGAATGAAATTACGTTAAAACCAAGGGAATTAAGACACTGGCAGGTATGCACTTGAAGTAGACTTGGGAGATGGAAAACAACAGCAACCAAAAAATCCACACCCTTCATTCACTAGACCGCTGAGATTCGAACCCATGACTTCATGGACACCACAAAATTAAAATCAAATGGTCTTAACCACTTGGCTGTAGCGTCCCAAGGAAGGAAAACGAGGAAAAAACAATCTCATTTTATTTTGAGGCTGTTCCAAAATGCCTGTACACTGAAGTCTTTGTGTTTATAGTAGTAGTAGTAGTAGTAGTAGTAGCAGCAGCAGCAGCAGCAGCAGCAGCAGCAGCAGCAGCAGCAGCAGCAGCAGCAGTAGTAGTAGTAGTAGTAGTAGTAGTAGTATAGTAATATTGTAGGCCTTTGTATAAAATCATCTGCCCACACTCACCTGAACGAAAAGCGATGATTTCATGCACTGCTACGGAAACAACTTTGCGCGGGTCCACGGCAAGTTTGGTTCGTCTGAAGAGTGCCCAAGGTTTCGATTCTCGGGTCACGTGATACAGTGACGTCACTTCCACAGACTGGGAGAATCCAGACGGGTCCACTTGAAGGGGTGGTGGATGTCCCTTCAAGCCTAGGTTGAAAATGACGTTTCGGAATAGGTATACCCCGCACTTCGGTTCCTGAAATAATAATAATGATAATAATAATGATAATAATAATAATAATAATAATAATAATAATAATAATAATAATAATAAGAAGAAGAAGAAGAAGAAGAAGAAGAAGAAAAGAAGAAGAAGAAGAAGAAGAAGAAGAACTATTATACAATAATAACAATAACAACAACAACAACAACAACAATAATAATAATAATAATAACAACAACAACAACAATAACAACAACAACAACAACAACAACAACAACAACAATAATAAATGGGATTTATATAGCGCTGAATCTTGTAGAGTTACAACAAATCAAAGCGCTTTCATTCAAATTACTCACGCCCATGTAACCGTTTACATATAAAATTAACAAATTACATGTCTACACACACACACACACACACACACACACACACACACACACACACACACACACACACACACACACACATACACACATACACACATACACTACACACACCTACCCACTCTCAAACTGCCGGATCAGGAGGGGCAAGAGGATGGGCAGTGTTCTAGGAACAAAGACCTCATCCCTCACCCCCACCACCACCCACCCCCACCCCACCCC
Organism: Stramonita haemastoma; assembly: GCA_030674155.1. NCBI lineage: Eukaryota > Metazoa > Mollusca > Gastropoda > Neogastropoda > Muricidae > Stramonita > Stramonita haemastoma. The sequence continues at coordinate 15,254,164 of CM060347.1, read as the reverse complement.
ACCCCACCCAAAAACACCAACCATCCCCACCCCCTCTTACTTTCTCAAACTGCCTGATCAGAAAGGCAGGAGGGTGGGCAGTGTCCTAGGGACGAAGACCTCATCCCTCCCACCCCCCCACCCACCCCCACCCCCCTCACCACCCCCCACCCAACACCCACCCCATCCCACCCTCCACCCCCCAAAAAAATCCATCCCCACCCCCTCTTACTTTCTCAAACTGCCGGATCAGAAGAGGCAGGAGGGTGGGCAGTGTCCTAGGGACGAAGACCTCATCCCTCCCACACCCCACCCACCCCCACCCCCCTCACCCACCCCCCACCCAACACCCACCCCATCCCACCCCCCACCCCCAAAAAAAATCCATCCCCACCCCCTCTTACTTTCTCAAACTGCCGGATCAGAAGGGGCAGGAGGGTGGCCCCCCCCCACCTCCCCCACCACCCCCTCACCCCCCCCCCTCACCACCACCCCCAACCCCCCCCCCCCCCCAACCATCCCCACCCCCTCTTACTTTCTCAAACTGCCTGATCAGAAGAGGCAGGAGGGTGGGCAGTGTTCTAGGGACGAAGACCTCATCCAGGTCCCCGAAAAGGACGTAGCGAGAGGTGCCCAGGTGTCGGTACAGGCAGTCCTGGATGGAGGAGAACTGAGCGGCGTAGAACACGCGCTTGTGGCCTCCACCCAGGTTCAGGTTCCAGGGGTACACTTCAGCTAGGCCTTGACTTTCCAGCACCTTTTGGGGTGCAAGGTTGAAATTTTAATGATTTTTTTATATTTTTTTATTGATTGAAATTTTAATGATAGTGATAAGTAGGGGTGGGGTGTGGGTGGGGGTGGGGGTGAAGGGATTGTGTGTGTGTGTGTGTTGGGTGGGGTGGGTGTGGGTGGGTGGGGTGTGGGTGTGGGTGTGTGTGGTGGGGTGGGGTAGGGGGGGTGGGGTGGTGGTTGGGAGGGTGGTGTGTGTGTGTGGGGGGGGGGTGGGGGTGTGGGGGTAGGGGTGTGTGG
>CM060347.1:15236970-15244470 GCA_030674155.1 Stramonita haemastoma | reverse complement strand
CACATACACATACTTTCTGCACATATCATCATCATCATCATCATCATCATCATCATCATCATCATCATACATGGAATTAGTATAGCACTTTTTTGTAGTAAAAAAACAAAATCAAAGCCTTGCATTTGGCCTATAGAACACACAAGCAATCAATAACAATTTATAGTTTCAGCAAATTTGAATGTACACACACACACACACACACACACACACACCACACACACACACACACACACACACACACACACACACACGCACGCACACACACACACACACACACGCGCGCGCGCGCACGCACGCACGCACGCACGCACGCATATACGCACGCAAGCGCGCGTGCGCGCGCGCATACACACACTTATGAAGGTTATACACTTTGGCAGGTAGATGTTGAAGGCAGGGACAGGTAAGAGATTGAAACAGAAGGAGAAAATCTTAGGTTTGAAATAAGTGTGTCTTGAGGTTGGATTTAAAAGTGTCATAAGTAAGCTTTTGCCGGAGGGAGAGAGGAAGGTCGTTCCAGATCGATGGACCAGAAACAGAGAAAGAGCAGCGGCCAACGGTAGATAGGTTGAATCTGGGTATTCTTAAGGACAAGGTATCTGCCGACGAGCGGAGGGAGTGAAAAGGTGTGTACAAGTGAAGACATTCACAGAGGTAGGAGGGTGCAGTTTTATGGAGACATTTGTAACAGAGGGTATTGATCTTGTAGTTTACTCTCTGTGGTACGGGCAGCCAATGGAGAGACCGCAAGAGAGGGGTATAGGTAATGTGCTCAGATTTTTTTCTGAGGACCAGGCGAGCTGCAGAGTTTTGTAAACGTTGAAGGGAGTGGATGGATGATACTGGCAGACCAGTTACACTTGCAAGCAAACGCAGAGCCCTGCCTGCAAGAACTTATTACAGTGCACGAGTATATGATACGATAGTTAGACACGTTATGTTTATGTGCATATACAGTACGAGAGCGAGCGAGCGAGCGAGCGAGCGAGAGAGAGACAGACAGACAGACAGACAGACAGATATACTGACACAGATAGATGGATATATCGACAGATAAAGAGGTCGGAATGATTTTACCCCTGTTCAATAATGAAAATATACATTGTTAATCCAAACAGCCCTTCACCGTTTCATTTTCGTGTCCAGATCTTATGGCATTAGTTTGTCCCCCCCCCCCCCCCCCCCGATCACAAAGGTATTATTTAATCTCTCATCTTGTGAATGCTAAAACATCTTTAATTCATCCTTTAAGCCAGAATGTGCCTGCTACCTTAATGGTGGACAAATGGTCACATAACTAAAACCTTTCTGTTGTTTAACCTGGGAGTTGTAAGGGAGGAATGAAAAAAAAGAAAACCCACACCATTATATGTGACCTTTTCTTGTTTTACACTCAGAGTCTTAAGGTAGAAAAGGGCAAATTAAGTTGTTATGTTTTCTGAAATTTACAGATCATTACCTATTTACCTATCGTTTGACGCATGATTATTTTTCTACCTCTAAAATTGAAATAGTGTTTTTATATATATATATATATATATATATATATATATATATATATATATATATATATATATATATATATATATATATATATATATATATATATCAATGATAATGGAATAAGCACTCATCTGCCTATTTACATCCAGTCCCTGTGTGTATGCAGTTTTGTAAATTTTGTCATCCATATACATCATAGGTGTGTGAAATGTGTCACACAGCCATTCCACATTATGAGAAAATCTAGTTTTCAGTGATTCACAACTCTAGCTAACCTGCACTTTAGCAGGTCGATAAAAAAAATGCTAAAAAAAACAAAACATTAATTTTTAGAATCGAATGTACCCTTTTTAAGTTCATACGAAATTTAATGCCTACAGATTACCTTTCGGGTGAAAAATCAAAATTGACAAAGCAGACCCTACTTTCTCTATTTAGCCTGCGTGTTAAGATTAATTTTATATAAAACAAACCGGGTCCCATAGACGATTAAAACAAGGTCAAAACCAGCTCTTCTGTAGCTCCTAGTATCAAAGCCCCAGTCAACCATAAGGGTCAAACAAGGATGGTAACTGTACTGAAGGAGACCCTCATAAATTGCACAGATACAGGAAAAAAATCAATTAAAACACACACACACACACACCAAACAAAACCCCAAAACAACCAAAAAAAAACTCATAGTAAAGACTGACATGCTAGCTATGTTAACTAATATTATCCTCCACTTTGACTGTGCCTTAAACTTAAGGAGGTTCGATTTCAGTATCTCATAAAGATTGATTGCATCCAGAATATTATATTTAGGCAAAACACTTTGAACAAAACAAATCCCACCCCCTTCACAATCCGTTACCTGTCCCGTAGTCCAGCTGACCGCAGGGGCACCACTAAAAATTATGCAACTAGCTTTCTCAACACCCATGGTTCTCTGCCCTCCGTAGCAGATGCTCCATCCAAGGCCCGTCCACTCTCTGATGTTGCTTCTTCCCATCGTTTCCTCAGTCTGCCTCTTCACCTCCCTCCTTGTACTGTTAAACCTCACCACTGCCCTCTTTTAAAAAGAACAAATTCTCACAAGCAACTGTGAAACGAAACAAGCACCCCACCACAAATGCAGCACGACCCAGTTGTTCATTTTCTGTTTTCTTTTACCTAGTTTGCACCTGCATGTATCAGCGTTTTGCTTCAGGAGTGGCATTTTCCACCAAAAGAAAATGCAAGTGACTACTGTCTTCAAGCTGTGAAATCTTTTACCTGTATATGAACCTTTATTTGTTTAGTTTTGCAAACACACCGTGTAGGTTATATGCCCTGTATGATAGTTGCTCAACTAAATACAGCGTTTTTGACGTATCCTATGTGTGTGATAAAACATTCATTCTTATGACAATATTACCTCCCCTTCATAGGCCATCATAAAGAGTTTTATTCCTTTTTAGTGTTTGAAATTTCTCAGAGGTCCGGGTAAAAGTTTTTATCTGATGGAAATGAAACATCAATTTTTATATAACATTGTAGACAGTATTGTTTACCCCTACAAAACAGGGACAGGTACAGGAAAAGGATGAAACTAAAGATTTAGAAACTATTTTTTATATATTTCTGAACTGCATCAGGGAAAAGACACCTTTAAAAAATGAAATTGCTAGTTTACTAATATGTTGTGAAATTATGCACACAATAAAATTGGCTGTATGTTAGAAATATGAGATCTCTATGGGGATCACCTGTAACTTCTAATCCTCTTAACTTTAGAGGAGACGTGTTGCCTATCTTCTTATGTTTGTGCAGTGTTTTGTACCTCAGTAGTTTCTTTAAAAGTGAAAGCTAGGGGAAGATGGGCAGGTCAGATGATAGTAGTTGGCGTTATGGGAGGGTAGGTGGGGGACAGGGAAATACGGGGAGGGTAGATGGGGGACAGGGAAATACGGGGAGGGTAGATGGGGACAGGGAAATACGGGGAGGGTAGATGGGGAGGAAACGCTGGTGTTTGTCTGTGCGTTTGTTTGTGTGCATGTGGCGTGGACCTGCAGTTTTTTCCACAAACCAGCTTTCTCAGCTCTTGAAGGCGTCGGTGTCGGCACAAGTCCGGGGCCACACACGTTGGAAATAGTAGGGGATCGAGTATGCATACAATGGCATAATGGCACCGTATGCATACTCACCAGCAAACAATCTTAAACGTGTGGGGCGCCGGACTAGTAGCGACAACGACGCCCCCAAGAGCCGAGAAAGCTAGTTTGTGGCAAGGAAATCGGGTACAGTGTACGCACCGAAAACCAAGCAGGGCACCCACAAATAATGACAGTATACAGCAATATGATGCACCAGGGCAACCTGCAGGGTCCCCGCCACATGCGCGCACACAAACAAACGCACTGACAAACACCAGCACGAGCGTGCATGCGCGCATGCATACCCATCCCCCTGCAAAAAAGGTGCTGTTTTGGGCAAAGACGGGACCAAAAGAGCCGTTTTCGGGCCCGTCCTGCCCCGACTTCTCCACGCTTACAGACCCCAGGGCACCAGAACAATATGGCACCGTATGCATACTCGCCCCCCTACCATCTCCGACGTGTGCGGCGCCGGACTTGTGGCGACACCGACGCCCTCAGGAGCCGAGAAAGCTCGTTTGTGGCAAGGAAATCGGGTACAGTGTACGCACTGAAAACCAAGCAGGGCGCCGAAAAATAATGCCAATACACAGCAATATGATGCACCAGGGCAATCTGCAGGGTCCCCGCCACATGCGTGCACACAAACAAACGCACTGACAAACACCAGCGCGCGCGCGCGCGTGCGCGCATGCATACCCACCCCCGTGCCAGAAAGGTTCTGTTTGGGGCAAAGCCGGGACCCAAAGAGCCGTATTCGGGCCCGTCCTGCCCTGACTTTTCCACGCTTACAGACCCCAAACCACAACAACAGTATGGTACCCTATGCATACTCGCCCCAGAACCATCTCCGACGTGTGTGGCACCGGACTTGTTGCGACACCGACGCCCCCAAGAGCCGAGAAAGCTCGTTTGTGGTAAGGAAATGGGGTACAGTGTACGCACCGAAAAGTAAGCAGGGCGCCCAGATATAATGACAGTATACACCAATATCATGCACCAGGGCAATCTGCAGGGTCCCCGCCACATGCGCGCACACAAACAAAGGCACTGACAAACACAAGCGCGCGCATGCATACCCAACCCCCTGCCAAAAAGGTGCGGTTTTGGGCAAAGACAGGACCCAACAAGCCGTTTTCGGGCCCGTCCTGCCCCGACTTTTCCACGGATACAGACCCCAAACCACCAGGACAGTATGGTACCCTATGCATACTCGCCCTAGAACCATCTCCGACGTGTGTGGCGCCGGACTTGTGGCGACACCGACGCCCTCAGGAGCCGAGAAAGCTAGTTTGTGGCAAGGAAATGGGGTACAGTTTTCGCAGCGAAAAGCAAGCAGGGCGCCCAGAAAAAATCAATATGATGCACCAGGGCAATCTGCAGGGTCCCCGCCACATGCACGCACACAAACAAAGGCACTGACAAACACCAGCGCGCTCGCACGTGCGCGCATGCATACCCAACCCCCTGCCAAAAACGTGCGGTTTTGGGCAAAGACGGGACCCAACGAGCCGTATTCGGGCCCATCCTGCCCGGACGTTTCCACGCTTACAGACCCGTAAACAACCAGGACAGTATGGTACCCTATGTATACTCGCCCCAAAACCATCTCCGACGTGTGTGGCGCCGGACTGTGGCGACACCGACGCCCCCAAGAGCCGAGAAAGCTAGTTTGTGGCAAGGAAATGGGGTACAGTGTACGCACCGAAAAGCAAGCAGTGCGCCCAGATATAATGACAGTATACAGCAATATCATGCACCAAAGCAATTTGCAGGGTCCCCGCTACATGCGCGCACACAAACAAAGGCACTGACAATCACCAGCGCACGCGCGCGTGCACGCATGCATACCCACCCCCCTGCCAAAAAGGTGCGGTTTTGGGCAAAGACGGGACCCAACGAGCCGTTTTTCGGGCCCGTCCTGCCCCAACTTTTCCACGTTTACAGACCCCAGGGCACCAGGACAGTATGGTACCCTATGCATACTCGCCATTGAAACCATCTCCGACGTGTGTGGCGCCGGACTTGTGGCGACACCGACGCCTTCAAGAGCTGAGAAACCTTGTTTGTGGCAAGGAAATCTAGTACAGTGTACGCACCGAAAAGAGACAGGGCGCACAAAAATAATGACAATATACAGCAATATGATACACCAGAGGAAACTGTCGGGTCCCCCCAAATGCACGCACACAATAAACGCACTGACAAAAAAGCTAGTTTGTGGCAAGGAAAGGGGGTACAGTGTACGCAGCGAAAAGCAAGCAGGGCGCCAAGAAATAATGACAGTATACAGCAATATTATGCGGCAGAGCAATCTGCAGGGTCCCTGCCACATGCTCGCACACAAACAAACGCACTGACAAACACCAGCGCGCGCGTGCGTGCGCGCATGCATACCCAACCCCCTGCAAAAAACGTGCGGTTTGGGGTTAAGACGGACCCAATGAGCCGTTTTCGGGCCCGTCCTGCCCCGACTTTTCCACGCTTACAGACCCCAAACCACAACAACAGTATGGTACCCTATGCATACTCGCCCCAGAACCATCTCCGACGTGTGTGGCGCCGGACTTGTGGCGACACCGACGCCCCCAAGAGCCGAGAAAGCTCGTTTGTGGCAAGGAAATGGGGTAGAGTGTACGCACCGAAAAGCAAGCAGGGCGCCCAGATATAATGACAGTATACAGCAATATGATGCACCATGGCAATCTGCTGGGTCCCCGCCACATGCGTACACACAAACAAAGGCACTGACAAACACCAGCGGGCGCGCGCGGGTGCGCATGCATACCCAGCCCCCTGCCAAAACGTTGCGGTTTTGGGCAAAGACGGGACTCAACGAGCCGTTTTTGGGTCCGTCCTGCCCCAACTTTTCCACGCTTACAGACCCCAGGGCACCAGAACAATATGGCACCGTATGCATGCTCGCCGCCCTACCTTCTCCGACGTGTCTGGCGCCGGACTTCTGGCGACACCGACGCCTTCAAGAGCTGAGAAACCTTGTTTGTGGCAAGGAAATCTAGTACAGTGTACGCACCGAAAAGAGACAGGGCGCACAAAAATAATGACAATATACAGCAATATGATACACCAGAGGAAACTGTCGGGTCCCCGCCAAATGCACGCACACAATAAACGCACTGACAAAAACCAGCGCGCGTGCGCATCCGCGTATGCATACCCACCCCCCTGCCAAAAAAGTGCGGTTTGGGGCAAAGACGGGACCCAACGACCCGTTTTTCAGGTCCGTCCTGCCCCAACGTTTGCACGGTTACAGACCCTAAGGCTCCAGGACAATATGACACCGTATGTATACTCGCTCCCCTACCATCTCCGACGTGTGTGGCGCCGGACTTGTGGCGACACCGACGCTCTCAAGAGTTGAGAAATCTTGATTTTGGCTAGGAAATCTGGTACAGTGTACGCACCGAAAAGCAAGCAGGACGCATAAAAATAGTGACAATATACAGCAGTATGATGCACCAGGGGAAACTGCCTGGTCCCCGCCACATGCACGCCTACAAACAAACGCACCGACAGACACCAGCGCGCACGCGCATGCGCGCATGCATTCCCACCCCCCTGCCAAAAAGGTGCAGTTTGGGGCAAAGACAGGACCCAAAGACCCGTTTTCAGGCCCGTCCTGCTCCGACTTTTGCACGGTTACAGACGCCAAGGCACTAGGACTATATGCCACCATATGCATCCTCGCTCCCTACCATCTCTGACATGTGTGGCGTCGGACTTGTGGCGACACCAACGCCCTCAAGAGCTGAGAAAGCTTGTTTTTGGCAAGGAAATCTGGTACAGTTTTAGCTCCAAAAAGCAAGCAGGGCACGCAAAAAAATGACAATGTTATAGTGTGCACTTTAGACACTAT
>CM060347.1:15211970-15231970 GCA_030674155.1 Stramonita haemastoma | reverse complement strand
AAAGCACGACGGCCGATGGTGGATTGATTGAATCTAGGTATTTGTAAGCGCAGGGTATCTGCAGCAGAGCGGAGGGAACGAGAAGGAGTGTAAGGGTAAAGACATTCACAGAGGTAGGAGGGTGCTGTTTTGTGAAGACATTTATAACAGAGAGTACTGATCAGGGCAAGGGCCGGATGAAAAAAAGTATGTAATACTTACTCTGTTACCCTTGAAAAATAAAGATTATTCATTCATTTATTCATTCATTTTATTCATTCATTCATTCATTCATTCTTGTGTGTGTGTGTGTGGTGTGTGTGTGTGTGTGTGTGTGTGTGTGTGTGTGTGTGTGTGTGTGTGTCTCTCTCTCTCTCTCTCTCCACTCTCTCTCTCTCTGTATGTGTGTCTGTCTCTCTCTGTATGTCTCTATCTCTCTGTCTGTCTGCCTGTCTCTGTCTGTCTGTCTGTCTGTCTGTCTGTCTCTCTCTCTAAGTAAATTGTGTGTGCGGGTGTGCGCGCGCGCGCAGGCGTGTGTGTGTGTCTGTCTCTGTGTGTCTGTGTCTATGTCTGTGTGTGTATACATCTGTCTGTCTCTCCATCCAACCCTCCCTCTCTCTCTCTCTGTCTCTCTGTCTCTTCCCCCCTCTCTCCCCCCACATCTTTCTCTCTCTCTCGCTCTCTCTACCCCCCCCCCCCCACTCTCTCTCTCTCATTCTCTCTCTCTTCCCCTCTCTCTCTCTCTCTCTCTCTCTCTCTCTCTCTCTCTCTTTCTCTTTCTCTCATTCTCTCTCTCTCTCTCTGATAGCCTAGTGGTCATAACATTGCGCTGGCAATTTGACGACCCGGGTTCGATCCTAGTGGAGGAGATTTTTCTCCTGGAGTTAACATCAGTGCTGACTCCACTCTCCCCAAAGTCCTTCGGATAAGACTTTAAACCGAGGCCCCGTGTGCGAACGCACGCAGAACATCTTGCGCACACGTTAAATCCTGTTCCGCTTTTCGTAAGAGTAGGCCACCGTGTGGCGGTGGAAACAGATGACATTTACAAAAATGCATACACACGGGGACTGGATGTAAAAAAGCACAAGTGCTATTCCATTATCCTCGATATAAAAGAATAAAAAAAAAAAAAAAATCTTATTCTCTCTCATTCTCTCTCTTTCCCCCCCCCCCCCCCTCCTCTCTCTCTCTCTCTCTCTCCTCTCTCTCTCTCTCTCTCTCTCTCTCTCTCTCTCTCTCTCTCTCTCTCTCTCTCTCTCTCTCCAGGGGGGACGGATAGCCTAGTGGTCAGAACGTTGCAATGGCAATTTGACAATCCGGGTTCGATTCTGGTCGAGGCGATTTTTCTCCTGGAGTTAACATCAGTGATCACTCCACTCTCCCCACAAGTCCCTCGGATGAGACTATAATACGAGGAATCGTATGCGAACGCACGCAGAACATCTTGCACACACATTAAATCCTGTTTAGCTTTTTGTAAGAGTAGGCCATCGTGTGCCGCCGGAAACAGATATTTACAAAACTGCATACATACGGGACTGGATGTTAAAAAGCACAAGAGTCCTTATTCCATTATCCTAGGTATAAAAAATAAATCAAATCAAATCTCTCTCTCTCTCTCTCAAACAAACAAACAAACAAAAGTGTGAGTGAGTGTGTGTGTGTGTGTGTGTGTGTGTGTGTGTGTGTGTGTGTTGTCGGTTTGGGGCAAAGACGGGGCCCAAAGACCCATTTTCGGGCCCGTCCTGCCCCAATATTTGCACGCTTACAGACCCCAAGGCACAAGGACGACATCGCACTTTATGCAGGCATATGTATTTATTTTTTATTTATTTATTTCTACCACTGTATGTCACGGTGGTATGTATTTATCTTTTGTTTATATATTATTTATATCATCATGTCAAGTGGTATGTTATTTATTATCACTTATTCATGTATTATTATTTTTTATATTTATTTATGCCACTCTATGTCGCAGTGGTATGTATTTATTTAATTTAAAAATATATATTTCTACATTTATGCCACTCTATGTCGCAGTGGTTATGTTTATTTTATTTATTTATCCACTTATGTCGTGTATGTTATTTATTTATATTTATTTATTTATTTATTTATTTTTATTTATTTACACCATTTTATGTCACGGTGGTATGTATTTATTTTTATTTATTTACACCACTTTATCTCAGGTTGTATGTATTTATTTTTTTCTATTTAACCACTTATCTCAGGGTTGTATGTATTTATTTTTTATCTATTTACACCACTTTATGTCAGGGTGGTATATATTATTTATTTTTATTTATTTATTTATTATTTATTATTTATTTATTTTATTTATTTACACCATTTTATGCGTGTATGATTATTTATCTATTACCTTCAGGTGGAATTTATTTATTTTTATATTCACATTTATGTCATGTGTTGTATTTATTATTTTTTTTATCTATTTATACCACTTTGTCACAGTGGTAGTGGTAGGGGTGCTGGTGGTGACAAAGGCAGGGGCAACAATCCAAGGAGAACTCACCCCCCCCCCCCAGCCCAGGGAGTATGCCCCCTGCCCTGAGTGCCACTGCTCTAGTAACTGGACCCTGGGAGTCCTTCAGGACCTACTGGTCCCATGTGTCACCCATGCCATCTTGTCTTTCAGACGTAGGAAATCTCCTTCCCCAAACTACCAGTACTGCAATGTATTTTCTACAACTCCTACCCCACTACACACAGCAGATGTCCTTCGGATGAGACTATAAACCAAGGCCCCGTGTGCCAACTCAGCAGAATATCTTGCACAACACCTTAAATCCTGTTCCGCTTTTCGTAAAAGTTGGCCATCGTGTGCCGGTGGGAACAGATGACGTTTACAAAACTGCATACACACGGGGACTGGACGTAAAAAAGCACATGAGTGCTTATTCCATTATCCTCGATTTAAGTAGATAAATAAATAAATAAATAAATAAATGACCCCAACCAAGGGGAACAAGTGGCTTTACCAGTACACCATTCAGGACACAAAACTAAGGCACAGAAGCTACGTACTGATCACACTGCAGACCAGAACAAGATGGGACCCAACCAACCCACACAGTGCAAAAACTCCATCACCCAGTAATTGTTAACCCACCCTCCTCTCTAACCCTACTGCCAATATCACAACAAGAAATATTCAAACCAGAATATTCACAACTACAACAACTTAAAACAGGCTAAGTAGGAAAAGAAGAGTCAACAGATGTGTCAGACAAAACAGCCAACTGGTGTGCCTGAGAGAAAGCTGCAATGTCACACCACTTTTAATTCTGCCTCCCTCCCAGATAGCTAAGACGTCAGAGCACTTGCTTTCTTCCAGTCAGTTTAAGCAGCGGGGGGCGTGGTTACCAGTTGGATGGGTGACTGTTTGTACGCCTTGGCTTCAGTACAATCCCCCCAGTTCACCTAGCTGTAAATGGGTACCTGCCCTCTTTAGGGTCAGGGGAGGTAAAGCAGCGAGGGAGAGGAGATGGGCGCCACCCTCAACATGCTGGCCCTTACAGAAGCTGAGGTCTCTGATGCCTCGCTTCCCTAAGACCACCTAGGTTATGGGACACCTTTACCTTTACACAAATAACTAAGAGGGTTATCAAAGTCTGTCCTTGAAAGGACAGCTATCAATTGGTGCTACTAGCTCTTTTTTTTCGTAGGGAAAAATTATGTGGCAATTGCAGGAAGCTCACAAAGCACAACTCAGAGGCAAACTTTTACAAACAAGACGCTTTATTCCACTCGTATATCAATTCAAAAACTCTATCTGAGCTAACCTGCCCCACACCCCTCACCTTTCCTCAATTCATAACACCCCTAAACCCCCTTGCCAAAAATATAAACAAGGAAAAAATACAATGAGAATGATAGGTTCTCACACACTCCACAGTTGTTTGTTAACCCCACTTTCAGCTCCTCTCAGCTGCTAATTAATCCATCCCCTCCCAACCCAGATGGGGCCAGCTGGTGCTATTTATAGCAGGAACTGACCCCACTTGGACCAGGTAAAAGGAAAGGGTGCAGTGAATTTAGCACTCTTGGCTGAGTGATGTTGGATCTGTGTACTGTGGATCGGTGGTCTAGGTGGTAACGCGACTTGCCTAGAAAGCAAAAAGTCCAGGTCGGAGTGTGCGGGGTTAGTATCCCGTTTGCACCCAAAAGCTTTTCCCCATCCATTAGACCCTGAGTGGTGGTCTGGGAGCTAGTCTTTTGGATGAGACAATACCGAGGTCCTGTGTGTTACACATCACTATTTAGCGCACGTAAAAGAACCCACGACAACAAAGGGGTTGTCTCTGGCAAAACTCTATAGAAAAAAGCCACTCTGATAGGGAAACAGATACAGTTGCATGCAGGAAAAAAAAAATGGGTAGGCACTGCACATGTGGCGACGCGCTCTCCCCGGGGAGAGCAGCCTGAATTTCAAGCAGAGAAATCTGCTGTGACATAAAGTGGTACAAAATACAAAATACACAGTCTCATAGCATGTTCACAATAAGGGGAAAAGACAACAGGACAGATGGGACTGGGGGGCACTCAACTTGAGTGCTGAGGCAGTGCCAACAATGGGAAGATAGACGGACTCTAGAAAAGGTCCCAGAAACGGCTCCTGAACAGATTCCAATTTGATGACCCCAAGTTCGATTCCAGTTTGAGGGGAATTTTTCCCTGAAGTTAACATCAGTGCTGACTCCACTCTCCCCAAAAGTCTTTCGGATGAGACTATAAATCAAGTCCCCATGTGCGAAGGCACACAGAACATCTTGCACACACGTTAAATCCTGTTCTTCTTTTTGTAAGAGTAGGCCATGGTGTGCGGGTGGGAACAGATGTCAAGATTGACAAAACTGCATACACACAGGGACTAGATGTAAAAAAGCACACGGGTGCTTATTCCATTATCCTCGATATAAAAAGATACATAAATATATGAATAAAATTCGGATGAAACTATGAACCGAGGCCGTGTGCAAAGCACACAGAACATCTTGCACACAGTTAAATCCTTTCTGCTTTTCATATGAGTAGGCCATTGTATACCAGTGGGAACAGATGACAAGATTGACAAAACTGCATACACACAGGGACTAGATGTAAAAAAGCACACAAGTGCTTATTCTATTACCCTTAATATGAAGGAATAAAATCAATCAATCAATCAATATCAATCAATCAATCAATCAATCAATAATCAATCCAGGAGTGAGGTCAGTCCTTCTCATGCCATCTTCCTCTCCCCTTGTCCAGGGTGCCTGTAATCCTTTTCCCTGGAAGTGGGGAGAGCTGGTGCAAGTCGGGTGGCAAAGGGGGGTGAGGATTTGAACCTGGGCCTGAGTGTGACAGAGAGAGAGAGAGAGAGAAGAGAGAGGAGAGGAGAGAGAGAGAGAGAGAGAGAGAGAGAGAGAGAGAGAGAGGGAGAGGCAGAGAGAGAGAGAGAGAGAGAGAGAGAGAGAGGAGAGAGGGGGAGAGAGAGAGAGAGGGAGAGTGCCCTGTGTGTGTGTAGTGTGTGTGTCGTGTCTGCGTGTGTGTGTGTGTGGTGTTGTTGTGGTGTGTGTGTGTGTGAATGTGTTGAGATGAGAAAGTACATGTTTTAGAGAGAAAGACATACCACCCTGCTTGGAAAGCCTCTACAACTGCTTATAACAGGAAGGAGAGAAACAAGGCAGGAACAAAGAGCAGGGGAGCTCAAAAGAAAACTGCAGAACAAAGACAAGGAGAGCTAGCCAGCTGCCTTGGCACAGTGGCTAGCGCCTTGGATTTCGGACTGGAAGGTTTGAGGGTTTGAATCCCATAAGAGTCATAGGGATTTTTGGACTCCAACCGGCTCCTACCCAGAGTGAGTGTGCTGTGGGCTCTGTGGGGAGACTGGGACCACACAGTCGTGTTTCATCCACTTTAGGGATGCAAATTTTAGTGTTGCTCAAATTACATAACCAACACAGCAGGTGTTTGTATCTCTCAGGCATGGTTGACGCCGGGATATATTATGACAGTAAGCGTACAGTACAGCCCTGTCAAGTAGTCTGAAAGCGGATGCATTTCCACAGAAGCATCATTATGTCATTCTCATTATCATTTATCATCATGCAATAATAAAAATTGCCTCTGATTTGGTGGTGCCTGTTGCTCTGGTCTCATGGTGACCTCAGATTTGGCTTACCCATACACTTCTATGCCTGTGATGAGTTTGTGTCAAAGTCTTTGGGGTTGGAGGTTCGCCGGGGGACGGTCGTTGGAGGGATGTTGTGGTGGTTGCCACCTCAGGTGGGTGACTCACTCAGTCTGGCTCCATGACTGAAATAATACTGTCATTAGTAGGGGGCTTAGTAGGTGGTGTTCTGCGTATGTTAGCTCAAAACAGGCACCACTGAACACCACCAAAGTGACCCAGCAGAAGTGCAGGGCCCCTCTGGCTGGTGGCTCTGTGGTGACCTAATATTGGTTGGCTCCTTGTGGACTCCCGATCCCGAGGATGAGACATAATGAATCTGGGTATGGCTATGGCTAGGAGATTGAAATGAGCAACGTTGGAACAACAGGACAGGGACATCACAGAAGACGAGGCAGCAAAAAAAAAAAAAGAGGAGAGCTCAAAGAAAAAACTGCAGAACAAAGAGAAGGAGAGCTCAAAAGAAAACTCCTAGCACAGAATTCCCAGAAGGTGCGAGCTCTGTTTATGCTGACAGGTGCCGGCATCCCCATGGGGGAATGAGAAATGAGGCAGGAGATTTTTTCTGAGGGGGACCCAGGAAATCACACCTGGAAATGCCCAACATAACAGTCTTCTTCTTAAGGTGTGCCATGTTAAATAGGTAAAAGGCCAGGAAATGAGAAATGAGGCAGGAGATTTTTTTCTGGGGGGACACCCGGGAAATTAAACCCAGAAATGCCCAACATAACAGTTCTCTTGTTCAGGTGTGCCATGTTAAATAGGGAAAAGGCCAGGAAACAATGAAGAATGCAGAAGAGTCTGAGCAGTTTGGATTTTTAACATTTCATTCCTCAGCTACAGTTCTGAGGCTCGTTAGGGGTGAGGGTGTGCAACCCTTCTGCCCACCATTAAGGTGGCTGTATTCCATCATTGTTGATTTTGTCCTAACATGACACCAGTGTGTTTACGGTATTTTTCAGAAATATACTTTTGTATATGTGTGTGCAAGATGTTCTGTCACGTGTGCTGACTCCCGGGATCTCTGTTTACAGTCAATAACATTTGGGAAATTAAAATCCCTACTGATGTTAACTCCAGGGAAAATTAACTCCCTTGAACAGGTACCCTAAACCTAGTCTCAATCCCAGGCTGTGAAAACAATGAGCACAAGGTTCTAGCCGCTGAGCTATCCTGCCCCTTGTTTAGATGCTTAAGAACAAAAGAAATTATTTGATGTTTTAATATACTGACACAGAGTCAATTTTTCTCAACTGTGAAAGTGCAGTCCTGACAAAGCTATTGGCCTCATCAGTCACAGGGCTGAGTGAAGCAAGGTATTGAACACTGGTTTGAGAGCTGACATCAGCACTGTAGGCACACAAGCCATGGTAACCAAGGTATTGAACACTGGTTTGAGAGCTGACATCAGCACTGTAGGCACACAAGCCATGGTAACCAAGGTTTTGAACACTGGTTTGAGAGCTGACATCAGCACTGTAGGCACACAAGCCATGGTAACCAAGGCTTTGAACACTGGTTTGAGAGCTGACATCAGCACTGTAGGCACACAAGCCATGGTAACCAAGGTTTTGAACACTGGTTTTAGAGCTGAACTGGTCCAGAACAATAACCAAGGTTTTGAACACTGGTTTGAAAGCTGACATCAGCACTGCAGGCACACAAGCCATGGTCCAGAACACTGGCTTTGACTAAGGACATCCAGGCTCTACTCACACACACACACACACACCACCTTCATCTCAGAGGCTTGTAGCCAAGGATCGCCTCAGTAAATATACTTTTGGTTACACACAAATCTACCATAGTTGAGTGGGTAGAAATTGGACTTCCATTCTGTTGGTTTAGGAGTGGTTTCTGGTGATTTTTGTGTTTATTATTTCTGGGCTAAAGCAAAGTTCTTACTCACAAATAACTGAAATTGCTGTCATTGAAAGATATCATTTTCTAGAGTTTTTTTTTAAAAATCTGTGATAAATCACTTTAGCAATGATCCAAAAGTTGTAAGTGGTTACCTGTGTTTCTTTTCCTCCACTACCACCTCCTCACTAAAGCAAGATGAGTTGATGTTGACAAAACAGATCACTAAAAACGCAGTACTGTCTAATATCACTTTCTAGTGGATAGACGTTAAAAATGAAGACACACACAGTACTTCACAAAGAGAATACTTCAACAACGATTTCTTTAATGACCACATCAGGATTCAACAGCCAAGCTACCTTCTCACATCCTCTTTGACTGTTTCATGCCCCAAAGCATCACACACTGAAACGTTTCTTTCAATGTATTTCGAAAGTGAGAACTCATCATGAGGTACACAAAGAAGTTGACAGTAGAATTCAGACAAGTGGCGATCCAGAAGAACTGGACCACTATTATATAGGTATTGTGGTACTTTCCAAACACGTTATAGTCAGGAACCAACTCTGTCACAAAGGTAGAACATGTAATAGGTAATGCAAATACTATATAGATAAAACAGAGGAACAACAACATCTTGTTGATTCTGTTGTCTCTGCTGTCTCCCTCCATGCTCCCTGTTCCCACCATCTGCTGACGATGACGAGATGCACGACGTAGAGAGACGACAGTGATGATGCAGCAGACGATTGTCAGGAGCAGAAACAGGGGAAGCGGAATCAACGCGAAGTAATTCACAAAGCTGACAGCTGATTGGGCATCCATTGGAAACCACTCTGTGTTCGCAACGTAAGCGATGCTGCGATTGGTTGAAGGATCTACTCTCCATCTGACAGTGAAGGCAAACAACATAGGGAGGCAGCCAATCAGAGGAAAGAGATAGGCAATCACTATGGCAACAACGGTCACTCTGAAAAAAAAGACAGGGAAGATAAAGCAAGGACATAAATATTGTCAGTGCAGCTGCTTTGTCTCAGAGGAAAGAGACAGGCAAATTACTATGGCTGTAATTGCCACTCTGAAAAAAAGAGAAAACAAGAATGACAAGACATAAGCTAACAAAGCACTGAACCCATTGTTTTGGCTTAGGAGACTGTACAGACAAGACATGAATTCATCAAAGATGTGTCTGTATCCCTCTCCTCTATGTTGTCTGGATCATGTTTTGAACACTGCTGCAAAGACAGTGTAGGATCAGGGTTTTTCTGTAGGTCTGAAGACTTCCTGAGTGTTTGTACTTCTGCTTCTGTAGGGCTTTTTTCTCTCTGATTTTGTTTGTTTGATTCCTTGTTTCTTCCTTTGCTTCCTTGTTTGTTTGTTTGCCTGTTTTAAAATTTTCAGATCCACCTTCATCTTCTCCTTCTCTTTCTTCTTTTTCTTCTTTTTCTTCTTTTTCTTCTTCTTCTTCTTCTTCTTCTTCTTCTTCTTCTTCTTCTTCTTCTTCTTCTTCTTGTCAAATGCTCAGACATCAAGAATTGTGTGTCATATGAGTGAAAGTGTGTTGTGCTACTGTTAAACACCTGACAAGTCAGACCCAGCACATCTCACTTCAGTGTGGAAGAGAAATTTTATCTTGAAGTCCCTCTGCACAATAAAAGGAAGGAGAGTTGACCAAACAGGCAGAAAATAGTCATGAAGAAGATGACAGGAAGAAAAAAAGAACAGGCAGAAACAAAGCTAGGGACAGAAAACAGTGAATTCCCTGCAGAACATTTCAAGAAGTTGGGAATGCTATTTATACAGACAGCCCCACCTTCACCTCAATTCCCAAGGGGGAAACATGGTGTGAACCTTTTTAATCCTATTTTCTTTTTCTAAGAGGAATAACACTGCTGGCAAAAGAGATCAATCTGTTGCTAAGAGTGGAAACAGCCTTCACCTTTGTGCTAAGGTCTGCCATGGACGCACATATGTCTGCATACAGAGACAGCAGCGCTAACAACTGCTGCTGCATTCTCTGTGATGTCTGTCCTGCTGCTTTAGATGTCTGCATATGGAGACAGCAGCACTAACAACTGCTGCTGCATTCTCTGTGATGTCTGTCCTGCTACTATAGATGTCTGCATATGGAGACAGCAGCACTAACAACTGCTGCTGCATTCTCTGTGATGTCTGTCCTGCTACTATAGATGTCTGCATATGGAGACAGCAGCACTAACAACTGCTGCTGCATTCTCTGTGATGTCTGTCCTGCTACTTTAGATGTCTGCATATGGAGACAGCAGCGCTAACAACTGCTGCTGCATTCTCTGTGATATCTGCCCTTGTATGCATTCACTACCATAGACAGAAGACTTAGCTGAAACATGTACAATTTGTTCACTTCTCATTCATTCATTTGGTTTGAAAAGATTGGTTCAACCCGTTCTCTCTCAAGCTTACCTGATGTTCAGCACAGTCTTTGCTTTAAATGGTAACACAACAGACAGACATCGGTCCAAACTGACAATTTGAATCATTATTGAAGAAGAGTAGCTGATCCACCAGTTGATGTATCTTAGATAAGTGTTAATGATAATAGACAAGTTGGCCAGGTGAATGGTGTCCTTAAGGTAACATCCAGGCATTAACCAAAGCTGGGCTGCCAGGTTGGTCAGGTCAGTCACAGACAGCCAGAAGAGGAGGAGGTTGATCTTGTGTGACAACCCTTGCTGGAAAAGGGAGAAAAAGAAAATCATTGACAGCGAGAACAAAAACAACGTGTGCTTTCACACTGCAACAAACCCACCTTCCCAACACAGAGACACAGGGCACAAATCCAACATCACTCAGTCAAGAGTGCTAAATTTAGTGCATCTCTTCCTTGTACCTAGTAAGTTCAAGTGTGGTCAGTTCTTGCTATAAATAGTCCAGCTGCCCTGGGATGAGATGACTTAATTAGCAGCTGAGAGGAGCTGAGAGTGGGGATGTACTGTGGGCAAGGAATCTCCACTATAATCAAATTTCTTCCCAGTTTCCGAAACAGCATCTGCCTCCTCTCCTCTCTCTGGACAAACAAACAAAAAACCTGTAGTTGTGGTTTGGATTTTTTCTAATTTACTTGTGAGTTTCTATGAAAAAAAAAGCAGTTGAAGTCTGTATTGTCCCAGTTCAGTGTGTTCCATTGCTTAAACATAACACATGGTGGTCAGCTTATGCTACACGTGCCTCATCGGCTGCAGAAGCCTTGTGCCTGCTATGGGCTGCAGTAAGGTCTTTGTGCATGGCCTGAAGCTGCAGTAAGGTCTTTGTGCATGGCCTGAGGCTGCAGTAAGGTCTTTGTGCATGGCCTGAGGCTGCAGTAAGGTCTTTGTGCATGGCCTGAAGCTGCAGTAAGGTCTTTGTGCATGGCCTGAAGCTGCAGTAAGGTCTTTGTGCATGGCCTGAAGCTGCAGTAAGGTCTTTGTGCATGCCTGAGCTGCAATAGGTCTTTGTGCATGCCTGAGGCGCTGTTCAGGCTGGTCAGAGGAATACCCTTGCCCATGTAGACAGTCATGTGATTACCACCTTAGACACTGTCAGTTTCCCCTACTCTCAGCTGCTAATTAAAGCAGCAACTGACCCCACTTTGGAGTAGGTAAAAGAAGAGGGTGCCCTAAATGTAGCGCTCTTGACAGAGTAGTGATGCATTAATTTGTGCCTGTGTAGAGCTTGTCACAGTTGGTCTTATTCAACAGGCTTGTGGGGGCCTCTGATCTAACTTGCTGTATTGCACACTCAGCAGATTTTGGGGTAAAGTCTTAGCTTGGGAATGAATTTCTTTTTGGTCAGGGGATTGCAATGTGTGGTTAGGATTGGCTAATCTGATTGCAAATGTATTCATTGGTCAGTAGAAATCAACACTCTTATCTCGACCTCTGATCAAAATACTTCATTATCATCAATAATGTCTGTACACATTTGTTATTTCTACTCATTAATGATACAGTGCCAATCATCTCTTAGAAAATATAAATGCTTCACTATCTTCAGCAAATCTTCTATGCATGATTTTCACATTGATGAAATAGCTCTTAACTCCTGCCCCTATAATTATACAGTGGTCTACATTGGCGAAATAGCACTCCTGATTTTTGTTGTTGTTGTGAGGGGTGGGGGGGGGGGAGGTTGTTATTTTTATATTTGCAATTTTTTCCTTCCCTGGCTAGATCTCTGAGGATAACCAATGATGAGATTTTTCCTATCTAAGTTTTTTTGCTCACCATTATGGCACCCACATTCTATCTTGGGGGGTTATTCTTGGTATAGATATGACGTCATTCTCTTTCAGGGCCAGGTTAAAATTTGGCAGTTAAGGATGTCAAGAGATCAGGCCCCCACTAAAGTGTCATCATGCTGTGACATTGATGTTGATATTGCCTTAGTCCATAACAACTTCTGAACACAGCCATGTGCACCCTCTTTCATTGGAGAAATAAACTCTGAAGTCGGAGTATGGATGCCTGTACAGTGCGCTATTGGAAAACAAATCATACATGTTCACTTTGATCCCACTTTGTATCTAACAGTCTCAAAAGTGTATGACAAAACTTACAAAACAGCTTACACACAGAAGACTGGATGTAAGAAAAATATGATTGCTCATTCCATTATCCTTGAAATCTAAGAGAACAAAGAAAAAAAGTGATTTAGTGCTGTGAGGAAAGGAAGTGTGCAATTCTGGGTGACTCATAGAGGTGGTAAGGTGAAATAAGTCCCCCCCCCTCCTAAAACAACGCGCAGACAAAAACAAAAAACAAAAAAAAAACACCACTTGAGACACATTCATGGCCACATGTCCATATTTTTTTTCTGCTGCCTCATTGTCCGTGAAACACTTACTTAGAGACAATTTTCTGCTATGACATGAGGATCAATGAAGATGAGGATGATGAAACTATGCTACAATGGAAGTGCATTTGCTTTGAGACCACGTGACAGGGCTGTACTCTACGCTTACTACCATAATACATCCTGGAGTCAATCAGGCCCGAGAGGTACAGATACCTACAGTGCTGGTCAGGTAATTTGAGCAACACTCTCAAACACTCTCAAACTCGCATCCTAAAGTGGATGAAGGTCAACTGTGTGGTCCCTGTCTTCCCACTGAGCCCACAGCACACCCACCCTGGGTAGGAGGCCAGCATCCAATAAATCCCTATGACTCTTATGGGATTTGAACCTGCAAGCTTTCTGTCTATAACCCAAGGCGCTAGCCACTGTGCCTTGGTGGCTGGTGTCATGTCCAAGTTCTGATTCACTCCCAGATTCCATGTACCTGACACAATACTATGCCAAACCTGACCCAGATTCAATGTGTCCCATTCTGCCACACTTGACCCAGATTCAATGTGTCCCACTATGTCAAAATTGAACCCAGATTCAATGTGTCCCATTCTGCCACACTTGACCCAGATTCAATGTGTCGTACTATGCCAAACCTGACCCAGATTCAATGTGTTGTACTATGCCAAAACTGACCCAGATTCAAAGTGTCCCACTATTCCAAATCTGACCCCAGATTCAAAGTATCCCACTATGCCAAACTTGACCCAGATTCAATGTGTCCCACCATGCCAAACTTGACCCAGATTCAAGGTGCCCCAGATATGATACTATACCAAACTAATCTGAATCAGACCATAGACATTTAAACCATGGGATTCATAATGAGGACACTGCCCTAGTCAAGCCATTTGCAGCTGACAGTTGTCTGAAAACAAAAAAAGGTAAAGGTGTCCCATAACTTGTGTGATCACAGGGGAGCAAGGCATCAGAGACCTCAGCTTCTCAAGGGGCCAGCCTATTGAGGGCAGCGCCCATCTCTTCTCCCTCACTGCTTTACCTTCCCTGATGCTAAAGAGGGTAGGTACCCATTTACAGATGGGTGAACTTGGGGGACTGTACTGAAGCCAAGGCGCGCAAACGGTCACCCATCCAACTGGTAACCATGCTCAACACTGCTTTACTTGACTTGGGAAAAGCAAGTGCTCTGACCAATCAGCTATCCCGTCCACATAGAAAACAAAAACCAACACTGATTTACAGAGTAGCCTACATTTAGATGACACAATCACCAATGGCTCCTAGTCTTGCCATTTTCTTTTCTGAAACAGTGAAATAATGAAGTTTTACAAGGGGATGGAATAACTCAGGGGTCAGATCATTCCCTTTCCCCTAGCTAGGGTCATACAGCATTGAGCATGATTACCAATTGGATGGGTGACCATCTGTGCACCTTGGCTTCAGTACAGTGCCCCCAGTTCACCCAGCTATAAATGAGTACCTCCAATCCAATGATGTTGCTTGGAGCCCTGCCGATTGCACAAGCCATATCAGGGCTGTCACCTCGTCACATTTTAAAACTCGTATTAAAAGTGTGCGACTATATACAGTTAAAAAGGGTTATAAAACCAACTCGACTGTCCTTGCTTGTATCGACACCCTGGTCAACCATAAGGGTCAGCCCAGGACGGCCACTGCGTCGTGGGAAGACCTACATCGATCACATATAAAATGACATAAAACCAAAACCAGATTCCTTAAAACAACCTTGTCCTTAGAGACCAACTATACCACTTTCACTCATATCAGACGGAAAAAGCTCGTTTCTCTCAGGGAGTTAAAAATGGTGTCTGGTGGAACATCCCAAAAGAGGATCTTTAGGGAGTCTGTGGTGAAATGCTTGTGTCTAATATCCTGAATAAAACCGCGATTGTCACACCTATACTCAAAAAGCACGACCTCGATCCTAACATCCTGAAGAACTATAGACCAGTCTCTAATCTGCCTTTCATCTCTAAAGTCCTTGAAAAAGTTGTTCTGAAACAACTCAATAGCCAT
Organism: Stramonita haemastoma; assembly: GCA_030674155.1. Classification (NCBI taxonomy): domain Eukaryota; kingdom Metazoa; phylum Mollusca; class Gastropoda; order Neogastropoda; family Muricidae; genus Stramonita; species Stramonita haemastoma. The sequence goes on along the minus strand of CM060347.1, from coordinate 15,217,062 downwards.
CTTTTTCCAATAATCTCTTTCCCCCTTTTCAGTCTGCCTATCACGTCAACCACAGCACTTAAACCACCCTAGTTCATACCTTAAACATGCTTCTCCATGCTTCTGACTCTGGGAAAATCTCCCTTCTCACTCTTCTCGACTTATCTGCTGCCTTTGACACTATAGACCATTCAATTCTTCTCTCCCGTCTCCAAAATATGTTTGGTATTAAAGGTACAGCCCTCACCTGGTTCATTTCATACCTTGCAGACCGAGTCCATACAGTTGCAGTAAACAAGATTCAATCAGCACCTGCCAAACTGGACTGTGGTGTCCCTTAGGGATCAGTTCTGGGCCCTCTTCTTTTTACCCTCTATACTGTTCCACTGTCACATATAATAGACCGCCATCATATCAGTTATCACTTTTATGCTGACGACTCGCAGATACAAAGCAGTGATACACCTGAAAATCTTCCTTCTCTCTTGACAAATATGACCAGCTGCCTTCAAGATATCCAACACTGGATGATACAAAACAAATTACAACTAAATGCAGATAAAACCGAAGCCATACTTGTAGGCACCAAACACAAACTCTCCTCCATTCCAACAACTTCAATAGAATTCGGTAATACGTCAGTTCCACAATCCACTTCTGTGAAGTATCTAGGAGTCCTTGTCAACAACACTCTCTCCATGCAAAAATTTAGAACCCAAACCTGTCAGTCATGCTACTATCAAATACGGCGTATTAGCGCAATTCGAAAGTACCTGTCCACTGATGCAACATCCAAACTTGTCACTTCTCTTATTCTTTCACGTCTGGACTATTGCAATTCTCTTTTGGCTGGTCTGCCAGCATCATCCACCCACTCCCTTCAACATATACAAAACTCTGCAGCTCGTCTGGTCCTCAGAAAGAAAAAATCTGAGCACATTACCTCTCTCTTGCAATCTCTCCATTGGCTGCCCGTACCATAGAGAGTAAACTACAAGATCAATACCCTCTGTTACAAATGTCTCCACAAAACTGCACCCTCCTACCTCTGTGAATGTCTTCACTTGTACACACCTTCTGGTTCCCTCCGCTCGTTGGCAGATACTTTGTCCTTAAGAATACCCAGATTCAACCCATGTACCCATGGCCGCCGCTCTTTCTCTGTTTCTGGTCCATCGATCTGGAACGACCTTCCTCTCTTCCTCCCGCAAAAGCCTACTTATGACACTTTTAAATCCAACCTCAAGACACACTTATTTCAAACCTAAGTTTTTCTCCTTCTGTCTCCATCTCTTACCTGTCCCTGCCTTCAACATCTACCTGCCAAAGTGTATAACGTTTATAGGTGTGTGTGTGTGCGCGCGCGCGCGCATGCGTGCATGCATGCGTGCGTGAGTGGGTGCGTGTGTGTATATGTGTGTGTGTGTGTGCGCGTGCGCGTAAGTGTGTATTTGAATTTGTTAAAACTGTAAATTTTTGTTGATTGCTTGTGTGTTGTGCAGTCGAATGCAAGCGCTTTGATTTGTTTTTACAAGATATAGCGCTATACAAATTCCATTTATTATTATTATTATTATTATTATTATTATTATTATTATTATTATTATTATTATTATTATTATTATTATATTATTATTTATTATTATTATATTATTAATTATTATTATTATTATTATTATTATTATTATATTATATATTATTATTATTATTATTATATTATCCCGACATTCCAGGAGCAGATGCTTGATGGTTACCCGCACATCACAAGTCACGCACCATTGGGTTCCCTGCCTTTCAGCAAGTGAACGTGAGTGATATGAGAATGACCCGTGTGTATCCTGGTGAGCACTGTCGCCTCCCTTCGGTTTTTGACACACAAAGGGAAAACCTCTTTCAGATTGGGTCGGATCTGAAAAAGTTTGTTGTCCGTCTGAGCGTTCCATTCCTCTTGCCAGAGGGAGTGCGCGTATTGTTCGCTTCTAGGTTTCAGATCTGTGAGCGGCACCATGGACCCAGAAACCTTTTGCTCTGTGGCAAACCTGTCGAGTGGGTCAACCGTTTCGTTGCCCCGAATGCCCGTGCGCCCCGGGACCCACACCAAACCCACGTCACACCCATCCCGTCTCAAGGAAGTATGCAGTTCGTAGAACTCCGGAAGCTTAGGGTGGTTTATGCTCCTACAAGTGACAGCCTCCAGAGCAGAGAACGAGTCCGCACAGACCAAGAAGTCTTTCTTTCCCGATTGCCGGATCAGATGCAGGGACAAGACAAGAGCGCTCAGTTCGGCCATGTACACCTAGGCATCCGAAGGCAGGTGCTCAGAAAGTGCCGACTCCTTGATGGGTACCAGCCCTCTTTAGAATCAAGGAAGGTAAATCAGCGAATAAGAAGAGATGGGCGCCACCCTCAATATGCTGGTCCCTGGAGAAGGTGAGGTCCCTGATGCCTCGCTCACCAACAACCGCATAAGTTATGGGACACCTTTACCTTTACTCTGCAGACTCAGATCAGCAGTAAGATTTGTCTGTGCTACCTCCAATCATAATTTAAATGGCAGACCTGCCAGTGCCTTAACACCCTTGCTGTACGTGTACATAAATAAGTTTGAATTAAAATGATTTTATTCGATGAAGAAGCACGCGTGTGCTTTGTTACATCCAGTGCCCGTGTCCATGCAGTTTTCAAATTTTGTCATCTACTCAATCCAAGGCAAGGCAAGGAAGGCAAGGCAAGGCAAGGCAAGGCAAAATTCTTTTATTCGAGGATAATAGATAAGCACTCATGTGCTTTTTTACATCCAGTCCCCGCCCTTTTCAGGGAAACATCAAGATAAAAAGATACTAAACAGTAAAACTATATGCAGTACCAAACAACATAAAGGAATAAGGACATTATACATAATAAGATAATAAAAATGCACACTTTCAGAAGACGAAAATCAGAAGCCACAATAAAATGATTTTGATTATAAAAGAAAAGAGAAGCGTTAATAGATAAAGAGCAACCAAAGAAACATAATGAAATAAACAACTTAGCAACCAAGAAAAGTCCACCCAAAAATACTTAGCTACAACATTGTTACAACTCATAACAACAAAATGAACTCAGAAGGAACTAAAGATAATACAATGATTATAATGATGACAATAAGAATAAGAATAATATCAACAATAGTGATAATAGTATGATAATAATACACGTAAAACTCACTCCTACACGTAGGTCCACACACACACACACACACACACACACACACACACACACACACACACACACACACACACACACACACCACACACACACACTACATACATACATACATACATACATACATACATACATACATACATACATACATACATACATACATACATACATACATACATACATACATACATACATACATACATACATACATACATACATACATACATACATACATACAACATACATACACGCAACTCAATCACGCATGCACGCTCGCAGGCAAATGCACATACAAACACACACACACACAAATGCACACACATACACACACACACACACCAAAACACACCCCCACACACACACACCAACACAACACACACACCACACACACACACTTACTCACACTTATATTTATAAGCACATATCCGCAGGCGCACATGTACTTGAGGTTTTTTGTGTTTTGGTTTGTTTTTTTCTTTAAAAAAAAAAAAATTAGTCATAGAAACAATCATATCAGGTGACAATATTATCCTTTCTTTTACATTCATACTTCATATAAAAAAGAAGAAACAAAAGCAAGCAGCAAAGTTAAAACAGAAAAAAAAACAAGAACAAAACATAAAAAACTTGAGGTAGGACCCATCAACAACAACAACAAAAAGTCATGCAAATCATAATATTTTAATACAAGGGGAGACGACAAATAAAAACAATTATCCACCCTCCCCCCCCCCCCACACACACAACACACAACACCCAAACACACTCACCACACCAGCGCACGATAGCAAACTCTTCCGAAATGTGGAACAGGTTTTAACGTGCGCGCAAGATATTCTGCGTGTGTTCTCTTTCTGGGTCTCAGTTTATTACAGTTTTACCCGAAGAACTTTTTTTGGAACAAAAATACATGTTAAAGATCCCATTGTTCATGTCAGTGGTCAGTGCGTTACAGAAGCACAAACATACCCAGCATGCACCCTGTATCTTGGTGGGATGGGCTCCGCCAGGTTCAACCCGTCCGAGAGACAGGGTCTGAAAAATTCATTGCAGTGCCCTACACGATCCCTTGAGAGTGAAGGGGGCCTACAAAAATCGTTTGCAAGCAGTTAAGGACGGGGTAGCTAAGTCAGTGGTCAGAGCACTCGCTTTCCCCCAGGTAAGGTTAAGCAGCATTCAGGGTGGTTACCAAGTGGATGGGTGACCATTTGCTCGCCTTGACTTCAGTACAGTTCCCCCAGTTCACCCAGCTGGCAATGGGTACCTGCCCTTCTTTAGGGACAAGGAAGGTAAAGCAGCGAAGGAGAGGAGATGGGCGTCGCCCTCAATACGCTGGTGTTCTAGAGAAGTTTTGACGCCTTGCTCCCCTAGCTAAGACCACATAGGTTATGGAACGCCTTTACCGTAGCCTTTTAAAACATACGACAGAACAGAAATTTCTTCAAATATCTGATAAAAAAAAACCCCAAGAACACACAGCATTGCTGCCTTCACAGCACTAACAGCCACAGTTACATGATAGAACACCACACAGCACTGACTGTTACCTGACAGAACACCACACAGCACTGACTGTTACCTGATAGAACACCACACAGCACTGACTGTTACCTGATAGAACACCACACAGCACTGACTGTTACCTGATAGAACACCACACAGCACTGACTGTTACCTGACAGAACACCACACAGCACTGACTGTTACCTGATAGAACACCACACAGCACTGACTGTTACCTGATAGAACACCACACAGCACTGACTGTTACCTGATAGAACACCACACAGCACTGACTGTTACCTGATAGAACACCACACAGCACGCGGCGTTACAAGGCAGGCCTAGGAAGACGATGACCTGTCGGACGTAACACTTCAACACCATCCGGATCAGCTCTCGGCTT
>CM060347.1:15194470-15201970 GCA_030674155.1 Stramonita haemastoma | reverse complement strand
ATGGTTGACACTGACCTCAGTGCTGACAAGGGGGGGATGGACCATGGTTGACACTGACCTCCAGTGCTGCAGGGGAGCAGTGACCGACCTGCAGTGCTGACAAGGGAATGGACCATGGTTGACACTGACCTCCAGTGCTGACAAGGGGAGGATGGACCATGGTTGACACTGACCTGCAGTGCTGACAAGGGAGGATGGACCATGGTTGACACTGACCTCAGTGCTGACAAGGGAGGATGACCATGGTTGACACTGACCTCAGTGCTGACAAGGGAGGATGGACCATGGTTGACACTGACCTGCAGTGCTGACAAGGGAGGATGGACCATGGTTGACACTGACCTGCAGTGCTGACAAGGGAGGATGGACCATGGTTGACACTGACCTGCAGTGCTGACAAGGGAGGATGGACCATGGTTGACACTGACCTGCAGTGCTGACAAGGGGAGGATGGACCATGGTTGACCTGACCTCCAGTGCTGACAAGGGGAGGATGGACCATGGTTGACACTGACCTCCAGTGCTGACAAGGGGCAGGATGGACCAAGGTTGACCTGACCATCCAGTGCTGACAAGGGAGGATGGACCATGGTTGACACTGACCTGCAGTGCTGACAAGGGAGGATGGACCATGGTTGACACTGACCTGCAGTGCTGACAAGGGAGGATGGACCATGGTTGACAAGGGGAAGGATGGACCATGGTTGACACTGACCTCCAGTGCTGACAAGGGAGGATGGACCATGGTTGACAAGGGGAGGACGGACCATGGTTGACACTGACCTCCAGTGCTGACAAGGGGAGGATGGACCATGGTTGACACTGACCTGCAGTGCTGACAGGAGGATGGACCATGGTACAGGAGGATGGACCATGGTTGACACTGACCTCCAGTGCTGACAAGGGGAGGATGGACCATGGTTGACAAGGGAGACGGACCATGGTTGACACTGACCTCCAGTGCTGACAAGGGAGGATGGACCATGGTTGACACTGACCTCAGTGCTGACAAGGGAGGATGGACATGGTTGACACTGACCTCCATGCTGACAAGGGAAGGATGGACCATGGTTGACACTGACCTCCAGTGCTGACAAGGGGAGGATGGACCATGGTTGACACTGACCTGCCAGTGCTGACAAGGGAGATGGACCATGGTTGACACTGACCTCAGTGCTGACAAGGGAGGATGGACCATTTGACACTGACCTCCAGTGCTGACAAGGGGAGGATGGACCATGGTTGACAAGGGAGGATGGACCATGGTTGACACTGACCGCAGTGCTGACAAGGGAGGATGGACCATGGTTGACACTGACCTGCAGTGCTGACAAGGGAGGATGGACCATGGTTGACACTGACCTGCAGTGCTGACAAGGGAGGATGGACCATGGTTGACACTGACCTGCAGTGCTGACAAGGGGAGGAGGGACCATGGTTGACACTGACCTCCAGTGCTGACAAGGGGAGGATGGACCATGGTTGACACTGACCTCAGTGCTGACAAGGGAGGATGGACCATGTTGACAAGGGAGGATGGACCATGGTTGACACTGACCTCCAGTGCTGACAAGGGGAGGATGGACCATGGTTGACAAGGGAGGACGGACCATGGTTGACACTGACCTCCAGTGCTGACAAGGGAGGAGGGACCATGGTTGACACTGACCTCCAGTGCTGACAAGGGGGGATGGACATTGTCGGTGACTCTGGAAAAGATCCCAGAAGCGGCTCCTGAAGCAACTCCAGGAGGGATGCCCATCCTCCTCACGCCATCTTCCTCTCCCGTTCCACGGGTCTGTGGGTTCGAACCCTTAACCAGGATGTCCTCATGACCTCTGTCAGAAGGTTATATTTATTTATTTATTTATTTATTTATTTATTTAGCTATTTATTTATTTATGGATTTATTCATCTATTTATTTATTCTTTTATTCTTTTATATCAGGGAAAATGAAATAAGCGCTCATGTTTGGTTTTTTTACATCCAGTCCCCGTTTGTGGGAGAGCTCAGTGGTCAGAGCGCTCGCTTTCCCCCAGTTATGTTAAGCAGCGTCGAGCGTGGTTACCAGTTGGATGGGTGACCGTTGGCGCGCCTTGGCTTCAGTACTGTCCCCCCAGTTCACCCAGCTGTAAAATTAATGGGTACCTGCCCTTTTAAGGGTCAGGGAAGGTAAAGCAACAAGGGAGAGGAGATGGGCGCCGCCCTAAATATGCTGGTCCCTAGAGAAGGTAAAGGTGTCCCATTACCTAGGCGGTCGTAGGGGAGCAAGACATCAGAGATCTCAGCTTCTCTAGGGACCAGCATGTTGAGGGCGACACCCATCTCTCCCTCGCTGCTTTACCTTCCCTGACCCTAAAGAGGGCAGGTACCCATTTACAGCTGGGTGAACTGGGGGGACTGTACTGAGTGCTTATTCCATTATCCTCGATATGAAAGAATAAATAAATATATGAATAAACTTTGGATGTGACTATAAACCGAGGCCCCATGTGCGAACGCATGCAGAACATCTTGCACACACGTTAAATCGTAAGAGTAGGCCATTGTGCGCCGGTGGGAACAGATGACAAGATTTACAAAACTGCATACACACTGAAGCCAAGGCACGCAAAAGGTCACCCATCCAAACAGTCAGCTCCTGCTATAAAAAGCACCAGCTGGGCTGGGAAGGGATTGGATGGTTAGCAGCTGAGAGGGGCTGAAAGCGGGGAAAGTGACTGACAGCTGTGGTCTCTGGGCTTCCTCCTTCCACTCCTCCTCCATTAGAAGCATCACTGCTGCTTCCATTCCTGCAGGAGGGGGCGGAGTAGAGGCAACATAGGGAGGAGGGGAGGTGAGGGGATCTGCCCTGGAGGGATGATGAGCACCCCCTCCACCTAACCCAGATCTCCTGGGAGTAAACAGGGGTTGTGCCCCTGTGCCCTTCCCTCCACTCTCCAAAAAGTACTTCGGATGAGACTGTAAACCCAGGCCCCGTGTGTGAACGCACGAAGAACATCTTGCACACACGCTAAATCCTGTTCCTGTTCTGCTTTTCGTAAGAGTAGGCCATAGCTGTCAGTTTCCCCCACTTTCAGCTCCTCTCAGCTGCTAATCATCCCAACCCATGACAGCCCAGCTGTGGGCAGCTGGGGCTATTTATAGCAGGAGCTGACAACACATGGACGAGGTAAAAGGGAGGAGCACACTAAATTTAGCTCTCTTGACTAGGCCCTACTGAGTGATGTTGGACTTGTGCACAGTGAGGCCATTGTGTGCCGGTGAGAAAAAGATGACAATATTTACAAAACTGCATACACACGGGGCTGGATCTAAAAAAAGCACACGAGTGCTTATTCCATTATCCTCCATAAAAAAGAATAAAGAAAAAGTACAGAAAGAAGTGGAGAGTGAAGTCCTTGAAGCAGATGCCATACCCCTTCCTCCTGACACAGAGGTCATCACAGTGGTATGTGTTTTTTAAAAATGATTTATACCACATTATGGCACGATGGTATGTATTTATTATTTTTTTAATTTATACCACTTTATGTCAGGTGGTATGTATTTATTTATTTTTTATTTATTTATACCACTTCATGTCACAGTGGTATGTATATATTTTTTATTTATTTATACCACTTTGTGTCACGGTGGTATGTATTTTTTTTTAATTAGTTATACCATTTTATGTCGAGGTGGCATGTATTTATTTATTTGCTTTATTTATTTACACCATTTTATGTCACGGTGGTATGTGTTTTTTTATTTACACAACTTTATGTCTCAGTGGTATGTATGTATTTAATTTTCAATTATTTATGCCACTTTATGTTACGATGGTATGTATTTATCTTTTATTTATACCCCTTTATGTCACAGTGGTATGTATTTATTTTTATTTATTTACACCACTTTATGTCACAGTGGTATGCATTTATTTTTTAGTTATTTACACAACTTCATGTCACGGTGGTATGTATTTATTTTTTATATATTTATCCAACTTTATGCCAGGGTGGTATGTATTTATTTATTTTTTTATTCATGTATAATACTACGTACACAGAACATCTTGCGCACACGTTAAAACCCCGTTCCGCCTTTCGAAAGAGCAGGCCATCGTGTGCCGGTAGGAGCGGATGACAAAATTATTAAAACCCAGCATGCACACAGGTGTCGTGTTTAGACACCATCCCTGAGGAAAAATCGGACAGCTGATAAAAGGGGAGAAAGAACAACAACAGGTAAGAAATAAGACAGAGATACAATATTAAGGTAATCTTATAAAAAGGCACTCATTCAGAAACGAAATATGAAGTAAGAATCAATGAGGATTTTGATTTGAATAAGAAAACCAAACAAAAACAAGACAAAGCAAAGAAAACACACACACACACAAAACAAAAACAAAACAAAACCAAAAAACCCACCAAAAACAAAAAAAAAACCCAAAACAACAACAACAACAAAAATCAACTACATTCAGCAGGGATTATTAAATAGTACCAAATGTGAATAAAGTATTTCTCAATATGGATGGTAGCATGTTTAGACAACAGGTAAGAGAGAGAGAGAGAGAGAGAGAGAGAGAGAGAGAGAGAGAGAAGAGAGAGAGAGAGAGAGAGAGAGAGAGAGAGAGAGAGAGAGAGAGAGAGAGAGAAACTGAAACTCGAACTCGAAACTCGAAACTCGAAATTTTAATGAGGATAAGCCAGAGGCTTCTTTACACCAGGCCCTCATGGGCAAAAATGAAACAAATGTGAATAAATCAATGATAATAAGCAAATAAATGTAAGATAGCAAAAACAAGCAATCATTCATATTGTCATCTAATTACTGATAATCAGGAAATAATTGAAAAATGACATAAGTTAACAAATCAAATGAATAAGCAAAACCAGTCAAACATGAAAAACTCCCCTCCCATAAACAGTTCAGAGAGAGAGAGAGAGAGAGAGAGAGAGAGAGAGAGAGAGGAAGGATAATGCTTTTTTTCCACAATACAAGGGACATAAAGACGGAGACAGAGGATAGAGGGCACGGAACTCGCGTCTCGCAACGTCACGTGGTGAACTCTGCTCACTGATTGGCAGAAGGAGACGCGCTGCGTTTGCTAGCAAACCCACTTCATCTGCACTCATCACCTGATGCTGACACAGACAACTTGAGCAGTGCAAGCACGGGGCAAGAGTTCACCAGTGTCGCTGCCCGGCCATTTTGAACTGCACCTACAGGTAATTATTGCTGTTCTTGTTTATCATACTTATTGTTTTCCATAGTGGTTACTACATGTTTTCAATGGAAACGGTCTTGTAAAGATCGGTTGTTGTCTTCTGGTTCTGAACTAAAACTTTGCATCTCAACAATGAACAAGGTGGGGTAAAAAACACAAAAAAACCCCACCTCACCACCTACATTTGAAGTTCCTTTGATCTCTTGCCGTCAGATGATTTCCACACCAGTGTGCATGCATTGTTTGACATTGTCATCCGTTCCTACCGGCACACAATGTTGTCTTAGCCATGCTTGACCCCCCCCCCCCCCTCCACAATGGATCTATCGTGTTCTTGAGATATTAAAAGTTTGTATTCCTATTTGTAATAGCTTTCTTTCCCGAAAGGCCCAACGGGATTTCACCTGTGTGCAAAACAGGATTCAACTTGTGCAAGGTACTCTGCGTGCGTAAGCAAACAGGGCCTTGGTTTAGTGTCATGCGACAGACATCCGGAGCAGTGAAGTCGGAACTGAGTCAACTTCAGGGTTGATAAATAGAACCTCAAAAAGGTGTCTAGGTAGTGGCTTGAACATGCACAGATTACAAACTGTCTACTAGGCTTCCCCCCCCCCCCCCCCCCGCTGAAAAAAGTGTGAGCTAGATGTCCTGTGTGCATTGAACAGGGTATCGGCTACATCCTACATCATTGGTCTGCAGAACTTAGGATACAAAAATAAAACCACTGAAATGAACATATCAGTGGAATCTGTCCGCATAATGTGATGTACACTCCATGTAACTTTGATAGAAATATATTAAAGCTTGACCCAGGTCATTTTTTTTATCAATCTAACGCAGTGTTATTTGTTTCTTTCAGGAGGCAGACACAGAAACATAGCCATTGTTGTGTTCAACTCGACTCTTCTACAAGCACCATAACAGAAGTCTGATAAACATCTGCCCCCCCCACACACACACCACCAAGAACCAGTCTGAATACAACAGAAGCCTGACATATTCGCAACCCTCCCCCCCCCCCCCAACCATCACAGTCTGCAGCTTGCCACCTCCCTTACTGCTGCAGGGCAGGCACTCTACAGACAGCCTTCTTCCCCAGGGCCACAGAAAGGAACAGCCTTCCTGCAGAAGCTGCTTTCAGCCCCATCCTGGAAGGTTTGAAATCCCGAAGGTGACCTACACCCACCCCTCCCCCATCCCTCCTCCCTCGTCGTCTTCAAACTTCATAGTCAAGCACCCCTTCCCCCCTCGACAGTCTACAGAATCTTCATACTCATACACCACCTTCCCCCCTCGACAGTATACAGAATCTTCATACTCATGCACCCCCCTCTACAGTCTACAGACTCCTCATACTCAAGTACCCCTCCCCCCTAAAGTCTACAGAATCCTCATACTCAAGTACCCCCTCCCCCCTAAAGTCTACAGAATCTCCATACTCAAGCACCCCCTCCCCCTACAGTCTACAGAATCTTCATACTCATGCACCCCCCTCTACAGTCTACAGAATCTTCATACTCAAGCACCCCCTCCCCTCTACAGTCTACAGAATCTTCATACTCAAGCACCCCCTCCCCCCCCCCCCTACAGTCTACAGAATCTTCACGATGATGAAGGCGGTAGATAAGAGAAAAAGAAAAAGAAGCCACACAACATGGGAGCACAAGGAGAGGGAAACTGGAAACGTCGAACAGACAGGTAATTTTCGCTTTTTATAATTTACCAGGATTTTTTTTTATAGATTAACTGTAACAAAAAGACATACCCAATATCTTTTTTTCATTTTGTTCTAAAGTATTTGTTTTTATTCTTGGCTATCTTACCTGGTTTTTTGTGTATGCCGTGATTGCATTCTTAGGTAGCGCATTTACCTAGGAAAAATTACACCCCCCCTCCCAAACCGAAACATTCATACATTTTACAGCTACTATACACATGCATGACCTCCCCCCCCTCCCTCCCTCTCTTCTCTCTTCCAACCCTCTCTTCATCCGTCCCCTCTTTGTCTCTATCCCCATCCCTCTCTCTATCCCTATCTCTTCCTCCCTCTTTCCCTTTCCATCTTGCACTTTCTCTCCTTCCCTCTTTCACTTTGTCTGCATTCTCCCCCCCCCCCCCCCCTTGTCTTTTCGGATTTCCTTCTTTCCATGACATTTTATTCTTGTCCTATCAAATATTATCAATAGTGGTATTATATTTGTTTAATTAATATGTGATTAATTTTAATTTTTGCAAACGGGGGAATCCTGTCTTCTACAAAATTCCGTTTAAAATTAAGAAA
>CM060347.1:15181970-15189470 GCA_030674155.1 Stramonita haemastoma | reverse complement strand
GCTTCGTGTGCGAACGCACGCAGAACATCTAGCACCCACGTTAAATCCTGTTCCGCTTTTCGTAAGAGTAGGCCATCGTGTGCCGGTGGGAACAGATGACATGATTTACAAAAAAAACACTGCATACACACGGGACTAGATGTAAAAAAGCACAAGAGTGCTAATCCATTATCTTCGATGTAAAAGAATAATTCAAATCAAATTTCTCTCTCTCTCCTCTCTCTCTCTCTCTCTCCTCTCTCTCCTCTCTCTCTCTTCTCTCTCTCTCTCTCTCTCTCTCTCGTTTTAGTGTGACCTGATTTTTGTCTTCCGATCGAGTGCATTTTTATTACCTTATCATAATTTATATAGTGTCCTTATTCTTGTGTTTTTTTGGTACTGCGTAAAGTTTTATTGTTTAGTATCTTTTCATCTGATGTATCCCTGAAAAGGGCGGGGACTGGATGTAAAAAAGCACACGAGTGCTTATCTCTTATCCTCGAATAAAATACTTTGCCTTACCTTTCCTTGCCTTGCCTTGCCTTGCCTTGCCTTGCCTTGCTCTCTCTCTCTCTCTCTCTCTCTCTCTCTCTCTCTCTCCTCCTCTCTCTCTCTTCTTCCTCTCTCTCTCTCTCTCTCTTCTCTCTCCTCTCCCGATGTTGAAAATGTGTTTTAAGAACTTAATTCGACCTTCTAAAATCAGATGTACTATTTTGAGCGTAACAGGCTTGTAACATTGACCTGCAAAGAATAGTCTAGGCTTGTTTCAAAAATGCAGTCAGACGATTTTACACTTTTAAGTAAGTTAAGAACTTAAATGTCAACAAATGTGACATATTATTTTAAGGGACAGTGGAATTGGAATCAAGTGCCAGTGACCTCACATTGCTGACAACAGTCATTGGAGCCTGCAGTTTCAGAACTTACGGAACTGGAATCAAGTGCCAGTGACCTCGCATTACTGACACCAGTCATCAGTCTGCAAAGGTGTGCTGCCACATACTTGTTGATGTTTACTTCTGTCTTCCATCACTTTATTGATTCTGTCTTGGGCCAGGCTTTCCAATGTGTTAAGATTAATTCAGCTTTCCTGACGCATTAGTTTCTATTCTCTCTCTCTCTCTCTCTCTCTCCTCTCACTCTCTCTCTCTCTCCTCTCTCTCTCTCTCCTCTCTCTCTCTCTCTCTCTCTCTCTCTCTCTTTCGATTGTTGAAAATGTGTTTTAAGAACTTAAGAAATTCAATCTTCTAAAATCAAATAGATGTACTATTTTGAGATTAACAGACTTGTGACATTGACCTGCAAAGATTAATCCAGAGGCGTTGTTTAATTAAAAATGCAGTCGGATGATTTTACACTTTAAAGTAAGTTAAGAATTTGAATGTCAACAAATGTACCGTTGTCTTTTCAGGGACTGTGGAACTGGAATCAAGTGCCAGTGACCACACATCCTGACACCAGTCATCAGAGCCTGCAAGTTCAGAACTTATGGAACTGGAGTCAAGTGCCAGTGACCTCATTCCTGACAAGTCATCTCCAGAACTTATGGAACTGGTAACAAGGGACTACGCAATCCTTACATCAGTCACTAGGGCCTGCGATATCAGGTGATTTTTCTCCTGGAGTTAACATCAATGCATACCCCACTTCTCCGAAAATTATCCGGATGAGTGTGAATGCATGCAGAATATCTTGTCCACACGTTAAAACCCAATTCGGCTTTTGGAAACAAATGACAAAATGTTATATGCCGGAAGCATGCAAAGTCTAGATGCAAAAACAACAAGAAAGAGTTCTGTTTATTCCCTTATTTTCGGAATAATAATTTAAATAGAATATAAGTACATAAAGGGATATTTTAATAGGCTTTTTATTCATTTTTTCCCAAGAAAATGTTCCCTCTATTATTTTACTTGTCATCAAAGTGCAGCACTTAAGCTGACAATGTTCAAGGACAATAATTTTTTGTTATGGAAGGACATGGTCTGATGTAAAATGAGTCTCTGTATTACACTAAGATCAAAAATTTTTAATGAATGTGTACTTTATTTTGTAAAATTCATTTTTCGTATTTCCCTTGATTCTTGTGGGACAGAGCCTGCAAATGTTTTGCACGCAATTAAAAAAAATAAATCTGATCAAATGAACATTTGAAAAATATACTCGTGGCATAACTGAAATATTTGAAAACTTGTATTTTTCTGTAGTAGTGTCCCTTTAAAAAAAATCATAGAAAATTTATAAGGTATGTTAACTTTTTCCATGAAGGCTTTTTCTTTTTGAAAGGGATTTAATGAAATATTACTCTGAAAATATGGGAGTCCCAATTTTAATAAATATCAAATTTGTAGGACAACAGTGGTAATAGTTCCTGATCTTTTTCAAACTTTTCAAATGATTCTTAATGCTTGGTTGTAAAAAAAAAATGTCCTAGTCTGCTTTGTAGGACTTGCAATGGTTTGGTAAAGGTTTTCCTCCAGTGAATCGGATCAAAAGATTGAGAACAATCAAAATTATCTGCCCCTTGGGGCAACCGGCAGTGCTTTGTACTTTTTTTCAATGAAATAAATAATATTTTTTGGAAAGTTAGTAAAAGCGTCCTTAAGAATAGGCTATTAAGTAGCCTTTGATTTTGGCTCAAGTAGAAAATTATGTACCAAAAATTTTTGTGCAAAGTCAGCACATCGTTTTATATATAGTTTTGCTATTAGTTAAAAAAAATGGTAAATGTTTCACAGTATTAAAAAGCAGTGGTGGTTTTCCAGTGGTATATCATTTATAACTTTTTTGTCGTATCAAGTTCATCAGATTTAATGAAAGCATACGCTTTTTTTCTAAAAAGTTTAATTTGACACAGCAAACCTTCAATTGTTTTATAGTGATTTGGTGTGTGTGTGTGTGTGTGTGTGTGTGTGTGTGTGTGTGTGTGTGTGTGTGTGTGTGTGTGTGTGTGTGTTCTGTGCTGTGCTGTGCTGTGCTGTGCTGTGCTGTGCTGTGTGTGTGTGTGTGTGTGTGCGTGCGTGCGTGCGTGCGTGCGTGCGTGCGTGCGTGTGTGTGTGTGTGTGTGTGTGTTTGGGGTGGGGGCAGTTGTAGGGAGGAGACATTATTATGGTAAAAAAAAAATGTACAAAAGAAAAGGTGTGTTTAGGAAGACTATGGAAGCACATTCACAGCAGTGAGGAAAGAATAAAGAGCTAGCTTATAACTTTTTTTCCGAGAGTTCATTTTGAGCTATTTAAATGGATGCAACGTATTAAAATATTTTGGGCTTGAAATCACTTTGATAAGAAGAAAGGCTGTAGGAGGATTTAGACGTTCACCTATCTCACAAGTAACCACAGGGTTCTGGATTCGATTC
This sequence comes from Stramonita haemastoma, assembly GCA_030674155.1. Classification (NCBI taxonomy): domain Eukaryota; kingdom Metazoa; phylum Mollusca; class Gastropoda; order Neogastropoda; family Muricidae; genus Stramonita; species Stramonita haemastoma. The sequence continues at coordinate 15,186,133 of CM060347.1, read as the reverse complement.
CTAGCTTTGTCATTTCTTCCGAGTTTGAGGAAAAAGTTTGAATAAATGTCCAGTCTTAATTAAAGAGGACTCTAAACCAGTTTGAAACCGTGTGTTTTCGGACTTGTATCAAAAGAACCCACGACAGTTGAAAATCGGAAAGAGCAGGGAGGTACCTCGCTTCTCTTTTGGTAATTAATTTGACAGGTTAAATTCTCAACTGAATCCCCAAAGTGGGATTACAGCTACATTAATGGGCGAGGAAAAAATAGTCGCATTTGCAAAAAATCTCAGAGCCCTGGCCAAGTAAGAAGACGGAAAATCAGTTTGATAACCGAAAACCCCCCAGAAATTTGCGGACAGCCTTAGCGGCTTTATCTGATTTTGATTTAAAACTTTATGCTATTTCGAGCTTCATGCCATTGTGTCTACCGCTACATACCACTTGTCTACGAACTTTTGTGTCCACATGCATTCTAACATTCAGACCGACCAGCTGACAGACAGCCCTTGCATGCTTTCAACTTGTTGAAACTAATCCTAACACTAACCTCAACCTTAACCCTGGCCCCACATGTGGACACAAAAGGCAGGTGGGCAACATGGTATAGAATGCTGACACTGACTGGCTACACATTGTTTGATGGGAGGATGGGCGCTAGAAATTTCGCGAAAAAATTCTAGGAAAGGAGGAGAGGGGGGTAGTTAGAATGTTCTTGTATATAAGGATGAGGAAAGAGTTGCAATGACTGGAAATTGGGGGTAGGCAGTCAATTTTTTTTTATTTAATACGTAGAAGTGGTTTTGACAGGGAGCTTTTAGAAGCGGTTTATTTAAAAAGTATTCATTTCAACGTCTTTAACATTCAAAAACTAAAGATGGTGTTGGTATTACAATGCATTTTTTTTTTTAATGATTTGAAGGGTCTATTGAAAACTGAATGTCGAGTATTTTTAAAAAAAGTATCGAAAATGTCAAGCCTTTTGAAGTCTTTGTTAATCAGATCCAGGTACTTACGGACTTGTCTTATGTAAAGAACCCACAGTAGTTGATAATCCGAAAGTGTTGTGAGGTACCTCTCGACTCTGCTGGTAAATTTGATGGGATATATTCCCAACTGAATCCTCTAAGCGAATTATGGCTACCTAAATGGTTGGAGTAAAAACGGTCTCATAGGCAAAAGAAATTTCACCATTGGACCTCGGGACCCAAGTCAAGAGACAGAAAAAATAACTTTGATGATAGACAATAACCCAACTGAGAATTGAAAAAAGGGGCGCTGGTTTTAGATTTTTTTTTTGTGATAATCATTGGAGGAAAATACTAAGACTAAAGGAATACATTACAGGGAAGGGGCATTATCAAAGTAGAGAGCACGTTCAGGTCAGTGTGTGTGTCAAATTCATTCGAACAGTGATCTTATTTCAAGATGGTATATTGCATAAGCAAAACATTTGCTTTTTTGTCAAGCCATCTAAGGGAAAAATATAAACAAAAAGAATATCAAACCTTATAGAAAAGGACGTGCGTGTGATGTGTTGTGTTTTGTTGGTGTGTGGTGTGTGTGGTGTGGGTGTGGTGTGGTGTGGGTGTGTGTGGTGTGTGGTGGTGTGGTGTGGTGTGGTGTGGTGTGGTGGTGGTGTGGTGTGGTGTGGTGTGGTGTGGTGTGGTGTGGTGTGGTGTGGTGTGGTGTGGTGTGGTGTGGTGTGGTGTGGTGTGGTGTGGTGGTGGTGGTGTGGTGTGGTGTGTGTGGTGTGGTGTGGTGTGTGTTTTGTGTGTGGTGTGTGTGTGTGTGTGTGTGTGTGTGTGTGTGTACTCATATACTGCATTTAGTTTTACTTATTCCCATTATCACCTGAAATCACCATTTCTCCATATCCCAAAAAGAGCAAAAGAAATAATCACCCTTTCTCCATACCCAAATAAGGAGCAAAATATTCACCCTTCTTCTATACCCAAATAAGGAGTGAAATATTCACCCTTCCTCCATACCCCAACAAGAGCAAAAGAAATATTCACCCTTTCTTCATACCTCATCAAGAGCAAAAGAAATATTCACCTTTCCTCCATACCCCAACAAGAGCAAAAGAAATATAACCTTTTCTCCATATCCCAACAAGAGCAAAAGAAATATAACCTTTTCTCCATATCCCAACAAGAGCAAAAGAAATAGTCCCCCTTTCTCCATGCCCCAACAAGAGCAAAAGAAATAGTCCCCCTTTCTCCATGCCCCGACAAGAGCAAAAGAAATAGTCCCCCTTTCTCCATGCCCCAACAAGAGCAAAAGAAAAAGTCACCCTTTCTCCATACCCAAATAGGAGCGAAAGAAATACTGTTTAAACGGATGAATTTGTACTGCAGGAAAATTTATTGAATGGTATACCCCAGGTGTTTATCACCAATGTACCCTATATTGTGCGACCAACAGAAAGCTGCATACCCTTTTGTGTGTATGAACCTTTATAATGTTTTTTTGTTGGTTTTTTTTTTGGAGGGGGGTTATTATGTGGAAAAAAATCTACTGAAATAGAATGTGTGTGTGTGTGGTTTATAGAAAACTTAAGAATTTCTGGATTTTCAAGCTGCAACCAACATGACTTTTAAAAAGCTCACAATAACTTTGGAAAGGATGGATATCCAGGAAGAATAAAAATGTCGCATTAGAAAAGCCCAAACCTATGTACACATTGTTGCCTTTCAAAAAGCAGTTTCCCGTATTTAACACAATCCGTAAGAAAACATTTTTGCCTTTCATTATAAAATGCTGCAAGATTGCTGTCATCTGGTATTGGTGCAGCCTACTGTTACCTTATTTCCTTTTTGCCTGTTACTTTGCCATAGGTTAAAGACATGCTCATTACCCAGGTATTGTCCATTAATAGACCACTCCATCTGCATTCTCTAGCATTATATTTCCATTGCCAACACAATATGCGTTTGTTACAGCCTTTATTTTTGTGTCAAATCTGAAAAGTGGGAGAACATGTCGGAGGCTTCATCATGTTTAATAAAAAAAAAAACAGACCAAAAAAGTTTAAGAAAAAAAACCCCGGAAATTGGAAAATATTTGAAGACCCCAAAATATAAAAAAAAATGTTAAGCAAGACTGAAGATGAAAATTTTTGGCAAAACGTTGCATAGATCAGTACTCATTGTATTATGATTACTTGTCTGCTTTTTTGTGCATTGAACGTTTGTACTATTTCTGTTATGTCCATTTTCCAGTGAGCAAATTAAGAAAGTAGTATAGTACTTCACTGCAATAGTGCTGGAGGAGAGAGAGAGAGAGAGAGGAGAGGAGAAGAGAGGAGAGAGGAGAGGAGAGAGAGAGAGGAGAGAGAGGAGGAGAGAGAGCGCGCACTGAATACTGAAATTAATTGCACATCGGCCGATGAATTTACGTGAGATTCCTAGACGGTTTTGCATGGCATCTGGTGAATTTGTTATAAAGTTTATGCGCTCTACTTTGTTTGGTGCTTGCTTCCCCTATTTAGTAGTATTCCGGAATCAAAAGTAAAGTTTTATGTACATTGTGTAAAAATATATTGGGATTGAGAAGCTGGGTTTTAGTTTTTACTTTGCAAATGTAGAGTTATATTCCCTTGTTTTGTGTATTTTCAAAACGACCCTGCGCAAAACTGATAAAAATGTATGCTTTAATATTGGTTTAGAATGTAGGTGGTGAGCACACACCATTGACACTTGACTTTCGAACTCACTTGTTCTAAGACGAATTCAAGTTTAAGAAAACTCCCATCTTCTACGAGCTGTTTTGCACTTGCTCAATCAGGGTTTGCTTTTTGGCTGTAAAAATAACATGGATGGATTTAAGCTTTTTGCCATCTGTGCTTTGAAAGCATATTGGAATGAACACATTGTTGTGGTCTGGAATATTTCAAATTGTGTAATTCAAAAGCAAACAAAAATCAGTTAATCGGTCATATGTCACTGCTGGTCAGAGCATTGGGAAAAGCCTACCTCCCCCTTCAGCCAAAAACAACAAAACAAAACTGGAGTTAGGGTTGGGTAGCCGGCTCGCAGCTAAAATACAGCAAAAAGGAAATTTTAGAATGACAGTTTTTTTCTCAATGATGAAAGGGAATACAAATATGCGTGACAATTATGACCAAAAATAAAAACGTACTTGACTGTCTTTGTTCCGGGTTTTACTGAACGACTGACTG
>CM060347.1:15166970-15176970 GCA_030674155.1 Stramonita haemastoma | reverse complement strand
TCTGGCAAGGAAATCGGATACAGTATACGCACCGAAAACGAAGCAGGGCACATAATATTAATGACAATATACAGCCATATAATGCACCAGGGCAAACTGCAGGGTCCCCGCCACATGCGCGCAAACAAACAAACGCACTGAAAAACACCAGTGGGAAAAGCGTGCGCGCTTGCATACCCAAGCCAATGCCAAAAAGGCGCAGTTCGTGGCAAAGACGGGACCCAAAGAGCTGTTTTCGGGCTTGTCCTGCCCCGACTTTTCAACGCTTACAGACCCCAAACCCCCAGGACAGTATGGTATCGTATGCACACTCGCCCCACAACCATCTCCGACGTGTGTGGCGCCGGACTTGTGGCGACACCGACGCCCCCAAGAGCCGAGAAAGCTAGTTTGTGGCAAGGAAATGGGGTACAGTGTAGGCACCGAAAACGAAGGAGGGCGCCCAGAAATAATGACAGTATACAGCAATATCGTGCACCACGGCAATCTGCAGGGTGTCCACCACATGCACGCACACAAACAAACGCACTGACAAACACCAGCGCGCACGTGTCCTCGCTCATGCATACCCACCCCCCTGCCAAAAAGGTGCGGTTTTGGGCAAAGACGGGACCCAACGAGCCGTTTTCGGGCCCGTCCTGTCCCGACTTATCCACGCTTACAGACCCCAAACCACAAGGACAGTATGGCACCGTATGTATACTCGCCCCGGAACCATCTCCGACGTGTGTGGCACCGGACTTGTGGCGACACCGACGCCCCAAGAGCCGAGAAAGCTAGTTTGTGGAAAAGAAATAGGGTACAGTGACCGCACCAAAAACCAAGCAGGGCGCCCAGAAATAATGACAGTGTACAGCAATATGATGCACCAGGGCAATCTGCAGGGTCCACGCCACATGCGCGCACAAAAACAAACGCACTGAAAAACACCAGCTCGCGCGCGCGTGCGCGCATGCATACCCATCCCCTGCCAAAAAGGTGCGGTTTTGGGCAAAGACAGAACCCAATGAGCCGTTTTCGGGCCCGTCTTGCCCCGACTTTTCCACGCTTACAGACCCCAAACCACCAGGACGTATGGTACCTTATGCATACTCGCCCCGGAACCATCTCCGACGTATTTGGCGCCGGACTTTTGCGACATCGACGACCCCAAGAGCCGAGAAAGCTAGTTTGTGGCAAGGAAATGGGGTACAGTGTACGCACTGAAAACCAAGCAGGGCGCCCAGAAATACTGACAGTAGACAGCAATATCATGCACCAGGGCAATCTGCGGAGTCCCTGCCACATGAGCGCACACAAACAAACGCACTGACAAACACCAGCGAGCGCGCGCATGCGCGCATGCATACCTACCCCCTTTCCAAAAAGGTGCGGTTTGGGGCAAAAACGGGACCCAACGAACCGTTTTCGGCCCGTCCTGCCCCGAATTTTCAACGCTTACAGACACCAAACCACCAGGACAGTATGGCACCGTATGCATATTCGCCCCGGAACCATCTCCGACGTGTGTGGCGCCGGACTTGTGGCGACACCGACGCCCCTAAGAGCCGAGAAAGCTAGTTTGTGGCAAGGAAATAGGGTACAGTGTACGCACCGAAAACCAAGCAGGGCGCCAAGAAATAATGACAGTATACAGCAATATGATAAAGCAGGGCAATCTGCAGGGTCCCCGCTACATGTGCGCACATAAACAAACGCACTGAAAATTACCAGCGCGCGCGCGCGTGCGCGCATGCATACCCAGTCCCCTGCCAAAAAGGTGCGGTTTTGGTCAAAGACGAGACCCAACGAGCCGTTTTCGGGCCCGTCCTGCCCCGACTTTTCCACGCTTACAGACCCAAAACTCCAAAGACAGTCTGGTACCGTATGCACACTCGCCCCACAACAATCTCTGACGTGCATACCCATCCATCCATTCAAAGCCTTTTTATGCCTTCTTGGCATGTAGGGCAGCAACAAAGGTTCTCCACTCCTGCCTGTCTTGGGCCAGTTTCTGAATGGTTCCTCAGGAGTGTTGGAGGGTCTTCAGCTCTGTTTCTATTGTCCGACGCCAGGTGTTCTTGGGTCGTCCTCGCCTGCGTTTTCCGTCTGGTGTCCAGTGGAGGGCTGTTCGGGCGATGTTTCCTTGTTCCCGTCGGCTGAAGTGTCCTATCCATCTCCATCGTCTTTGCATAATGATGGTATCTATATTTTCTTGGTCGCAGCGGGCCAGGAGTTCTTGGTTGGAGATGTTCTCAGGCCAGAAGATGCGCAGTATTCTCCTGAGATTCTTCGTGTGGAATGTAGACAGTTTGTTAATGTCATTCTCAGTCATCCTCCAGCATTCCGAGCCATACAGGAGGGTGGAAAGTACGCAGCTCTGATACAGTCTTAGTTTGGTCTTTGTGCTGTATTGGGATGACTTCCACACATTGTTCAGATTTCTGTAAGCAGCTCTTGCTTTGTTGATGAGGTTTTTGATGTCACTGCTTGCTCCGCCATCATGCCCGACAATACTCCCAAGGTATGTGAACTCTTCAGTTGTTGGCAGATCTTCTCCGTTCACTGTGACCGGAGAGGGATTCTTAACGTTTAGCATCATCACCTCTGTCTTCTTCTGGCTGATTTTCAGGCCTACTTGCTGAGCAAAAGTGTTGAGACGGGATGTCTTCTCCTGGATATGATGGTGGGTGTGTGAGAGCAGTGCCAGATCGTCAGCAAAATCTAGGTCTTCAAGTGTTGTGAAAGGGGTCCATCTGATGCCCCGCGGCTGGTCAGCTGTTGTCTGTCTCATCACCCAGTCGATTGTCAGGTTGAAGAGCTGTGCCGACATGGGGCAGCCTTGTCTGACGCCGGTCTTTACACTGAAGCTGTTTTCACTGTTTCCTACTCTGCATGTGAAGATTTTGTAGAAGCTCTTGATGACTTGTACAATCTCCTGCGGTATTCCATATGCTCGGAGTATGCACCATAGACTTTTTTGATGTATGCTGTCAAAGGCTTTCTCAAAGTCTCCAAAGTTGATGTACAGCTGTCTCTGCCATTCCGTGCACTGTTCGATGATGTTGCGCAGGGTAAAGATCGGATCTGTGCATCCTCTTCCTGGTCGAAAACCTGCCTGTTCTTTTCTGAGTTGTTGGTCCACTGCTTCTGATATTCGTTTAATTATTATTTTTGCTAGGATCTTGCTGGGAACAGATAGCAGAGTGATTCCTCTCCAATTGTTACAGTTGCTCAGGGCTGCTTTCTTTGGGATCTTCACGATGACTCCTTTTGTCCAGTCTTCTGGTAGCTGTTTCTCCTCCCATATAGCAGTAAAGAGTGGTTGTAGAACCGTGGCTGCAAACTCTGTGTCTGCTTTGAAGAGCTCTGCATTTAGGTTGTCCTGGGCAGGGGCTTTTCCGTTCTTGAGAGATCTGATGGCTGTTATAATTTCTTTCTTCTCTGGTGGAGTGGTGTTAACACTGAGGTCGGCATCAGGTTCTTGTACATCCGCCTCTTCAGTTGGTGGCGGTCTGTTGAGAACTTCGTTGAAATGTTCTGCCCAACTAGCATCTTGTTCTGCTTCTGTGGTAAGGAGTCGGCCCTGTTTGTCTGCAATCGGCGTCTCGGTGTTTCCCCGGTATTTGCCACTGACAATTTTGGTGATCTTAAAAACCTGTCCTTGTTCTCCTTTGGCGGCGGCCTCTTCTGCATGGCTTGCAATATCATCCAAGTAGGCTCGTTTGTCTGCTCTTGCCATCTTCTTCACAGTTTGGTCTGCCTCTCTATACTGTTGTTTGAACCTCTCTCTTATTCTCTCGGACTTGGTTTCCAATATTTTCTTCTTCAGTTCTCTCCTGTTCTCAATGGCCTGCCAGGTGTCTGTTGTGATCCACTCTTTCCTCTTCCTCTGTCTCTGTCCTAAGCATGTTTCGCTGGCTTGTGTGTAAGCTGTTTTGACTTGTTCCCACATGGTGTTAATACCAGTCATGTCTGGTTGTGCGTAATTTTCAGCATCCACCAGTGCTTGGAACTTGTTTTTCAGCTGAAGGATGAAAGCACTCTTTGCTTTGGTGTCACGCAGCTTCTCCACATCAAACTGTTGTTGTCTCAGTTTCCTAGATATATTTTTCCTCAGCTTTACTTTGAGGATGGCAGTGACAAGGTGGTGGTCACTGCCAACATCAGCTCCCCTCTTTACTCTTACATCTAGCAGCGATCTTCTCCATGTCCCATTGATCATCAGGTGGTCGATCTGGTTCTTGTCTCTTCCATTGGGGGAGCACCAGGTAAGCTTGTGGATTTCAGGGTGTGTAAACAGTGTCCCTCCAATAATGAGGCTGTTTGTCATGCAGAGTTCCACCAGTCTCTCTCCGTTGTCATTCATGGTGCCACATCCTTCCTTTCCCATGGCTCTTTCTTGGCCTATGTTGTTATTTCCAACTTTTTCGTTCAGGTCGCCCATTACAATCTTCATGTCATGGCTTGGGATATCTTCCAGTTCTGCTTGTAGTTGTGCATAGAATTCGTCTTTGTCTTCTGCACTGTCGTTAGTTGGTGCATAGCATTGGATGATAGTGGTGTTAATGTGTCTCCCCTTCATTCTTATCTTCATCAACCTGTTGTTGATAGGTTTCCACTCTATCAGGCACTTCTCTATTCCTTTCTTCATGATGATGGCTACTCCTTCACGGTGCTGGTTGTCCCTTCTGCCGCTGTACAGCACTGTCTCTCCTGTGTTGGTATTGCATCTGCCTGATCCTGTCCATCGGCTCTCGCTGACTCCTAGGATGTGTAGGTTATTGCGTTTAATTTCTGCTGTAACTTGCGCCAGTTTTCCTGTCTCATACATCGTTCTAACATTCCAGAATCCTATTCTGGTTTTGGTTTTGGCGCTCAAGACTTCCATCTTCCTGTCAGTGGCTTCCTCTCGGCTTTCACCACTGCCATTCATACGAGTATCTTCCGATGACTCTGGAAGCCCGTCGCACCCAGTAGTGTTGAATTTCTTTGTTGCTGTTTCTGTAACAATCTTTTTTTACAGAACGGGGTTGTTAGCCCTGTGTCCAACCCCCTACCTGGGGGAGTGGTGCCACCTTAGTCGCCTCTTACGACATGCCTGGCTGGCGGGCAGGGACCCTATTCTTGTAATGCTCGCTTTGCAAGCATTCCCCGGGAGTCCCACAGGGGATGCATACGCATCCCCCTGCCAAAAAGGTGCGGTTTTGGGCAAAGACGGGACCCAACGAGCCATTTTCGGGCCCGTCCTGCCCCGACTTTTCCACGCTTACAGACCCCAAACCACCAGGACAGTATGGTACCCTATACATACTCGCCCCAAAACCATCTCCGACGTATTTGGCGCCGGACTTTTGCGACACCGACGATTCCAAGAGCCGATAAAGCTAGTTTGCGGCAAGGAAATGGGGTACAGTGTACGCACTGAAAACCAAGCAGAGCGCCCAGAAATAATGACAGTATACAGCAATATGATGCACCAGGGCAATCTGCGGGGTCCACGCCGCATGAGCGCACACAAACAAACGCACTGACAAAAACCAGCGTGTGCACGCGTGCGCGCATGCATACCTACCCCCTTTCCAAAAAGGTGCGGTTTGGGGCAAAAACGGGACCCAACGAACCGTTTTCGGCCCGTCCTGCCCCGAATTTTCAACGCTTACAGACACCAAACCACCAGGACAGTATGGCACCGTATGCATATTCGCCCCGGAACCATCTCCGACGTGTGTGGCGCCGGACTTGTGGCGACACCGACGCCCCAAAGAGCCGAGAAAGCTAGTTTTGGCAAGGAAATGGGGTACAGTGTACGCACCGAAAACCAAGCAGGGCGCCCAGAAATAATGACAGTATACAGCAATATGATAAAGCAGGGCAATCTGCAGGGTCCCTGCTACATTTGCGTACATAAACAAACGCACTGACAAACACCAGCGCATGCGGGCGTTCGCGCATGCATACCCAGTCCCCTGCCAAAAAGGTGCGGTTTGGGGCAAAGACGGGACCCAACGAGCCGTTTTTCGGGCCCGTCCTGCCCCGACTTTTCCACGGTTAAAGACCCCAAACCCCAAAGACAGTCTAGTACCGTATGCACACTCGCCCCACAACAATCTGTGACGTGTGTTGCGTAGGGACTTGTGGCGTCACCGACGCCCCAAAGAGCCGAGAAAGCTAGTTTGTGGCAAGGAAATGGGGTACAGTGTAGGCACCGAAAACGAAGCAGGGAGCCCAGAAATAATGACAGTATACAGCAATATCGTGCGCCACGACAATCTGCAGGGTGTCCACCACATGCACGCACACAAACAAACGCACTGACAAACACCAGCGCATGCGTGTCCTCGCGCATGCATACCCACACCCTTGCTAAAAAGGTGCTGTTTTGGGCAAAGACGGGACCCAACGGGCCGTTTTCAGGCCCGTCCTGTCCCGACTTATCCACGCTTACAGACCCCAAACCACAAGGACAGTATGGCACCGTATGCATACTCGCCCCGGAACCATCTCCGACGTGTGCGGCGCCGGATTTGTGGCGACACCGACGCCCCCAAGAGCCGAGAAAGCTAGTTTGTGGCAAGGAAATGGGGTACAGTGTACGCACCGAAAACCAAGCAGGGCGCCCAGAAATAATCACAGTATATATCAAAATGATCCACCAGGGCAATCTGCGGGTACCCCGCCACAGGCGCGCACACAAACGCACTGAAATACACAAACGCGCACGTGCGTGCGCGCATGCATACCAAACCGTATGTCAAAAAGGTGCGGTTTTGGGCAAAGACGGGACCCAACGAGCCGTTTTCGGGTTCGTCCTGCCCCGACTTTACCACGCTTACAGACTCCAAACCACCAGGAAAGTATGGTACAGTATGCATACTCGCCCCGGAACCATCTCCGACGTGTGTGGCGCCGGACTTGTGGCGACACCGACGCCCCCAAGAGCAGAGAAAGCTAGTTTGTGGCAAGGAAATGGGGTACAGTGTAGGCACCAAAAACCAAGCAGGGCGCCCAGAAATAATGACAGTATACAGCAATATGATGCACCATGGCAATCTGCGGGGTCCCTGCCACATGCGCGCACAGAAACAAACGCACAGACGAACACCAGCGCGCGTGTGCGTGCGCGCATGCATACCCACCCCCCTGCCATAAAGGTGCGGTTTTGGGCAAAGACGGACACAACGACCCGTTTTCAGGCCCGTCTTGCCACGACTTTTCACGCTTACAGACCCCAAACCACCAGGACAGTATGGTACCGTATATTACTTGCCCCGAACAATCTCCGACGTCTGTGGGGCCGGACTTGTGCGACACGACGACCCAGCCAACAAGACGAGAAAGCTAGTTTGTAGCAAGGAAATGGGTTACAGTGGACGCACCGAAACCAAGCACGGCTGCGCCGACAAATAATGACAGTATCCCAGCAATAGATGTCCCATGTATTCTGCAGGGTCCCTGCTACATGTGCGCACCAAACAAGCACTGACAAACCCATGCACGCGCTGCGTGCGCACATAATACCCACCCCTGAAAACGTGCGGTTTTGGCAAAGACGGACCAAACGAGCGTTTTCAGGGCCCGTCCTGCCACAGACTTTTCCACGCTTATACACCAAACACACCAAGAATTGGTACCGTATAGACACTCGACACCTAGATACCATCTACTGAACTGATTGTGGGCGCCGGACTTGTGCGACACCGACCGCCCGCAGAGCACGAAAAAGCTCGATTGTGAAAAGGAACACGGGTACGTTAGCACCGAAAACCAAGCAGAGGCGCCAAATCATGCATAACAAATATCACCAAGTCTGCGGGTCCCTCACAGCACACACAAAAAACGCACGACAAACACAGCGCGCGCACGCGCGCGCATACCCACCCTCCAAAAAGGTGGTTGGCAATAGACGCACAACGCGTTTTCGGACTCTGCCTGCCCCGACTTTTCCGCATTCACAGACCCAAACAGCAGACGTATGTACCTGCTACTGCAAAACAGCTGGGCGCACTTGTGCGACGATGCCTCAGGCCTGAGAATAGTGGCGAGTTACTGGGCCCGAAGACGAGCACCCCGATACTTGTAACAGCCAAGTTGTCGACAGAATTTGCAGGGTTACATGTACGCACAAACAACACACTGACAAAGCACCCGATGCATACATGCCCATATAATATCATACGACCCGAGTAATCTTCGGCTTCCTGCCGACACGCACAGACACAAAAAGAACCGCACGACAACACCAGTTGGGCGGAACGCGGGCGACGGCATCATACCAACCCCCAGAAATACAGTATAGAGCAAAGATGTGACCAAACGCCGTTTTCGGACGCCGCCCGCACTTTTCCGCTTCAGACCAAACACAGGACACGTATCCTACCAGGCAGATCAACTGGGCAGCATTCGATCTGCCACTGGAAATTGTGGCGACACCACGGCCAAGACGGCAACCCCTGACACAGCCAAGTTTGTCGCAAGAAGGGTACAGTGTACGCAACAAATACCACCCACAAACCACCAGATAATCAGTATATAGTACACCCAGTAATCTGCGGTCCCCTCCACACGCACAACACAAAAAAACCGCACAGGACAAACACCAGACGACGCACGCGCGCAGCATACCCACCCCCTATGAAAAGAGCTAAATTGGGCAGAAAGCATTGTGACGCAAACGCCGTTTTCGGACCTTGCCGCCCGCACTTTTCCGCATTCCAGAGCCCAAAGCAGCAAGGACCGTATCTACCCTATGCAGACAAACTGGGCAACCATTTCGGATGTGTGTGGCACTGGAATTGTGGCGACACCACGGCCCGTAAGAGGCAACCCCGCTTGTACACAGCCAAGTTTGTCGCAAGAAAGAGGGTACAGTGTACGCAAAAATCACCCCTACAAAGCCACCAATAATAATTCCATATAATATCATACACCACAGTAATCTGCGGGCTCCCCTCCACACGCACAAACACAAAAAAACCGCACAGACAAACACCAGCGAACGCACGCACGCGCACATGCATACCCACCCTCCTATGAATAAGAGCTAAAGAGCTAGAAGCATTGTGACGCAAACGCCGTTTTCGGGACCTTGCCGCCCGCACTTTTCCGCATTTCCAGAGCCCAAAGCAGCAGGACCGTATCCTACCCTATGCAGACAAACTGGGCAAGCATTTCGGATGTGTGTGGCACTGGAATTGTGGCGACACCACGGCCCGTAAGACGGCAACCCCGCTTGTACACAGCCAAGTTTGTCGCATAGAAAGAGGGTACAGTGTACGCACAAATCACCCCTACAAAGCCACCCAATAATAATTCCATATAATATCATACACCACAGTAATCTGCGGGCTCCCCTCCACACGCACAAACACAAAAAACCGCACAGACAAACACCAGCGAACGCACGCACGCGCGCATGCATACCCACCCTCCTATGAATAAGAGCTAAAGAGCTAGAAGCATTGTGACGCAAACGCCGTTTTCGGGACCTTGCCGCCCGCACTTTCCGCACTTCCAGAGCCCAAAGCAGCAGGACCGTATCCTACCCTATGCAGACAAACTGGGCAAGCATTTCGGTCCTGCGTGGCACTGGAATTGTGGCGACACCACGGCCCGTAAGACGCAACCCCGCTTGTACACAGCCAAGTTTGTCGCATAGAAAGAGGGTACAGTGTACGCACAAATCACCCCTACAAAGCCACCCAATAATAATTCCATATAATATCATACACCACAGTAATCTGCGGGCTCCCCTCCACACGCACAAACACAAAAAAACCGCACAGACAAACACCAGCGAACGCAGCACGCGCGCATGCATACCCACCCTCCTATGAATAAGAGCTAAAGAGCTAGAAGCATTGTGACGCAAACGCCGTTTTCGGGACCTTGCCGCCCGCACTTTTCCGCACTTCCAGAGCCCAAAGCAGCAGGACCGTATCCTACCCTATGCAGACAAACTGGGCAAGCATTTCGGATGTGCGTGGCACTGGAATTGTGGCGACACCACGGCCCGTAAGAC
>CM060347.1:15149470-15156970 GCA_030674155.1 Stramonita haemastoma | reverse complement strand
AAAAAAATAAATCAAAACCCTTGATTTAACCTGTTTTTTTTTATTTACACAAGCAATCAATAACAATAGTTTAAAAAAACGCAAATGTACACACACACACACACACACACACACACACACACACACACACACAACACACACACACACACACACCACACACACACACACACACACACACACACAGGCGGTAGTCTGGTGGTCAGAGTGATGCGCTCGAGATCTGCTGACCCGGGTTCGAATCTAGTTTAAGAGGATTATTCCTCTAGATTTAACATCAGTGCTGACTCCACTCCCCTCAAAAGTCCTTCGGATGAAACTATAAACCGAGGTCCCGTGTGTGAACGCACGCAGAATATCTTGCACACACGTCAAAACCCATTCCACTTTCCGGAAGGGTAGGCAATCGTGTGCCGGTGGGAACAGATGACAAAACTGCATAAACACGGGGACTGGATGTAAAAATCCACTGGAATGCTTATTCCATCATCCTAAAAAAATAACAAGAATAACACACATACACACACATATGCACGCACGCACGCACGCACGCACGCAGCACGCACGCACGCACGCACGCACACACACACATACACACCAAAAGTCTTTCGGATGAGACTATAAACCGAGGTCCTGTGTGCAAACGCACGCAGATCATCTTGCGCAGACATTAAAATCCGCTCTGCTTTTGGGAAGAGTAGACCATTGTGTGCCGGTGCATACATACATACATACGTGGACCGGATTATAAAAAAAAAAGCACATGAGTGCTTATTGCATTATCCTCGAAATAAAAGAATACAATGAAACACACACACACACACACACACACACACACACACACACACACACACACACACACACACACACACACACACACACACACATAAAGGTTATACAGGGTGATGAGGATTTCGGCTGTTGAAGGCAGGAACAGATGATAATTATGATATGACAAAGGAAGGGAAAATCCGGGTTTGGAATAAAACGTCTTGAGGCTGGATTGAAAAGTGTCATAAGTAGGCTTTTGTTTAAGGGAGAGAGGGAGGTAATTCTGGCTGATGGACCACAAACAGAGAAAGAGCGATGGCTAGCGTAGATAGGTTGAATCTAGTATTTTTTACATTTTACATTTTGTACCACTTATGTCACAGCAGATTTTCTGCGTGAAATTCGGGCTGCTCTCCCGGGGAGAGTGTTCGCACAAGTGCAGCGCCTACCCATTATATTTTTTCCCCTGAGGATGGTGTCTAATCACGACACCTGTGTGCATGCTGTTTTTTTGTATATAATTTTGTCATCCGCTCCTACCGGTACACGATGCCTGCTCTTCCGAAAGGCGAACGGGGTTTTAATGTGTGCGCAAGATGTTCTGCATGTGTTCGCACACGGGGCCTCGGTTTATAGTCTCATCCGAATGACTTGACATTCAGTTCGATTTTTTCGTCAAACTGGAAGAAAGGGCGAGACTGGGTACGAACCCAGAAACTCACGGTTACTTGTTGTAGGCGAACGTCTTAACCATCCTGCCACCAGAAGGAGTGTAAGGCCTACAGGTAAAGAAAGACATTCACAGAGGTAGGAGGGTACTGCTTTGTGTAGACAATAATTGTCTATAACAATCTCGTGTAAAAGACAGACACTGCTAGTGATGAAGGTTTAGAGATGTTACTCTCCTGTACAGCTATGTTGACATCTGATAGAATCCATGCAGTTTCTTTCAGCCTGTAGACAAATCAGCCATCATGCCCTTGCCTTAGGAAGCACCAGACCTGCCCCTGTTCCTGCCGCCAGTCATGATTTTAAAGAACTCCTCCCTGAACTTCCTCCCAGTCAGACAATACAGGTAGAAGTTCACCGCACTGTTCGTGTGACCCAGCAAAGAACATAAGGCATTGATGAAATGCGCTGTGCCGTAATCGTAGCCTGACAGACGTAAGTGACTGATAGCAAAATGAAACACAATGTAGTTGACAGACGCGGGCAAAGTCAGAACGATGAAGGCAGAAGACACGACAATCACGGTCACTGTCACAGAGTTGGCCGCTTTTTCACGTGCATGAACTTGTTCAGCGTCTCCTTTGCTGAGGTATTTGCCGGCTGTTTTGACTGACACAGCCACTTTCCAAACCAGAATGCTGTTTGACACAACCAGGACAAAGAAGGGGATCAGGCAGTAGACTGAGAGTTCTATGTAAGCAAAATAGTATTCCGTGAAATGGATGTATGACTCATAATCAAACCTGGTTGAACAGCTGTAGTCCATTTTTTTCTCGTTATAAAAGCTCTCAAAACCGATCAAGTAATGCGAATACAGAGCAGCATGAAATAGAATGATCATTATCACCAATGTGAAAACAGTCCGGCGTGTACAGATCAAGTTCACACGATGTGGCCAGATGACAGACATTGCTCTGTGTACTGTCATACAGACCAGACACCAGCAACCAATGGTGCCCCCACCTGTGTAAATCCAGGTGACTATTTTGCAGACTGCAGTATGCAGCGTTAAAATGTTGAAAGTAAAGGTGTACCTGAGCCACCTGCTGAGCAAGTCTGTGATCAGGTACAGCAAATCCATCACCGCCGTGGCCGTGAAATAAATGCTGATGGTGGACTCGCTTGAAGACATCCGCCTCATGATGACGATGATCATGACGTTGCCAAAGACACCAAACAGCAGGATCATTGGGGGGCAGATGTACCACAAATAATTTCCAGCTTTCCAGATCATGGTCTCAACATAAGGCTTGGATATTGTGTTGATGCCAGTTTCCACAGAGGTAGAGCCATCCCAGGAGTCTGAGAGTAACAGTGGGGTTGTCATTGCTTGGTGGGTGTCCTTTGTGGGAAAAATCACTGGAAAAAAATTAACTTCATCTGATTAGAAAGTCAAGATACAGAGCTCTGTGGATTAATGCATAAAGCTACTTTCCATTTGGACATATTCAGTTCAATTCAATTTAAATACTTTCACCTTCACCTATCCAGTAGTCTTGTAGACTATTGGGACACCACTGAAAATTATACAACCGGCTTCTTCCCTTCCTGCGGTCATCTGCTTTCTGTAACAAATCGTTCTACTCAAGTCCACTCCACTCCCTGATTTTGTCTTCCCATCGTTTTTGCTGTCTGCCTGCCTCTTCGTATACCTCCTTGTACTGTTCCCTGTATGACAGTCTTTGTAAGTTCAGAGAGTTGTTTGTTTGATGTACCTGGACCACTTGAGTTTGCATCTTTTGACTGAAATCAGGAGCTCTTCATATGGCCTATGGTATTCTCATTTCTGACTTTCATTTCTTCATTAGTGATGTGAACTCTGCATGAGATACCAAGGAGTTTGCTAAAACATCTTATCTGAGCACATTACTCTTCCCTTGCAATCTCTCCACTGGTTGCCTGCGCCACAGAGAGTAAACTATAAGATCATTACCCTTTGTTACAAATGTCTCCTCAAAACAGCACTCTCCTACCTCTGTGAATGTCTTCACCTGTACACTCCTTCTCTTTCCCTTTGCTCTGCTGCAGTTACCTTCTGCTTATGAATACCTAGATTCAACAAATCCACAATTGGCCATTGCTATTTCTCTATTTCTGGTCCATCGATCTGGGATGACCACCCAGTCTCCTTTCGCCAAACACCTATTGATGACACTTTTAAATCCAGCCTCAAGACATTTTATTTTATTTCAAACCTAAGATTTTCCCCTCCTGTTTTATTTCATATTTGTCACTGTCTTCAACAGTTGAAATCCTCATCACCCAGACAAAGTGTACAACCTTATATGTGCGCACGCGCGCGTGTGTGTGTGTGTGCGCGCGCGTGCATACGTGCATTTGAATTTGTTCAAACTATTAATTGATATTTCTTGCATGTGTAAGAATAGGTTGATTCTAAGCATTTAGATTTGTTTTGCAAGATATAGCACTATATTCCATTTATTATTATCATTATTATCATCATCATCAACATCTCTTCTTCATCCTCCTCCTCCTCCTCCTCCCCTCCTCCTCCTCCTTCTTCTTCTTCTTCTCTTCTTCTTCTTCTTCTTCTTCGTATGTAGTAGTAGTAGTAGTAGTAGTAGTAGTATAGTAGTAGTAGTAGTAGTAGTTAGTAGTAGTAGTAGTAGTAGTAGTAGTAGAGTAGTAGTAGTAGCAGTAGCAGCAGTAGTAGCAGTAGTAGTAGCAGTAGTAGCAGTAGTAGTATTTATACTACTATTATTATAATAACTAGTATTATTGTTGTTGTTATCATTATTACTATATTATGATGATGATGATGATGATGATGATGATGATGATGATGATGATGATGATGATGATGATGATGATGATGATGATGATGTATTTTGATGATGATGATTATCATTATGATCGTTATCATCTAATTGCCTTTATCCTTCATGGTACAGATCACATGGTACAAAAATAGGGACATGATCAGGAAACACATCAGTCTGATATTAAAGCTGATGACGATGTTTCTTGTCATTCCAAAGGATTTTCAGTTTGGTCATTGCAGCTGTGGTCTGGGCTATCCTGGAGAGAATTTCAGGTTTTGATTCTTCATCTGATACTAGATACTTGAAGGTGACTTTAATTTTCTTACCATCTATTATCATATCAGTGCTGATGCCATTGCACTATTTTGTCATCAATTTTGTCTTTTCTTGCACTGATCTGCATGTCATGTGCCGAAGAGGCTTCATCAAGGGATTCATCAAGTTGACTAGCTTGTGTGTTCTCCATCTAGGTCGTCGATGTCGTTACAAAACTTTAGTTTGTAATTGTCCTGCCTCCATTGTGACTGGTCTCTCATGATGTTCAAGTTAGTCAGCCAACACTCTTAGAAAAATGTTGATGAGGATGGGAGAGAGCAGACATCCCTGTGTACTCCAGTTGTGGTTCGGAACCAATCTCCTGTTCTGTTGCGGCTGGTTGCCTTATGATAGAGGCATTCTATGGTTCTGATCAGATTGGCATTGATATTATACAAGCTCATGATTGCCCATAGAGCTGTATGCCAGACTGTGTTGAACACATTCTTCAAGTCCACAAAGACATGTAGACATTTGTTGGTGTTACCACACAGCTGTCCAGCTTCCACCACTCACAGCTACTATCATCTGCTACCTATTCCATCCAATCCTAGCCCAGCTGTATCATGTGACATTGCAAAGCAACGTTGTTTTATTTTTTTAAATTGGCGGGCAATATTTTATATCTGCATCATATCAGTTCACTGGACTGCATTATTTTGGCGTTACAACTCAGCCCAGCAAGCCCTTAATAGTATCGGCAAATATGCAGACCCTGAAATACCCAACCCAGTTTTTTTTAGAAGAAAACTTCACAGCCAAATACAAAGAGACCAGCACAAGCACAGCAACACCAGAAGAATTAGGCGATGATTAGCCATCACCTATTCTGTACCAATGTGTCACCAGTGTTGGATCTCCACTCCAATTGCCGTGCACCAGGGAAAACTTTTGACACAACGTACTTGACAGTGACACAAACACACCAGCATGATGGTAAAGGGGATGGGTTGGATATTTGCACCTGCAGAATATTATATGAGCTTTGTGACGTTAGTTTCAGAATGGAGAAATAGGACAATATGAATGAAGCATTGAGGAAAGAAACCTTAGTGGTGTTGATACAGGTGTATCATTTCATGCTACCATCATCTTGTGAACAAAACAGTGCAACAACTTTTGAGAGAACCAGACAGAAAGAAAGAAACAGAATTTTTTTTTTTTGAAGTTGTGCTTCAAACCAAGGATCATGACGTTTTTTTTGTAAATAAGACGATGTGGTGCTTACTACAATTCTAATGGGTCAAACATGGAAAATGAAAATGGGTGGTTTAATCTAGCATATAAAAACAACAAAAACAAAACCAAAAATATTCTGTCAGAGGAACATACAAATTTGGACAATCTATGAACAGGACCAGGAGCTAGCAAAAATGCATATGCAGACAAACAAGGGCGTGCTCTATGAGAAATTACAGGCACACCACAATCTCATGTGTCTTTACCTGGGGTGATGATGGTGCACTATGTTGCTTTAGTGTGTTGGCCAATGTTAAGAAGTGACCATTGGAGAAGTTTAATAAATGTATTATAGCGGTAATATACTTAGTTTGTGCAGGGTTTTTATTCTGAAAAGCATATTGAGTCTAGTGTTAAACCTTCGTGTGAGAATGGAAATATCAATAATCCTATTAACTCTCAATAGATCTTTAATGTTCTCATGTGATATTTTGCACTGCTATTAACAAATGATTGCAAAAGTGGATTGAAGAAACTAATAGTTGTAGAAGTAGGCATCCATCAGTCTTGAAGACTATGGAGTTGTACTTTAGGCTCTAGAGCACAAAGCCTGGGTTAGTGAGTATAGAGCACAAGCTGTTACCCATACAGCACACACCACCCCTCCACGTCACTGGAATAGTCCATTGGAAATGCAATCACCGATAGGCATGGTTCCAGTGCCGTCAAGGAGCGCCAGAACGTTGCCGTATACAGCCCCTGGAGACTCCAACTTTCGATTTTTCCTCAAGGATGGTGTCCAAACACGACACCTGTGTGCATGTGGTTTTTTTAAAATTCTGTAGCCATCTTCCCTAGGGCACACAATGGCCTGCTCTTCAAAAGGGGAAACTGATATCACTAGCAATAGCAATCAGGTCTTCGCGTGATTAATCTACTTTTGACTATATGTCCACCCTTACATCATGTAAGCATGAAGAATGTATTTTATTTTATGATATAGTCAGCTAACTGATTTTGAAAAGGCATTTGACTCTATTGATAGAGAATTTCTCTGCTGACCTTTCATATTAACAACTGGTGTACATGGAAAGTTGCTTACATGTACGGGGTATTTATAAATGTATAAAAGCTATAGTTAGTATTAGGTGTAATAGAAGTAAAATCATTATTTTAATGGCTACAGGTGAAAAGCAGGGTGGCATGTGAAGTCCTGTTCTCTTTCCTTTTCTTTGTTAATGATTTAAACTTGAAGTTGTAAGACATATAATAGGGGGATACTGTCAGTAGTTAATGCATACCTTGGAACGTATTCATTATGCAACTAAACAGAGTTTTAGTGCTTACTGTCCGCACCTTACAAGAAGGGGGAAACCTGTGTTAGTTTTTATTATGAAAAAATGGCAAAAGTAAAAAATTAGTCCCTTGAGTGCTTTTTTTAAAAAAGTTGTTTGATTCACAAATGTAACTAGATGTACAATACGGTGTGACAATTTGAGTTTTTATGATGCTGCGATTCATTCTGAACATGTCAATCTATTTGCTGTAAAAGAAATTTTGGGATAAGCCATGAGAACTCTTAATAACTTAGTATATTATGGTGAGACAGATTTCCATTTCATTAGAGTTCTGCAATAAAATTAATGCGCTCTGACCACTTAGCTATCCCGCCCCCTTTTCGTATAATGGTGATGATGGTGATGATGATGATGATGATGATGATGAT
>CM060347.1:15136970-15144470 GCA_030674155.1 Stramonita haemastoma | reverse complement strand
AGTCCCAGTGTGTATGCAGTTTTGTAAATGTCATCTGTTCCCACCGGCACACAATGGCTCACTCTTACGAGAAGCAGAACAGGATTTAACGTGTGCGCAAGATGCTCTGCGTGCGTTCGCACACGGGGCCTCGGTTTTTAGTCTCCCTCGAGGGAGAGGGAGACCCACCCTTACAGCATTTATGCCTATACACCTTACACAGTCATTATTATGTGGCCAGTGCCTTTCACTCTCACTATTTAGCTAAGTTATTTCAAACACAAAACTGTCCTAACTTGGTTTCCATATCAAATTTTGGGTCACAGTCGGTTTTGTACATGAGGTCAATTTTCAAACTCATGGCATATCTCAATGAATGCTGTATGGATGGGGGGAGAGTGGAGTTAACATCAGTGCCGAGGCCCCGTGTGTGAACGCACGCAGAACATCTCGCGCACACGTTAAATCCGGTTCCACTTTTCGTAAGAGTAGGCCATCGTGTGCCGGTGGGAACAGATGACAAGATTTACAAAACTGCATTCATACGGGGACTCGATGTAAAAAAAGCATATGAGTGCTTATTCCATTACCTTTGATATAAAAGAATTAAAAAAAAAAAAAAAAAAGAATCATAAGACACCCTGCTGTATGGCTGGTAAAGCGGTAACAGCTTAGTTTTGTTCTGTGTTCTGGCTTTGCCGAAAAAAACAAACACCAATCACAGTTTGCAATACCTGTGTTTGTTGCATAATGTTGAGCCATGACTAGAATCTATTTCATGATGGTGACCTGGGCTGTTGTGATTGTTTTCTGGTCTTAGAGAATACATGTTTGTGCCTAGTCCTCTTCCCATTGTCCCCTTGTGAGTCGCTTGAAAGCTTACCACAATAAACCTCTGTCATCTCTCTCTCTCTCTCTCTCTCTCTCTCTCTCTCTCTCTCTCTCTCTCTCTCTCTCTCTCTTTTCTCTCCTCTCTCTCTCTCTCTCTCTCTCTCTCTCTCTCTCTCTCTCTCTCTCTCTCTCTCTCTCTCTCTCTCTCTCTCTCTCTCCTCCTCTCTCTCTCTCTCTCCTGTCTGTCTGTCTGTCTGTCTTTCTCTCACTCACTCACTCACTCACTCACTCACTCACTCACTCTGTCTGTCTGTCTGTCTGTCTGTCTGTCTGTCTGTCTGTCTGTCTGTCTGTCTGTCTGTCTGTCTGTCTGTCTGTCTGTCTGTCTGTCTGTCTCTCTCTTCTCCTCTCTCTCTCTCTCTCTCTCTCTCTCTCTCTCTCTCTCTCTCTCTCTCTCTCTTAATGATAAACTCCTGGCATTGATTTCCAGAGTATCTATCAGTGTAAATGGACAGGTACTTGAACAAAAAACCGTTTGTGACATTTAGATTTGGCATTTCTGATATTTGTGTGCATCATATTCACTACAGAAGGTAGCTGATTGTAATTGAAAATTAGTTTGTCCACCAAGCCATGTAACAAAAAATGAAGTACAGTTTGTTCCCTCATGCCCTGGATTAAGTCATCTCAGAAATCAGTTGATCCTGGTGGAGTCTATCCATCTTCAGGTACAGGGTGCATGCTGGGTATGTTCGTATTTTCCTGCTCCACCTGACGCTAATATGAGCAATCGAATTTTTGTGATCTTCTGAATGCCTATATTTATAAGACACGCACGAATTGAATCAAGGCACTGGCGGGCCTGCGCTTTAAAGCTGACCCAGGAGATCGTAATCCACCAGATGCCGCTGCTGAGATTCGAACCCACAACTTTATGGACAAATAGGATTAAAGTCAAATGGTCTTAACCCCTCGGCTACAGCCTCCAACTGGTTTAATCGACTTTGTGCATATCAGAAGATTGCGTTTTGGTTACAGTCTCTCCACGACGAAATTGCATTCTATTGTATTGTGTTGTGTTTGCTGTATGTATCCTATTACATTGTATTTATCATATCGGATCCTGTTATGTAGGTTTTATGACAACGTTCTGGTGGCTCCTGCGACGGCACTGGAACCATTCGTATCGGTCATTGCCTTTCCAATGGATCATTCCAGTGGCGTGGAGAGGGGGAGGGGGGTCTGCTGCATGGGTAACAGCTTGCTCTCCATACTTACCTACCCAGGTTTTGCGCTCCAAAGACTAGAGCGCAACTCCATAGTCTTCCGAGACTGATGGGTGCCTACTACTACTACTACTACACTACTACTACTACTACTACTACTACTACTACTACTACTACTACTACTACTACTACTACTACTACTACTAACTACTACTACTACTATCCTGTTATAATGTATTGCATCGTTTTGTTTTGTATTGCATTATGTTGTATTGTGTTGCATTGTAGTGACATGTAATGTGTTGAATACCCCTTTCTGCAGATTTCTCTGGGCAAAACTCGGGCTGCTTTATCTTTCACAACACACCAGTGGACGCAGAGTGCCGACATGACCGCAATGTCCAGAGTTGGTTCCTGTCTCGCGGTGAATCACATCCAGACAGAGCACACGTTGACTCAGGAATCAAGTTTGGACTTCTTCCGATTCGCAGATGAATTAGTATCTCTCTCTCCAAGCAATTCCCACAGAGCTATATATCCCCACACAGTAGTCATTCGGATGAGACTATAAACCGAGGCCCCGTGTGCGAACGCTCGCAGAACATCTTGCACACACGTTAAAACCCCGTTCCGCCTTTCAGAAGAGCAGGCCATCGTGTGCCGGTAGGAGCGGATGACAAAATTATATTTAAAAAAAAACAGCATGCACGCAGGTGTCGTTTAGACACCATCCCCGAGGAAAAATCGGGGAGTTGGGAGTCTCAGGGCGGCTCGGGGCTGTATAAGGTAACGTTCTGATGGCTCCTGCGACGGTACTGGAACCATTCGTATCGGTCATTACCTTTCCAATGGATCATTCCAGTGGCGTGGAGAGGGGGGGGGGGGGGGGGGCGTCTGCTGCATGGGTAACAGCTTGCCCTCCATACTTACTTATCCAGGCTTTGCGCTCTAAAGACTAGAGTGCGACTCCATAGTCTTCCGAGACTGAAGGATGCCTACTACTACTACTACTACTACTACTACTACACTACTAACTACAACTCTACTACTACTATACTACTTACTACTACTACTACTACTCTACTACTACTACTACTACTACTACTACTACTACTCTACTCTACTACTACTACTACTACTACTACTACTGCTACTACTACTACTGCTACTACTACTGCTACTACTACTACTACTACTCTACTCTACTACTACTCTACTACTACTACTACTGCTACTACTACTACTACTACTATACTACTACTACTACTGCTACTGCTAACTGCTACTACTACTACTACTACTACTGCTACTACTACTACTACTACTACTACTACTACTACTGCTACTACTACTACTACTACTACTACTACTATACTACTACTACTACTACTACTACTACTACTACTACTACTAGTTCTACAACGAAGATGCAGGGTAGCTTCCAACTACATAAAAATCTTTTTTTTTTTCTGTCACTGAGGATTTGTAACCACAACTCTTCCATTACACGTTCTAATCCCCGCTCAAGATCTAGATCGTCAATTTCTTTCTAAACCCTGGCCCAAGCCTGTGGGACGGGATAACTCAGTGGTCAGAGCGCTCGCTTTCCTCCAGTCTATGTTCTTCAGTACAGTCCCCCAGTTCACCCAGCTGTAAATGGGTGCCTGCCCTCTTTAGGGTCAGGGAAGGTAAAGCAGCGAGGGAGAGGAGATGGGCGCCGCCCTCAATATGCTGGCCCCTAGAGAAGCTGAGGTCTCTGATGCCTCGCTCCCCTACCACCACACAGGTTATGGGACACCTTTATCTTTTTTTTTTTTAATCCAACTAGCAATTCCAAATTTTGAAGGTGTTTTCCTATTATCAGTTTAGAGAGAGCGTTAAATTATAACGAACAGGGATAGTCAAGTGAGCACTGCTATTGCATAATGATATATTTCAAAGAAAAAACTTATACATTGAGGAAGTCGCTGCTTTATGTCCTCATTCTCCAAAACAGGCACAAGGTGCCTTTTTATTACTTAAAGCCATCTGTTAAAGTTGAGCATTTCTTCTGCATAGCATTGTCGTGAAGACACTGCAAAACACGTCAGCTTAAGTTGGAGTGCCATTGTAGTTCCCAAATAGGGATTTTGGAATAAAGAATTCGACTTGACTTGAGTTAAAAAAAAAACATCCTCCACTTTGACAATGATTTGCAAAGTGATGTTCGACTGAAAGATCTTAAGTAGTCTTCACCTTAAGAGTTTTAAGAAGCAAAATAAGAGCCACGACCTACACCTTTAACCCCTGGCCCTTACCAGAAGTTGTGTCGGTTCTTAAAGCAAGCTAGGTGTTAAAAGGTAAAAGGTAAAGGTGTTCCCATAACCTATGCCGTCGTTGGAGAGCCAGGCGTCAGAGACCTCAGCTTCTCCAGGGGCCAGTATTTTGAGGGTGGCGCCCATCTCCTCCACCTCGCAGCTTTACTTTCCCTGACCTCAAAGAGGGCAGGTACCCATTTACAGCTGGATGACCAGGGGTACTGTACTGAAACCAAGGCACGCAAACGGCCACCCATCCACTTGGTAACCGTGCAAGTGTCAAAGTCTCCATTTGAATATTGTTCTGCTTTGACATATATATATTATATATATATATATATATATATATATATATATATATATATATATATATATATATATATATATATATATATATATATATATATTACCCTAGACCAATTCCAAAGTTCGTGGGATGAGATAGTAAACCAAGGTTTTGTGTGTGGATACATGCAGAACATCTTATGCACAGGTGAAAACTCCTTCTGTCTTCCAGATAGAGTAGATAATTTTAGTGCCAGAAGGTACATATGACAAAATTTAAAACACAAGCATACTGGTGTCGTCTTTAGGCGTCATCCCCGAAGTTTGAATGTGGCTACCTTACAGGTGGGGAATAAAGATTGCATGTGCAAAGCATCACCCTTGGTGAACCCTGGAGTTCTAACTGAGGAAAGAAAAAACACAGACTACAAGGGTTAATTGCAGCATTTACTTCGGTTTCTCTGTCTTTTTCTTTTTTCTTCTTTTTTTCCTGGAAATCACTGAATCAATCTTGACATTGATATCTGAGTGCTTTGTCTTACTGATTGACTGAGTAGTGTACAAGACTCCCCTACCCCCTCCTTTTCCAATATTTTTTGGTGTCATGTGTTTAAAAAAAAAGTCCCACATATGCCTATCACTAGTACTTATGCACAGTCCTTGTTTTTTTCCAGTTAACTGTTGTTGCGTCATTGTTGTAAACTCATTCCAACCAAACATTCCCGATCAGCAATATTCATCATACATGTAACTGTTTTGTATGAATAATACGAATCAGGAATTCGATTTTTTCAGGTTTTTTCCTCTTTTTTTTTCTTCTGAAAAAGTCATTAGAAGAACGTTTAACAGTACCAATAGTTAGCTGTATACTGTACTGCCTTAACACAGCAGCTTATCAGAAGAGGTTTTATTGGTCTCTGTGTGTTTGCTTGTTTGTATATCCCGTGGGGATGCCGGGGGCTCTTGCAGTATAAATAGTATCCCCACCTTCTGGAAATTCTGCGCAAGACATTTCCACATTTCTATTTATCTCTTTGTTTCCATCTTTCTCATTATCTTTCTAGAATTTCTTGTGCTTAATTTCTGCCTTCCCAGTCCACTCTCCTGCTTTTTTTTCAAGCAACTCTTTCAAACAATTTTCTGTTTTCTTGATATTGACACTCTGCTTGTGTTTTTTTGGTTATGGCGACCAGGTAGTGAGACTTAGACATTGGGATGAGCCCAGGATGTCCATTCTGCAGTGGTATTTGCCCATGTGGCACTTTTTATGTATGCTGTTTTACTCCTTTTTATGTTTTTTTTTGTAATCTGGGGAGGATAAATTAAGTGGAATGGCTGGCGTCCTCAGCACAGTCTGGTTTATTTGCCTTAAGGAATGAAATAATTTAGGTGTTGTGTCATTTAATGTTGTTGTTTTTTCAGATGGACGGTGTTAGATATTAAAAAGCATTATGAAGTGTTGGTTTTGAACCTGGATTTGAAAGTTACTGGAGCCACTGATACTGAATGAGGTGACAGCCTTGATATGGCTTTCGTGTTCGGTAGGGCTATAGACAATAATTATTATGGTGATGGTTATGGTTTGTTTGTATCCTGACTTACTGCATCTTATTGAGCCAGGTGCTGGCTGCCCCAAGAGAGGGGTATAGATCTCCTAGTCACTCTGTCTTGGGCCAGTGGCATGCACTCAACTAGCTCCACTACCTATCCAGTCTTTTTTTTTATCTATCCATTAAAAAAAAAAGATTATTTTATCCTTTTATATGGAGATAATGGAATAAGCACACGGGGGACGGATAGCCTAGCGATCAGAACATTGCGCAGGCAATTTGACGACCCGGGTTCGAGTCCGGTCGAGGAGATTTTTCTCCTGGAGTTAACATCAGTGCTGACTCTACTCTCCCCACAAGCCTTGGTTTATAGTCTCATCCGAAAGACTTTCTGGGGAGAGTAGAGTCAGCACTGATGTTAACTCCAGGAGAAAAATCGCCTCGACCGGGAATCGAACCCGGTTCGTCAAATTGCGAGCGCAGTGTTCTGACCACTAGGCTATCCCGTCCCCCTTCATCCGTCCATTGATGTCATGGTCTTCCTCTGCCTCTCTTTCCTTCCTCGCTCCCTGTCAGCACTGGTTTTGATTATTTAATTTGTATTTTGTACCACTTTATGTCACAGCAGATTTCCCTGCGTGAGATTCGGGCTGCTCTCCCCGGGGAGAGCGCATCGCCACAAATGCAGCGACTACCTTTTTTTTCTCTTTTTCCTGCATGCAACTGTATTTGTTTCCCTACCAGAGTGGGCTTTTTTTCTACAGAATTTTGCCAGGGTCAACCCCCTTGTTGCCGTGGGTACTTTTACGTGCGCTAAATAGTGATGTGTAACACACGGGACTTCGGTTTATCGACTCATCCGAAAGACTAGCGCCCAGACCACCACTAAGGCTACGGCCATAGTAAACCCGGCCCGTCGCGTTGTTTTGACGTCCGTCTCTTTAACGGTAGAACGATCCCGTCAAAGCGGCCATATGGTCTTATGGATGAGGAAAAAGTTTTGGGTCCAAACAGGGTACGAACCACCGCACACTCCGACCCGCACTTTTTGCTTTCTAGGCAAGGCGCGTTAGCACCTAGACCACCGATCAACCGATGCAACAACAATAGAGTAGAAGCCGCCGCAGCAGCAGTAGCAGCAATGATAACAGCATCTTAGACGGCAGGACAGATCATCAAAGGAATCTGGTGATAACGAGAGTGATGATTATGCTGTTTATGATGATATCGATAATAATTACAATGACGATGACTACTACTACTACTACTACTAACTACTACTACTACTACTACTTACTACTACTATACTACTACTACTGCTGCTGCTGCTGC
>CM060347.1:15116970-15129470 GCA_030674155.1 Stramonita haemastoma | reverse complement strand
TTGTGATCTATCTGTTGCTCAGCATCTTCCCTTTAGTATCTGTTAGTACAGTAAGTGGTATCATGAAGATGGAAAGGAGACAATTTACCACAGCTTTTGTAAATGGCGCCCAGTTTTGTTGTTCATAGCTTCACCAACCACAGAGGCTATATCATGGCTGTCATCTTGTCATAGTCATTTTAAAATCTCAGATTAAAACTGTGCAACTTTATAAAGATTAGAACATGGTTTAAAACCAACTCTCTTGACATTTTTTGAATCAATGCCCTGAGCAGCCATAAGCGTCAACCCAGGATGGCCACCACGAAGTGGGAGAGAAACCTAATCAACACCACATAGTCTGAGATAAAACTAAAATCAAACTATTTAAGAAGCCTTTTTCTCAGTGACTAGCTATGACATCCTTACTCATATAAGATGGGAAAAGCCTGATTCTTTCAGGAAGTTAAAAATGTCGTGTGATGGAACATTGCAACAGAGGATCTTTTGGGAGTTAGCAGTAATGGTGCCTAATATCCTGGACATCTCAACAATTGAGATGCAAATATTTGATGGTTACCTGCACATCACAAGTCACACACCACGGGGTTCCCTCGCCTTTGAGCAAATTAACGCGAGTGGTATCAGAATGGTCCATGTGTATCCTGGTGAGCACCCTTCCTTTCTTTCTGTTTTTGGTACACAAAGAGAGGTGTTCCCTTAGGTCAGGGCAAATCTGGAAAAGGTTTATTGTCTGCCTGAGCAATCCATTCCCATTGCCAGAGGGACTGCATGTAACATTAGCTTTTAGGTTTCAGATCTGTGTAGGGTACAGTAGACTTTGATATCTTTGAGATGTTATTGGCGAGTTGGTCAGCAGATTTATCCCCACAAATGCCTCTGTGCCCATGATCCATACCAAAACAATATCACACTCGTCCTGTCTCAATGAAGCACACAGATTTTTGAACTCTTGAAGCTGAGAATGATTTGTGTTCCTACAAGTGATGGCCTCCAGAACTGAGAGTAAATTCACTCTGACCAAGAAACCTTTCTCATCAGATTGCTGAATCAGTTTTAGGGATTAGAACAAGAGTACTGCTGTTTGGCATTGTACACCAAGCTGTCCAAGGCAAGCACTGAGAAAGGGCAGATTCTTTGATGGTGGAACAGCAGGCCAGGCGAGCCAACCCATCCTTTGACTAGGATTCATTGGTGAAAGCGCTTGTGTAGGACGGATAAGACTGACAGAGTTCTTAAAAGATCCTATAAACCATCAAACTAGTGATGTCCTTGTAAGTGGCAAACCAAACATATGGGGTTTCCACTATCCACATAGGCTTCTGAGGGAACTTGGGAAAGTCGCAGATAGCAAACAAATTAATACCCATTTCCTGGAGATCAGGAAGGATCAGAATTCCCAAAGGAAGGGTTGTTGAAGGAGATTCCTCAACCTTTGTCAAGAACTAGAAATTGAGAACCCAGTCATAAGCAGGGTTGTTGTACTCCAAATACGATTTCTTGTCATAGTTTACAGTCAGATTCAGATGATCGTTTTTCAGAGAAAGTTCTCTCACTCCCACTAAGAGACTGTAAACGGGTTTAGCTCGAAACACTCCCAATCAGATTCTGAGCCCTGGTGGTGAATGGGGCCCAGAAATTTCAGATATGAAAGCCTCACTGCTCAATAAACCTGCATTCATAGTCTAACTTGGAGCACACACGCACCCTATAGAGATACAGCGTTGTCTTTTGATGAGCTTCCCAGCCCATATGAGTAATCAGTCACAGAAGGGTCAGGGTTTTCTGATAGGAAGTTTTTAGGTGTTGAATGCGACTTGAAATTTAGCCACATGTTGAAAATGATACCTAACAATTTGGCCTCAGTCACGGTGGAGGGGTGGATTTTCTCTGGTAAATGACTGGGTTGAGTGAAGAAGTGTTCTATAAACTTGTTAGTGAAGAGGATACACTTCGTCTTCATGGCAGAAAACTGATGGCGGATCTCTAGCCAAGGAATAAAAGGTACAGAAAAAGCTTATAAACAGCAATCATGGCAATCATAGCAATACCTTTTCTTGCCTTATAGTAGTTTGATTATTCAATTGTGTAAAACCATAACCCAGTGAAAATGTACGTTTCTTTTTGTTCTAGCAAAGAGACTGGCATGAAGTATACAAATCCATTTGGGTAAAAACAATTCTTGTAGAAGAAACATTTACTGTTATGGTCTTAAGGCCTACACTTTTTCTTCCAATCAATACCTAAGCCATGTACTTTAAAGTTCGTCTTAAGAAAGATTATGTTTGATAATGAAGTAAGGCTATATAACAACAGAAAAAGTTAAAACCTGACAACTTTAAATAAGTTAAAGGTCATTACTATAAGCTGGCAGGGGGTGGGATAGCCAAGTGGTTAAAGAGGTACACTCAGTACTTACAATTTGATGGCCTGGGTTCGACCAACCACGAAGACGCCTGTTTGTTTACCCTGGAGTTAAAATCAGTACTAACTTCATTCCCCTGAGAGTCCTTCAAATGATATTATAAACCAAGGCCCCATTTGCAGACACAGTCATGCAGAACATCTTGTACTCTAGTTAATTCCCGTTCTGACTTTTGAAAGAGTAAGTGAACCACTTAAGGTGACAAGAACAGATAATAAAACATATGTATATTAAAAAGTGCATGCACACATGTGTTCTTTTACGCATCATCCATAAATTCAGGATGCAGCTACCTTAATGGTAAGATAAACAGTCAGAAAACCAGAATATCACCATTGGTAAACCTTGGAACTCTTGCTAGGGAAGGCAAAAAATTAGAAAAAGTTGGCAAGTAGAAGACAACTAGAGGACAGATGCAGCCTGTTTTTAAAAGGATGCCTACTTAGACACCCAAACTTGTGCCCCATCAACTAGACCTTGAGTGGTGGTTGGAGTGCCAGTCTTTCAGATGAGACGTTGAATCGAAGTCCAGTGTGCAACACACATTTACTTCTACGTATGTAAATGAACCCTTGGCAACAAGACATGACAAAATTCTGCTGAAAACCCCCCAGTCAGATATGGAGGTAATCACACATGCAGACAGGTAAAGAAAAAGAAATTATGTGTGGCAATGCTCTTGTAGAGATACGCTTTCCCCAGGACAAACAGACCAAATTTCACTCAGAGTAGTGTGCCAATATTAAGACGGTATAAATTACCTGCAATATGTACAAGTGTCAAGCAGCTTTTACAATATTTATCCACAAAGCACTATAATTAGCTTGTTTTCTAATCAGATGGAGTTAATTTTTTTTCCAGTGATTTTTCGCATGAAGGACACCCGCCAAGCAATGACAACCCCACTGCTACTCTCAGACTCCTGGGATGGGTCTACCTCTGTGGAAACTGGCATCAACACGACATTCAAGCCTTATGTTGAGACCATGATCTGGAGAGCTGGAAATTACTTGTGGTACATCTGCCCCCCAATCATCCTGCTGTTTGGTGTCTTTGGCAACGTCATGATCATCATCATCATGAGGCGGATGTCTTCAAGCGAGTCCACCATCAGCATTTATTTCACGGCAACGGCAGTGATGGATTTGCTGTACCTGGTCACAGACTTGCTCAGCAGGTGGCTGAGGTACACCTTTACTTTCAACATTTTAACGCTACATACTGCAGTCTGCAAAGTCGTCACCTGGATTTACACAGGAAGTGGCACCATCGGTTGCTGGTGTTTGGTCTGTATGACAGTGCACAGAGCAATGTCCGTCATCTGGCCACATCGTGTGAGCTTGATCTGTACACGGCGGACTGTTTTCACATTGGTCATAATCATCATTCTGTTTCATGCTGCTCTGTATTCGCATTACTTGATCGGTTTTGAGAGCTTTTATAACGAGTACGAAAGAGACTACATTTGTACATCCAGGTTAGAGTACGAGTCATACATCCATTTCACGGAATACTATTTTGCTTACATAGAACTCTCAGTCTACTGCCTGATCCCCTTCTTTGTCCTGGTTGTGTCAAACAGCATTCTGGTTTGGAAAGTGGCTGTGTCAGTCAAAACAGCCGGCAGATACCTCAGCAAAGGAGACGCTGAACAAGTTCATGCACGTGAAAAAGCAGCCAACTCTGTGACAGTGACAGTGATTGTCGTGTCTTCTGCCTTCATTGTTCTGACTTTGCCCGCGTCTGTCAACTACATTGTATACTATTTTGCTATCAGTCACTTACGTCTGTCAGGCTATGATTTTGACACAGCGCATTTCATCAATGCTGTGTGTGCTTTGCTGGGTCACACAAACAGCGCAGTGAACTTCTACCTGTATTGTCTGACCGGGAGGAAGTTCAGGGAGGAGTTCTTTAAAATCCTGACTGGCGGCAGGAACAGGGGCAGGTCTGGTGCTTCCTAAGGCAAGGGCATGATGGCTGATTTGCTCTACAGGCTGAAAGAAACTGCATGGATTCTATCAGTTTTCAATATATCTGTACAAGAAGAGTAACATCTTAAAACCTTTACTAAATGTGTCTATATCCTACACGTGATGTACAAAATTATTGTAAGAGTGATGATAGCAACCTATTATTTGTTTTGCACCTGTCATTGGAAATAATATGATTCAAAGAATATCACGACAGTATGACTGCAACATCCTACAACATTAAGAACTGATTTGACATACATTGTCTTGCAGTACACCTTCCATTTCACAATCTTTATGTTGTCCGTTTCACAATCTTTATGTGCAACAAACAAAAAGAAAAAGTTATTAAGTTAGAAACCATTAAAAGAATAGAATTAATTGGTAAATTACTAATACTGCATTACACTGTAGGCCTATCTTTTGCACTTATGTTTTATATATATATATATATATATATATATATATATATATATATATATATATATATATATATATATATATCTATCTATCTATCTATATATCTATCTATCTATCTATATATCTATCTGTGTGTGTGTGTGTGTGTGTGTGTGTGTGTGTGTGTGTGTGTGTGTGTGTGTGTGTGTGTGTGTGTGTGTATGTATGTATGTATGTATGTGAACACAGTTACCTGCAGGTGATCCTTAGAAAACCAGCCATACTTTTGCCCTCCAGGCAAATACTGCAACACATGTTTAGAATGGATGTGTTATAAATCTTTTATCTGACGTCTTTTTGCAAAAGCGATATTAGACAGGAAAATATATTAAACGTTTGAAAAACACTAGCAAAGATAGTAAAATTTCTCATTCTTTCCTTACAGAGAAAGACCTTGATCCACTACAATTTGCATACAGGTCTAGAAGGGGTGTCAAAAATGCCAAAGTAGTCATTTTGAACAAGCTGTACGGCCATTTAGAAACACCTGATTCTTATGCCAGAATATTGTATGCTGACTTTAGCTCAGCTTTCAATACAATGCAGCCTCACAATACTTTCAAAATTTGACGTAGACAATCAACTTGTTTGTTGGTTGATTGAATTTTTAACTGACAGGCCACAGGGTGTTTGTGCCAACAAAATGTCTTCATCGGTTAGATATACCTGGACTGGTTCTCCCAGGGCTCTGTCCTGTCACCACTTCTGTAAATTCTATACACAGATGACTGCAGAAGCAGCTACGAAAATTCCTATGTGGTCAAACTTGCTGACAGTGCTCTGTTGTCTCTCTTATAATATATATATATATATATATATATATATATATATATATATATATATATATATATAATGTATATATATATTATATCATATATATTATATATATTATGGATCAGTCCTAGACCATGGTCCAGCCCTCACTAAGTTCGTGCATTGGTGTGATGAGGCCTATCTGGAGCTAAATGTTTCTAAAACCAAAGATCTTCCTATCGATTTCAGAAGACCGGAGCACACTTCTGAGAATACCATCATCCATAATCAAGAAGTTGAAAACGTTTTGAAATACAAGTATCTCGAAACTGTTTTTGACCACAAGTTAAACTGGGAGCTAACACTCAAGCTATTGTCAAAAAGGGGCAATAACGTGTGTATTTTCTTGGGAAGCTTAATTCATTTTTGGCTGACAAAAAGATTCTTTCTTTGTTTTACATTCTTACATAGAGAAATGTTTTAAGGTTTGCTTTCACTTGTTGGTACAATAACCTTAGTGTTAAGAGCAAGAATGGTCTTCAGAAAATTGTGAGAATCTGTTAAAAAATATTTGAAGAAGAACAAAGAGATCTCCAGTCATTTAGTAATCAGCAGCTTTACGCGAAGTGACTGCCATTTTGGCCAATCTCTCCCAGCCTTGTTATCAGAATTTCAATTATTGCCTTCAGGACGCCATTTTCAGTGCCACAACAGCAAAACAAACAGATAAAGAAGTTCTTTTGTGCTGGCAGCCACCCAAATTCTAAACTCATAACACTGACTACCCAGTTTTTACATTTCTCTGAAGTACCAACCTAATTGCCACTGTTATGAGTGTAGTCAATGTACATAAGTATGTATATGTGCACATGTGCTCATAAAATAAGTATTCTTATTTTCGGTTTTATTGCTTCTTTTAATTGTTTGTAAGTTCATATGTCTTTTCTAGACAATGATCTTAAAACATTGCATTTACTGGTGAGTGTGTGTGTGTGTGTGTGTGTGTGTGTGTGTGTGTGTGTGTGTGTGTGTGTGTGTGGTGTGTGTGTGTGTGTGTGTGTGGTGCGCATACATGCGTATGTGTGCGAGTGCGTGCATAAATAATAGTGATGTCTTTTCTAGCCAATGGTCTTAACAACATTGTATCCATACATTGGTGTGTGTGTGTGTGTGTGTGTGTGTGTGTGTGTGTGTGTGTGTGTGTGTGTGTGTGTGTGTGGGTGGGTGGGTGGGTGGTGGTGGTGTGCACACGCGCATGTACGTGTTGTGCGTATGTACGTGTGTAAGTGTTTGTGATGTCTTTATTTGAAGCTTGAACAAATATGAAATGTAGCTATCCTGTATCTTTTGATTATTTTTCGTATCAACATGCCTGTCAGCATTGTAATTGTCCTTTGGGGATGACACTTTCTACCCAGGGTAAGGATGTATCGTACCAGGCAATCACCTCCTGTGGACCGGTAGGGATTTATGGTACAACAGCAGTTACTTTCACTTTGGCCTTTCCATTCTGTCCTGTTCTCACGTTGTCGTTTTAGCTTTGTTGGCTTTAGCTGCCAGGCTGGTTGTACATCATTCACAGATAATTTGCATATAAATTGAGTGTATTTGTTGTTGTTTTACGTGTCATATGCTTGTA
Source organism: Stramonita haemastoma (assembly GCA_030674155.1). NCBI lineage: Eukaryota > Metazoa > Mollusca > Gastropoda > Neogastropoda > Muricidae > Stramonita > Stramonita haemastoma. The sequence goes on along the minus strand of CM060347.1, from coordinate 15,122,221 downwards.
GTTTGGATTTGATAATCTGACTTTCATTGTTGACGGAGCAATATAAATTTTTAAGAGGGTATGACGTTGCCAATGAAGATCATGTTTTAAATAGCAATGTGAGACCATCATTGTGTGCCACTTGAGTCAGCCAGGTGAAAGGAATGGGGGTGGGGGTGTGTGACTGGGGAGGGGCATGGCCTTGGTAATGTGAGTACCCCTACAGTAAACACCAACCGTTCACATGAAAATCAACCACAAGCGACCTGGGTCAGTACCAACACTCTGGAGACATGTAAAAATTAAAATAGAAAAGTTCTGAAACTTACTGGATAGGGAAAGTAATATTATCTGTATATTCCATGACCCTCACTGTGACAGTGCTATGTGTACAGTTCAGTGGTTCCCTTAGATTATATTACATTGGATGCTATGCTCGAAGAAAACTGTATAGTACCTATGTTTGTCTCTGTTTATGTGTGATTATTGTATATTTTTTTGTGTAATTGTGTTGTATTTGTTGCATGCATTGTGTAAGAATCATAAGGGTATCAGTGGGGTTAACCAAAAAATCAGAGCAATTGCGTAATTTCACACCACATTTCACACACATTATTTTTTTTATGCAATATAGACTTTCACACACACACACACACACACACACACACACACACACACACACACAGACACAGAACACACACACACACACACACACACACACACACACACACACACACACACACACACACAGGGGATAGCCTAGTGGTCAGAACATTGCACTGGCAATTTGACGACCCAAGTTCAATTCCTGGTCGAGAGGGTTTTTCCTCTGGAGTTAACATCAGTGCTGATTCCGCTCTTCCCAGAGTGCTTATTCCATTATCCTCGATATAAAAGAATTGAATGAATTAGTAAAATAAACACAAAAAGCAGTTACTTACCCACACAATGCCATAGTTTCATAACAAATGGGCTTTAAACAAAAAATATATTGATTATTCTAGTATGATGACTTAGTGCACACTGCACTCAGCTGCTGCAGGGCTGGTCCACAGAGACTGCAGTGCAGCTGCACCCTTGGGGTACAAAGTATTAATTAAAATGTTTTTTATTTTACTTGATTTCACTTGACTCAAAAAAAAGACACAAAAGCAACTTTAACTCTCAACTTCAACATCAAACTACAAAAGTCTTCCAGCTTGGGATACTGTTATCACTTTTATGACATCAACCAGAGTAGCATCTCTCTAGTGTCATGACCACCAAATGAGGTTTGGCATTCTGATCAGTATATGCTTGAATTATCATGATCAGATGTCCAGATAACGTTTGGTATTTCCATCATACGATTTTAATCATGGTGATTAGATATCCAGATAGCATTTGATATTTCCATCGTAAATTGTGTTTGTATTATCAGTGATGAGATATCCAGATAATGTTTGATATTTCCATCATAAATAATGTTTGTATTATCAGTGATCCACTGCCCAGATAATGTTTGGTATTTTCATCATATATTTGTATTATTAGTGATCAGAATTCCAGATAATGTTTGGTGTTTCCATCATATGTTTGTATTATCAGTGATCAGAATTCCAGATAACGTTTGATATTTACAACATATGTATGTTTGTATTATCAGTGATCAGAATTCCAGATAACGTTTGGTATTCACAATATATGTATGTTTGTATTATCAGTGATCCACTGCCCAGATAATGTTTGGTCTTTCCATTATTTTGAAAACAGGCTCTTAGTTTCCTGAAAACATTGCAGAATAATGTTTGGTATTTTCATCAGTTTAGATATACCCGTGTGTTCTCATTCAAGTACCAAATGATGTTTGGTATTCTCATCAGTTTGAATATACACACCTATTACGTTAATTACATTGTCAACTGATATTTGCCATGTAATGCTTAACGTCCTTCTGGGTTAACCCACGTGGGACGTTTATATGCTGAAAGAATCTTTGCTAATTTCATCAGTATATCTATCTATCTATCTATCTATCTATCTATCTATCTATCTATCTATCTATCTATCTATCTATCTATCTATCTATCTATCTATCTACTACCTACCTACCTACCTACCTACCTACCTACCTACCTACCTACTCTACCTTATCTATCTACCTTATCTATCTATCTACCTACCTATCTACCTACCTATCTACCTACCTATTACCTACCTATCTCCTACCTACCTATCTATCTATCTATCTATCTATCTATCTATCTATCATCTATCTATCTATCTATCTATCTATCTATCTATCTATCTATCTATCTATCTATCTATCTATCTATCTATCTATCTATCTATCTATCTATCTATCTATATTACTGGTTACCTGCACTTGTTTTCTCCACTATATTTTCTCAATTATATATATATATATATATATATATATATATATATATATATATATCACACACACACACACACACACACACACACACACACACACCACACTTGTATTATGTACCACCAAAATGTTGTTTGGCATTTCCATCAGTTTGAATCTGCACCCATATCATGCTGACCCCATTCTGAAAAGGAGTTTGATATTTCCAGTCAGTTAGACATGATATAGTACATGCATTATCAAAATTAGGTTATTAAGTGATGTCTGGTTATTTAACGATGTGTGGTATACTCATCAGTTTGAGTACAGACTGGTATTGTTATGGTTAAACTGTCACGCAATGTTTTCTATTTTCATCTGTTTAGGTCTACGCTTGTATCATCATTAGATTACCAAATATTGTTTGGCATTCTCATCAATCTGAATAGACACTCGCGTTATATTAGATGAACTGTAAAATGATATTGTCTATTTTCACCAGTGTAGATATACACTTGTATTATCATCAGATCACCAAATGATGTTTGGTATTCTCGTCAGTATGGAACCACTCGTATTATCATGATCAGAGTACCAAATAACGTTTGGTTTTTCTTTCTGGATATATATTCATACACTTATGTTTTCATTATCAGAGTACCAAACGTTTGTTTTCTCTTTCTAGAGATATAATTACACACAAATGAAATGAAACTATATAATATCAGATTCCCTTATTTCTGGGATAATTACTGAATCACTTATGTACAATTTCTTTTACATCCAGTCCCCTTTGGATATGAAAAAGAGCACTATTGTACTTTTTATTTTACATCCAGCATCGGCCCAGGAATAACATCATGACATAAACACACATGCTTACGTCATCAAGATGGCAGAAATTATCAACAGATAGAGCTAGATTCTAATTAACTGTCAAACTTGTATGCACATTACTTAACAAGTATGAGTGACGTGATCTCAAAGCAAGGTGCAACGCGAGTTAAAAAAAATCATCAACGAAATTGTTAGTGAAACAACTCACATAAAAAAACACCTGACTCTGACTTGAAAAAGCAGTCAGAAAATGAGTTGTAGCAGCTGATCTACTGGAAGGGAAATAAGGAGATAATATTGTTGATAAGATAGCCGAAGTGGCCAACACAATCACTTCCCTATGCACAAAAACTTCACTGGAAAAGACCATGCAAAAACTGAAATACACAAGGACAAGGGCACAAGAAATCAGTAGACTGAAAACACACACATACTCAAACAGATGCAGAAGACACAAGATTCTCATGCAGATGTTGTTAGACAACCAGCCACCTACCTTGCTAACGACAAACCCACCATAGGAGAAGAAAAGAGAGGCTTTCATCTCATTTCTTCAAAGCTTCATATGAATTACTATCCAAATGCAATAGGAAATAAACGCAATAAAACAAACTTAATGACGTCAAAGTAGCCCTGAAGAACGTCAGCAGCTTGACTTTAGTAGCGTAGTATCATCCTCTAGTTCTAATCTGTTTTTAATTTTACGTACGTTTACTCTACATCTAGTCTAGGTGGTTTTACAAGAACACAAGAACTTAAAGTAACTAAAACAAACCAAGCAAATAAAACAACTTAATGCAAAAGATAACTACAACAGAATATTAACAGCATACCAAGAAATAACTTTACAAATACCATACATTACTAGTCTAGGAGTGAGTATACTCACAGATGTCCTTTTCAGATCTATGATACCAGATTCTTTGTATAACGAGCTCAAGATAACGGCAATCAAAAACAACATGTTTACCAGATAATGAACAAGAACAAGCCCATATTATACTAGTTCCAAATCTACTCCGCAAGAAACCTCAAAAGTAGCAACCTCTAAAAATCTAGATCTGCCTGTGGCACTTGTGATTCATGATTCAATGATGAATGGTGTTCTTCTCCTTTTCAGTTTAATGCCCCTTCACTAAAAGATGATTTGGATAATTGTACATTCATGTTAAGGGTAGAATGGTGAAGAATATAATCAATACTAATGAAGGAAGGTGGCAGGGCGGTAAAGATGTTCGCCTGCCAATATGTAAACCGTGAGGTTCTGGGTTCGTACCCAGCTTCGCCCTTTCTTCCCAGTTTGACGAAAAAATCGAACTGAATGTCAAAGTCATGCGGATGAGACTAGAAACCGAGGCCCCGTGTGCGAACGCACACATAACATCTTGCGTACACGTTAAAACCCCGTTCCACCTTTCGGAGGAGCAGGCCATCGTGTGCCGGTAGGAGTGGATGACAATTTTTTTTTTTAAACCCAGCATGGACACAGGTGTCGTGTTTAGACACCATCCCTGAGAAAAAATCGGGGAGTTGGAGTCCCAGGGCGGCTCGGTCTGTATATGGCAACGTTCTGGTGGCTCTTGCGACGGTACTGGAACCATTCGTATAGGTCATTGCCTTTCCAATGAATAATTCCAGTGGCGTGGAGAGGGAGGGTCTGCTGCATGGGTAACAGTTTGCCCTCCATACTTACTTACCCAGGCTTTGGCTCTAAGGACTAGAGTGCAACTCCATAGTCTTCTCAGACTGATGGGTGCCTACTACTATAATCAATATTGATAAGTTCAAGAAATCTAAATTACAGTAGCTCTCCAGTGACTGGCAGATAATTTCTGTGACTGATACTAAGACATGCAACTCGGAATCATACAGGCATTGGACGCATCCGTCAGCCTCGGAAGACTATGAAGTTGCACTCTAGCCTCTAGAGTTCAAAGCATGGGTAAGTAACTATAGAGAACAAGCTGTTACCCATGCAGCAGACCCCCTCTCCACGTGGCTGGAATGGTCCATTGTAAAGGCAATCGCTGATAGGAATGGTTCAAGTGCCGTCGCAGGAGCCGCCAGAACGTTGCCATATAG
>CM060347.1:15106970-15111970 GCA_030674155.1 Stramonita haemastoma | reverse complement strand
TTTCAATTTTGGCTCTCTGACAGAATAAAACCGAAAGGTATTCGCCATACTCGAGGGTGATTAGGAAGTGGCATTAGTTTAAGATTATATTTTAAGGCAAATAAATGGTAAGGGCTGTAAGGCAAAGAGCTTTTGATGGATAGAAGCAATACTATTTTTAACTTCGACGTTCCCCAAAGGTGAAATTTCACGTATGCAACCATTGTTCTCCATCATTAAGATAGCTGCATTCCGGACTCCGCGATAGACATCTATAATGGAAGATTTAAAAGTATGATATTATTTTTTAATGAAGGCCTTGTAAATCAATAGCTGAAAAATTTTGGCCTAGAGAATTTTTTTTATGATAATGACACTAGAATTAACAAGAAGAAGAAGAAGAAGAAGAAGAAGAAGAAGAAGAAGAAGAAGAAGAAGAAGAAGAAGAAGAAGAAGAAGTAGAAGAAGAAGAAGAAGAAGAAGAAGAAGAAGAAGAAGAAGAAGAAGAAGAAGAAGAAAGATATAGCATTCAAATAATCATAACATATTGATAACGATGCTGATAAAGAAAAAATGATGGCGAAGATGAAAACGATGATGATGATGTTGTTGATGGTGATGATGGTGATGCTGCTGCTGCTGCTGCTGCTGATGATACGACCTCCATCACCGCCACTATTAATAATCTTACCATTATTATTAATATTACCGTTCATGCGATCATCATCATCATCATCATCATCATCATCATCATCATCATCATCATATCATTATTATTATATATATTATTATTATTATTATTATTATCATTATTATTATTATTATTATTATTATATATACTACTACTACTACTACTACTACTACTACTACTACTACTACTACTACTACTACTACTACTACTTACTACTACTACTACTATTTCTACTTACTACTACTACTACTACTACTACTACTACTACTACCACCATTATTATCGTTATTATTATTGTTGTTATTGTTATTATTATTATTATTATTATTATTATTATTATTATTATTATTATTTATTATCATTATTATTATTATTATTATTTATTAGTATTATTATATACAAAATTCAAGAAATCGAAGTTGATTTCTTAACTCAGTGTGTGGTCTGTCTGTATATTATCCAACAAGAGAGCAGAACCAACTCTTGACACTTAAGTCAACATTCTGCACTAACTGCAGTGTTTATCAAGTTTCCTTTTTTAAAAGAGTTTTGTAGGGCTGTGTTCATTTCTTGCAAACTGAACAGAAGCACAAATGACATCACAAGCACCACAATGCTCTTTCAAAATAAATAAAAAAGTTTTACTGTGATGTCGCAACCACTTGGCTACATGATGTCTACACACCTAGAAACAGCCCTTGTTTCTTTTCTTTTCTTTTTTTAAAAATAATTTTCATTCGATTTTCATCAGCTTTCAACACTTTTTAGTGTCATGTATTAGTCTGCCAACCCTTTAAAAATTGTCATTGAAATGGTAGAATAAAAAAATGTTTCTTGCTGTTTATGGGTTAAATTGGTGTGAAAAAACACATTTCTGGAACAGGTTTTCCTCAAGGCATTGTTCTTTCTCATGCTTTCTTCATCTTGTGACTTTTGATTTTTTTTTTCGATCATTGTATTTCACTGGTTTTTGTTGGTATCATTGTGTTGTGTTATTGCTTTGTATTATTAATTTGCATTGCGTGGCGTGGCATAGCATGACAAGGTGGGGAATGGCATGGCATGTTATGGCATGGTATGGCATGTTATGTCACGGCACGGCATTGCATTGCATTGTATTGCGTTGGATCGTATTCTTTTGAATTGTGGCGACATGTTGGGTTGAAATGTGTTGTAGCCCATTGTATAATAATATCGTGCCAACTCGTGTTTTATTGCATTGTGTTGCATTATATTACGGCAGAACGGATTATACTGTGGAGGGTTATTTTGTCATTGCACTGTTCTTTATGATATTGTGTTTACCGTGATATTGCATTAAATTATATTAAACTGTCCTGTTTTGTAAAGTGTAGTCTAGCATTTTTTGTATTTTATTGCAGGGTATCGCATGGCACACACTTGAAAGTCAGGAATCAATTATTAAAGGTTTTGGTAAATTCGTCATCAAAGATTTATATCAAACTTACACAGCACATTATCAAGACAAATTGCATAAGGTTGAAACCTGTGCAAATCTGTAAAAAAAAATTGACAAATGTGTGAAAAATAAACCAGCAAGAGAGCTAAAAATGACCGGAGGAATCCAGAATTCATGTCGATCATTAAATAATAATTCAGAGTTGTTTTTGATGATAATTGACAGAAAGTAATCAACTGCTTTTAATAGAAGGTCAAGAAATGGTCACAACATTTTTCCCACAAAGTGAGAGAGGGGCAAGTTTTACTTGCTCAAAACTGAAGTTAACAGAATATATGATCATTTCCAGAAATAACTCCTTATCTTGCGTTAGAAATAAACAAAGAATATAGATCTCAGAGGAAAGGGTCAACCTTTCACCGCAAAACCAGGCTAAATTCAAGTAACATACTTCACAGTTTTAGCTAAGCCAATCAACGTGTGGGTAGTGGGTACCGGTCTCTGGAATATTTGGACGATTTTGTGCAGAAATAAATTCTTAACAGTTTAAACGTTCATGTGGCAATATCCATTTACTTGTAAACAACAGCTGTAGCAGTGCAAATGCAGGCTTCATAACTATATTGATTTTGAATCAAAATTTATCTTGTGCAACCAATTTCAAGCCCTTTTTCCCCCAGATGACTGTCAAAATAACTATAACTTACTTAATTTTGCCCTGTTGAAGTTGGAGAAACGTATATGGAGGTAAAGGGCTGCCTAAAAGACCTCCCATGGCTGCTCCGGTGTTTCATGTGGCATGAGTTCGTCTTCATTTTGACACGATTTGTTTTCTTGACAGAACAGACATGCCTTTGTCTCTTGTTCGATTTCCTTGTTGATTCCGGGCCAAAACATGGTGTCTCTTACACGCTGTCTTGTTTTTTCTACACCCTGGTCTCCATCATAGAGCTGCTGAATGATGTCCTTCAGGTGTACCCCAGGGATGAGCAAGTACTGTCCCTACAGGATGAACGGTCTTCAACAGCAAGCTCATCTCTGCATGAACAGTACTGTCTGAGGAGGGTGTTTGGCCATCCTTCAAAAACCCTATGGGTCAGCTGTCTGAAAATGGGGCTGACTTTGGTAGCTTCACAAATGCGACGCTCCACCACGAACCGAGTCGCTTAGCACCTGACCCATTTTTCCTCTAGGAGCCCTTTTAGGCAGGTGGGGTCAAGTTGTCGATTTTGATAGTTTGATTGAGTATAAAACTATAGTCATTTTTCTACCCTGTAATGAAATATTAAGTCATTATTTTGTATTCTTTTGCTTTTAAACGTGTTTTAAAATACCCAAGCCCTCATTCTAACTACTTTTTCTGATGCTAAACTTGTCAATTTCTCGTTTTGTCATTTCCTGCAGTCTATCATTTCAACTTGTTAGAACTTTTCATAGGATTGTCCGACTTTCAATCTGTTTCTTGTATTGTAAAACCCTTTTACTGCAAATTATTAACAAGTCAATAACTCGTAATTGACCCCTGCTGCAATGTGATTCATTATGTGGTGGAGCGTCACAAATGCGGTTGATTCACTCAGAGCTGAAATGGACCATGCTGGGTCTGAGGTCGAGATCAGTCTCTGTTTGATTCTCAAGGCTTGGTGCTCTTGAAAGAGTAGCCTGGTTGGCCCTCAAGTCATGACGGTGTATCCTCGAAGCTTAAGCAGTGTGCAGTGAAGTCTAGAAGGGGCTGAAGTCAAAAGGTTTTCTCAGAATGATGACCGGTGGCCTGTAGTCAGTGACGACATTGGAGTGTCTCCCATATAGCTATGTGTGGAACTTTTGTACTCCAAACTTATGGCAAGTAGCTCACTCTCTATGCGTGCATGTCTTGTCTCGGTGTCTGCGAGTGGCTCTGATGCCTAAGCATTTGGCTGTTTGTTTTAGAGCAAATGATCCCAGACTGTTTGTGCTAGGATTGCTTTTGAGTGTCAGGGTCTTGAAGATATCAACATATCGCAGTTGTGTGCTCTCTGTGAGAGCATTATTATTAATTTTGATTCTGTCCATTGCTTGCTGGAGATGGCTCTCCCAGATACAGGGAATGCTGTTTGTCATGGCTGGAAGGGTTTTCTGTGGTGCGTCAATATGCGGAGGTATGCTTGGACTTGAGTTATGCCCGTTGCCCCCCAAAAATTGCAACAGGTTAAAAACATGGAAATTGCCTTGATAATGTGCTGTGTAAGTTTGATAAATCTTTGATGACGAGTTTATCAAAACCTTTAATAATTGATTCCTGACTTTCAATAGTATCCAATGTAACACAGTGCAATACAATATAAACAATGCTAGACTACACTTTATAAAACAGGACAGTTCATTGTAGTTCAATGCAATAGCACAGTAATCACAATGTCATAAAGAACAATGCAATGACAAAATAACCACCCACATTACAATCCCTTCTGCCGTAATATAATGCTTTGGCTTTGAAGTAGAGCTCAAGACTTTATTTGAACATCTTATCTATTTATTTTTTATTTTCATTTATTCATTCTTTTATATCGAGGATAATGGAATTAGCACTCATGTGCTTAAAAAATTTTTTTTTTTTACATCCAATCCCCATGTGTAAGCAGTTTTGCAAGTCTTGTCATCTGTTCCCACCGGCACACAATGGCCTACTCTTACGAAAAGCGGAACATGATTTAACGTGTACACAAGATGTTCTGCGTGCGTTCGCACACGGGACCTCGGTTTATAGTCTCATCCGAAGGACTTTGGGGGAGAGTGGAGTCAAGCACTGATGTTCACTCCAGGAGAAAAATTTCCTCGAACGGGAATCGAACCAGGGTCGTCAAATTGTGAGCGCAATCTTGAAGGCTTCAGCTCGGTTTTCCACTGACCAATCCATATTTAGGGTACTTG
>CM060347.1:15079470-15099470 GCA_030674155.1 Stramonita haemastoma | reverse complement strand
CTGTATTTTGTATTTTGTACCACTTTATGTCACAGCAGATTTCTCTGCGTGAAATTCGGGCTGCTCTCCCCGGGGAGAGAGAGCGCGTCGCCACAAGTGCAGCACCTAACCTTTTTTCTTTCTTTTTCCTGCATGCAGCCATATTTGTTTTCCTATCAGAGTGGCTTTTTTCTTTAGAATTTTGCCAGGGTCAGCCCCTTGTTGCCGTGGGTTCTTTTACGTGCGCTTAATAGTGATGTGTAACACACGGGACCTCGGTTTATTGTCTCATCCGAAAGACTACCTGACAAGTCAGGCCCAGTACATCCCACTTCGAGGCAGAAGAGAATTGTTATCTTTTAAGCCTTACTGAGGGAAAAAAAGGTAGGAGAGTGAATCACGAAGAAGGAAGAAAACAGACAAAAAGGAGGTAGCAGTAAAAAAAAAAAAAAAAAAAAAAAAAAGGAGCAAGGTAGAAACAGAGAGAAGGATAGAAAAGAGGGAATTCCTTGCACAGAGATTCCAGAAGGTAGGGATGCTATTTGTACTGACAGGGGCCCCTGGCATCCTCACAGAGTTCAACGTTCAAAGTTAATTTTATTTATTTATATATACCACCTAATATCACAGCAGATTTCTCTGCGTGAAATTCGACAAACATGGACAATTCGACATTGGACAAACAAGGTCTCATTGCCTCATGGTGGGCAAACATGGTCTTATTGCCTCATGGTGGGCAAACATGGTCTTATTGCCTCATGGTGGGCAAACACAGTCTCACACACAAACTCTCGCCATTGGTGAGCCTTGGGACTCTTACCAGGGAAAGAAAAGAACAGAACAGAACATGAAAGAAAAACAAGATGGACAGCCCAGATATTGCAATGAAAGCTGCCGTACGCTGCATGCTCGTCCTTCAAATTGCTACATACAGAGCTTTTCAGCCGAGGGTCAGGCCTGATCCACTCTGGGAGTGCGTCATGTAGCGGGCATGCAGGGCTGCAGCATTTGTTCGGGTGTCTGTCTGTTAGTCCTGTTAGAGCACAGCTCTGTGTCGCCTGTGCAAGGAGTCTCGTGTGCATAAACTTACAGGGTGTTGTCTGTACCTGTTTTTTTTGTCGCAGAGGTTCCTCTGTCACTCTGATCTTAGCTATAAGGCCCAGAGATGAAGAGGGGTTCATCTGTCACTCTGATCTTAGCTATAAGGCCCAGAGATGAAGAGGGGTTCATCTGATCTTAGCTATAAGGCCCAGAGATGAAGAGGGGTTCATCTGATCTTAGGTATAAGGTCCAGAGATGAAGAGAGGTTCATCTGATCTTAGCTATAAGGCCCAGAGATGAAGAGAGGTTCATCTGATCTTAGCTATAAGGCCCAGAGATGAAGAGGGGTTCATCTGATCTTAGCTATAAGGCCCAGAGATGAAGAGGGGTTCATCTGTCACTCTGATCTTAGCTATAAGGCCCAGAGATGAAGAGGGGTTCATCTGATCTTAGCTATAAGGCCCAGAGATGAAGAGGGGTTCATCTGATCTTAGTTATAAGGCCCAGAGATGAGGAGATGTTCCTCTGTCACTCTGATCTTAGATACAAAGCTCAGACATGAAGAGAGGTTCCTCTGTCAGTCTGATCTTAGATACAAAGCTCAGACATGAAGAGAGGTTCCTCTGTCACTCTGATCTTAGCCACAAAGCTCAGAAGCCCAAGAGAGGTTCCCATGACAAACCTGTTGGCCTCTCTGCTATGGGAAAGAGCTAGGGTTTTGTCAGTGGACCTCTGAGTCTCTGCGTTGAACCACAAGACAACTAGATCAACATTTAGTCCTTAAAAAGTACAGATAAAGGTGTCCCATAACCTATGTGGTCGAAGGGAGCGAGCATCAGAGATTTCAGCTTCTCTTGGGGCTCATATATTGAAGGCGTCCCCATCTCCTCTCCCTCGCTGCTGTACCTTCCCTGACCTTAAAGAAGGCAGGTACCCATTTACATCTGGATGAGCTGGGAAACTGTACTGAAGGTAAAGCACACAAAACCGCTACCCATCCTATTGGTAACAACGCTCAATGCTGCTTAATCTTAGCTTGGGGAAAGCGAGTGCTCTGACCACTAAGCTATCATGTCCCGTACGTTATTCTTACATATTACAAAAATTATTCTTGCAATTTTCTAGGCTCTTGGTGTCTTAACTTTACATAAGTCTAAAAGGAGAAGACAATACTTTGAAAGCCCTTTACATCCACATTAAAAGTGTAATTAGCAGTTGTAATGTGCACATGATTTTAGGATGATTATTTTCTTTTTAGGTTTCTTATCTACAAAAAAGTAGCAACAGCAACAGGAAGAGCAACAATAGCATAACATCTGTGTTTGTTTAGTGATCTGGATTTATTCTGGACGACCTAAAATGAACTTATGCACGTATCTTACTTTTGTCGCTATGGAATTTATTGAGCACAAGGATTGCACTGCTCTGATCGATTAGTTTATTCTAAAGTTTGTCTGCGTACCTCACCTAGTATCAAATGCACATTACACCATTCTGAAAGTTTGCCTATCTCTCCTAGTATTGAATAGACATTAAACCATTCTGAAAGTTTGCCTGTCTATCTCTCCTAGTACTGAATAGACATTAAACCATTCTGAAAGTTTGCCTGTGTGGCTCACATAGTATCAAATACACATTACACCATTCTGAAAGTTTGCCTGTTTATCCCTCCTAGTATTGAATAGACATTAAACCATTCTGAAAGTTTGCCTGTGTGGCTCACATAGTATCAAATACACATTACACCATTCTGAAAGTTTGCCTGTTTATCCCTCCTGGTATTGAATAGACATTAAACCATTCTGAAAGTTTGCCTGTGTAGTTCACCTAGTATCAAATACACAGTACACCAGTCTGAAAGTTTGCCTGTGTAGTTCACCTAGAATCAAATACACATTACACGATTCTGAAAGTTTGCCTGTCTATCCATCCTAGCATTGAATAGACATTAAACCATTCTGAAAGTTTGCCTCTCTCTCCTAGTATTGAATAGACATTAAAACACTCTGAAAGTTTGCCTATATATCTCACCTAGTACTGAATACACATTATACCATTCTGAAAGTTTGTCTATGTAGCTCACCTAGTATCAAATACACAGTACACCATTCTGAAAGTTTGTCTATGTAGCTTACCTAGTATTAAATACACATTACACCATTCTGAAAGTTTGGCTGTGTAGTTCACCTAGTATCAAATACACATTACACCATTCTGAAAGTTTGCCTGTGTAGTTCACCTAGTATCAAATACACATTACATCATTCTGAAAGTTTGCCTATGTAGCTCACATAGTATCAAATACACATTACATCATTCTGAAAGTTTGGCTGTGAAGTTCACCTAGTATCAAATACACATTACATCATTCTGAAAGTTTGCCTATGTAGCTCACATAGTATCAAATACACATTACATCATTCTGAAAGTTTGGCTGTGAAGTTCACCTAGTATCAAATACACATTACACCATTCTGAAAGTTTGGCTGTGTAGCTCACCTAGTATTGACTACACATCAAACCAAGGAGAAAAGAATATAAAAGAGGTAACATGGGGTGACACTAGCTCAGTGATCAGAGCACTCGCTTCCCCCAAGTCAAAGTTTAGCAGCATTGAGCGTGGTTACCAAGAGAATGGTCCACCGTTTGTGCACCTTGGGTTCAGTACAGTCCCCCAGTTCACCCACCTGTGAATGGGTACCTGCTCTCTTTAGCGACAGGGAAGGTAAAGCAGCAATTGAGAAGAGATGGGCGTCGCCCTCAATATTCGCCTGGAGAAGCTGAGGTCTCTGACACCTCCCTCCCCATCGACCGCATAGGTTATGGGACACCTTTACCATTACTTTTACCTGGGATGATTCAGCCATACTGTTGCACAGATCTCCTAGAGTTGTAGGTGCTTTAATGGTAATTTTCGTGATTTTTTTTGCTCGTTTACCAGATGACATTGTTCATATGATGATTAACTGTACAGTCGTGTTCTTTTCTTCAGAATTCCTCATACTCTGTAGTGCCATTGCAAAGTCTTGTATTTTATTTGTATCTTGTGCCAGCATCTTTTTAAAAAGAGCTTTAATGAATATTAATGTAGGAGGGTTTTGTTTGCTTTTTTTTATAAGCGTATAACATCATCACTGATCGTTTGTCAGTTGAAGGGAAATAATTCGTTAATAGAAATGGTTGAGTTTCCCTTTGATTAAAATGACAGTGACATGCTTTATTGCCCATTCAGCATTGAAGCCATGTAGACAAAAGGAAAGGGGGGGGGATGGTAACAATATCAATGATACATAAACATTATCCAAAAATGTCTATTTCCTTCACCTACATTGCAAATCTGTGTTATCTTTTTTTTAATATAATACATTTTTTTTCTTTAAATCTCCCCTCTCTCTTCATCTCTCTCTCTCCTCTCTCTCTCTCTCTCTCTCTCTCTCTCCTCTCTCTCTCTCTCTCTCCTCTCTCTCTCTCTCTCGCTCTCTCTCTCTCACTCACACACTCACACACACACACACATACATGCACACACACACACACACACACACACACACACACACACACACACACACACACACACACACACACACTCACTGTTATTTCTGTTATTAAAAAGAGTCTTAAACGTGACCTAACCAGGCATACCACACGTTACTTTGTGATGTCTGGACTTTGCAACAGCCCAACTTCAAAGAGTTCCCACCCCAACCCAGGTATAGGCTGCTTTACTGTCAAGAATATGCCTTCTTGGTATAGCTTGCCTATTCCTGGGTTATATGGGCTCATCGGTTTACAAGGCAAGGCAAGAACAGGGCAAGGCAGGGCAAGGCAAGGCAAGGCAAGACAGGGCAAGGCAAGACAGAGCGTGGCAAATCAAGGCAAAGCAAGCAGGGCAAGGCGTGGAAAGACAGGGCAAGGTAAGCAAAGACAAGGCAAGGCAAGGCAAGGCAAGGCCAGGCCTGCAATACAGGGCAAACTCTTTCTTTCGAGCATCATGGATAATCACTGATGTCCCATTTGTTACATTCAGTTATCGCTCTTTGTTTGTTTTTTTGTTTTTTTTAATTTGTTTTTGGTTCAGTGTGTGTGTGTGTGTGTGTGTGTGTGTGTGTGTGTGTGTGTGTGTGTGTGTGTGTGTGTGTGTGTGTGTGTGTGTGTGTGTGTGTTGGTGGGGGGTGGTGGTGGTGGTAGGGGAGGTTCTATGATATAACAAGATACTAAGACCACCAGAATAAAATGGTGACATAAAGGTGAAACACCCAATCAATATTCATTACTATTGACATTTGATTAAGGTCAATTAAATTTCCCAGACAGAAACTAATACTCATATCAATGAGAATATTGATATATTATCACACACACACACACACACACACACACCACACCACCACCACCACCACCACCACCACCACCACCACCACCACCACCACCACCACCATTGAACTTGCCTTTTGTTGATTGAAATCAGATATGTAATACATTGTATGATGTCAAGAGATGTTGAAATACATTTTTGCTGCATACATTACCACCATGGTATTGTCTTTTAAAGAAACAGCAGACACATAACTGAGAAAACAAGTTGCTAAGAAAGGACTCATAGATAACTATTACACTTGATTTTCATGAAAATAATTTACTTTTAGTAAATCGCATGCATAAAAAAAAACTATCTATAAAAATAATTAAAATGAAATCTCGTCCAAGACGTAGTTTAGATATAATAATATCGATGGTGTTGAAATCGTTTGAAAACCAGTAGCTCCCAAAATGAGTTGTGGTCTTGTTCTTCTTGCTCATTATCTGGTGAACATATTTCTGCTTTATTGTCTCTGTCTTGGAATCGTGACGCAAAGAATCTGGTATTGTAGATAAGCAGCGTCGAGCGTGGTTACCAGTTGGATGGGTGACCGTTTGCGTGGCTTGACTACAGTACAGTTCCCCCAGTTCATCCAGCTGTCAATGGGTATCTGCCCTCTCTAGGGTCAGGGAAGGTAAAGCAGCGAGGGAGAGGAGATGGGCGCCGCCCTCAACATGCTGGCCTCTAGCGAAACTGAGGTCTCTGACTCCTCGCTCCCCTACAGCAACACAGGTTATGGGATATTTTACCTTTAGATCTGAAAAAGAAATCTGTGAGTATACAAGAAAATGCCTTCTATTGCGGAATGTTTGTGCTGGGTCTGTTGTTGATGTTATGTTGCGGGTTTAACGTCAGTTCTTGTTTAGGTTTAGCATCAACTAAAGAAACTTTAAAAGAAACAAAAACCAGCGACCAAACAACCAACATGTCTAGGTGAATCCAATCCACAATATTGGGAGCATGTGTACAGTCTACTGTGTTTTGTAGAGTTGCTGAAGCTTCTGGAATGTTTCAGAGTAATCTAGAGTTCTTTCAGCTTCTAGAGTGCTTTGCATTATTCTAGAGAATTTCTGAAGCTTCTGAAATGTTCTGCAGTAGTCTGGGATTTCTTGAGGTTTCTGGAACAAACTACTATAGACCAGTTCTGTGATCTTCATTCTCTCTCTGTGCTTCTTTAATCACATTAAAAATCACAGGTAGCAATGCAACATTATAATTTTTCAGGCTGTGTCTCATGGGCAAGTTAAACTTGGCGGAGCCCATCCTTTTTTCAGGCATAGGGTGCATGCTGGGCATGATAATGTTTTAGAACCTACCGAACACGGACATGAGTTACGGGATCTTTGTTATGTATGGTGTCTACAATGTGGTGATGTAGATTTTTAGCAAGACCTGGCGTGGTGTGATGTAGTTGTGATGTAAATTTGACACATTTGCACAGCGTTGTGTTGCTTTGCTTTGCATTGCAGTGTTTCCCATAGCATTGCATTGAACTGCATTGCATCCTAAAGCGTGCAATCGTTCTTCTTTCCCACTTTATCCTACTGTTTATAGTCTAGCCTGGCAGAGCAAAGTATAGTATAGTATAGTATAGTATAGTATAGTATAGATAGTATAGTATAGTATAGATAGCATATAGCATAGCATAGCATAGCATAGCATAGCATAGCATAGCATAGCATAGCATAGCATAGCAAAGATAGTATAGTATAGATAGTATAGATAGATAGTATAGTATAGTATATATGTATAGTATAGTATAGTATAGTATAGTATAGTATAGTATAGTATAGTATAGTATTGTATAGTATTGTATTGTATTGTATTGTATTGTATTGTGTTGTATCAGATCACATCGCACCATATGCGTTTTGTTGGTGTCTTCGACGTCGTTTGTTTTAGTTGTTGTTTTAAATTTCTGACTCTAAATAAACCGTTTTAAGTAACACAACATACAATAGACTAAAGACCATGTGAAAAAAAACTTGTTTTGAAATTTCTTTAACCTTTTCATAGTGAAGGAGAGTTGATGCAGGCTCAGAGGAAAAATGCTTCTTGCGCGAGATTGGAACCCGGGTCAGCAGATCACGAGCGCATCACTCTGACCACCAGGCTATCCTGTCTTTACTTCATATCACACTGCAATACACTGCAATACACTTCTACATCTTTACTTCATATCACACTGCAATACACTGCAATACACTTCTACATCTTTACTTCATATCACACTGCAATACACTGCAATACACTTCTACATCTTTACTTGATATCACACTGCAATACACTGCAATACACTTCTACATCTTTACTTCATATCACACTGCAATACACTGCAATGCACTTCTACATCTTTACTTCATATCACACTGCAATACACTGCAATACACTTCTACATCTTTACTTCATATCACACTGCAATACACTGCAATATACTTCTACATCTTTACTTCATATCACACTGCAATACACTGCAATTCACTTCTACATCTTTACTTCATATCACACTGCAATACACTGCAATTCACTTCTACATCTTTACTTCATATCACACTGCAATACACTGCAATACACTTCTACATCTTTACTTCATATCACACTGCAATACACTGCAATACACTTCTACATCTTTACTTGATATCACACTGCAATACACTGCAATTCACTTCTACATCTTTACTTCATATCACACTGCAATGCACTGCAATATACTTCTACATCTTTACTTCATATCACACTGCAATACACTGCAATACACTTCTACGTCTTTACTTCATACCACACTGCAATACACTGCAATACGCTTCTACGTCTTTACTTCATACCACACTTTTCCTAAATTTCTCCTTCTCTTAGCTTCTTTAATTTCACTCTTTCTTTTTTTATTCTCATTTTTCAGATCACAAAAAATCGTTCCAGTCTACGATTAATGCACATGTGCTTTTTTACATCCAGTCCCCGTGTGTATGCAGTTTTGTATATCTTGTCATCTGTTCCCACTGGCACACAATGGCCTACTCTTACGAAAAGCGAAACAGGATTTAACGTGTGCGCAAGATGTTCTTCCTGCGTTCGCGCACGGGGCCTCGGTTTAAAGTCTCATTCGAAGGACTTTCGGGGAGAGTGGAGTCAGCACTGATGTTAAATCCAGAGGAAAAATCCCCTCGAACGTGGAATCGAACCCGGGTTGTCAAATTGCGAGCGCAATGTTCCGACCACTAAGCTATCCTGTCCCCCGGATTGGATTGGATTGGGTTGGATTGGATTGGAGAGAGAGAGAGAATGAATGAATGAATAATCTTTATTTTTCAAGGGTAACAGAGTAAGAGAGAGAGAGAGAGAGAGAGAGAGAGAGAGAGAGAGAGAGAGAGAGAGAGAGAGAGAGAGAGAGAGAGAGAAAAAGAGAGACAGACAGACAGACAGACAGACAGACAGACAGACAGACAGACAGACAGACAGACAGACAGACAGACAGACAGACAGACAGACAGACAGACAGACAGACAGACAGACAGACAGAGATAATGGTATGTTCAGTGCAGCGTTTCATATTCTTTATTCACACAAAACATTGCCAATGTTGGTTTTGTTGTTGTTGCTGGTGGTGGTGGTGGTAGTGGTTGGGCGTTCTTTGGTTTTATCACCCTGGGGGCGGGGGGGAAGGTGAGGAATCTCCCAGCATAGTCATACGCAGTGTCTCAGTCATCCCATCTGAGTGTCTCTGTGAGACTAGGTACACTCAGGAGAAAAAGAGGGCTTGTACGTGTAAGTGGACGTCTAGGGGTCAGGATAGCTCAGTGGTCAGAGCGCTCGCTTTCCCCCAGCCAACGTTAAGCAGCATCGAGCGTAGTTACCAATTGGATGGGTCACCGTTTGCACGCCTTGGCCTCAGTATAGTCCCCAGTTTACCCAGCTGTCAATGAGTACCTGCCCTATTCTAGGTCAGGGAAGGGAAGGCAGCGAGGGAGAGGAGATGGGCGCCGCCCTCAATATGCTGGCCCCTAGAGAAGCTGAGGTCTCTGACGCCTCGCTCCCCTACGACCACACAGGTTATGGGACACCTTTACCTTTTTTTTCTACGTGTAAAACTGTTTTCAAAAACCTCACCAGAAAGGAGGGTGGCAGGACGGTTAACACGTTCACCTTCCTAACAAGTAAACCATTAAGTTCTGGGTTCGATTCTCAGCCTTGCCTTTCCTTCCCAATTTGACAAAAAAGTCGAACTGAATGTCAAAGTCCTGCGGATGAGACTACAAACCCAGATCCCGTGTGTGAACGCCCGCAAAACATCTTGCCCACACGTTAAAACCCCGCTCCGCCTTTCCGAAGACTTGGCCATCGTGTTCCGGCAGGAACAGTTGACAAAAACAAACCCAACTAAACCAGTACAACACAGCAACAACCAATTTTACGAAGTGATATTAATGTAAAAAAACAATAAAAGATAAATAAACAACAAAAACCATGCAAACAAAATGATATTTATTTTTCTGAAACCGAATAACAATGAAATAAGCATCAATATCAATAGTTTCTATGATTCTACACATTGTACAATTAGTTATGATACTCAGTAAATGTATTTGTCAAAGATATCCTAAGCAGTATAGTAGCAAAGTCAACAGATGAACGCTTATCCACACATGCATTTATTTGATTTGTTGGTAACAAGAGACAGAGACAGAGACACAGACACAGAGAGAGACAGAGAGAAAGAGAGATAGAGAGACAGACAGACAGAGAGAGAGAGACAG
Source organism: Stramonita haemastoma (assembly GCA_030674155.1). NCBI lineage: Eukaryota > Metazoa > Mollusca > Gastropoda > Neogastropoda > Muricidae > Stramonita > Stramonita haemastoma. Next base: position 15,089,336 of record CM060347.1, on the reverse strand, counting down.
ACAGAGAGATAGAGAGAGACAAACAGAGAGCAAGCTGAATTGTTTTTAAGATTTCAAACATCACAGTTGAGGCTTGGGAAAAATGAATAAAAAAGGTTAAATCTTTATATCTATATTTCTATCTCTCTCTCTCTCTCTCATATAATATATATCTCTATATATCTATCTATATATCTATATATAATGTATATTAATGCATGCATCAGTACTACATACAAATCATCTATAAAAGAAAGCAACAAAAAAACTTAATCATAAGGCGTTCTTTTTTTAAAAAATCAATTTTATTATATCGATTATATCATTTATACAGTAACTGATTATGATTGTCATTGTGCTTGCAAGGCAAACGAACACATTAGGGCTACAGCATTAACTTTGTTGGGAGGTGAGGGGAGAGAGAGACAGAGAGAGAGAGAGAGAGAGAAGAGAGAGAGAGAGAGAGAGAGAGAGAGAGAGAGAGAGAGAGAGAGAGAGAGAGAGAGAGAGAGAGAGAGAGAGGGGGGGGAGATGAGGGGGTGTAGGAACAAGGCTGCTAACATCAGATTTCACGAGGATGGAACATGTGTTGTGAAAGTGATATGAAGATATCAGGGGAGGTAAAAAGTCATCAAATTGACATGTTACTTTGTTGTTGCTGCTGCTGCTTTTGTTATTGTGATTATGCTTACGTCAGAGCGGAGATTTTCGAGTGAGGCATGGTGATAAGGATGCTTAGTATCTGGAAAGAGCAGAGAGGAGTACCCCCCTCCTACACACACACAAAGGCGACACACACACACACACACACACACACACACACACACACACACACACACACACACACACACACACACACACACACACGTACACACACACAGCAAAACCAAATAAAAACACACACACAACAACCTAGGAGGTAGCAGTAGGATGGCATAATATGGGATAGAGCTGTCTTATGGGATGTCTAGCATGAAGGTTAATCTTCTATTATCATTATCGCTGAATAAATTCACATCAGGCAAAAAAAAAAACACAACAAAAAAAATCCACGATCAAAGGGAGATAATACCAAGCATTTTTTTGCGGGGCAGGAAGAGTCTGTTATCTTCCCTTTCTGTAGATTTAAAGTAAAAAAAAAAAAAAATTACATACCAAGTTTTATGTTTGGATATAACCCACTGAGAAAAAAAATAATTGCATGTTATATTTTTTCGGTGGGTTATGGAAACCAAGAACATACCGAACCTATTATTTCCCTGAAGTTGGAATGCAGCAATCTTCATGTTGGCCTAAATCGGTGGCATTAAAAAATATCACTATTGGTTTTAGCCATGGGGCTCTAGCTTAAGAAAAAACAACAACCCAGGAACATATCTTTTTTGAGTGAAAATATTTTGAAACAAACGTTTGCCTCTTATCAAGCCAAAACTTTAGGGGGAGGGGGGGATATCTTAAAGATAACTTTGCATGCACATGGGCATTAATATCCTTCGGATGAGACAATAATCCGAGGCCCCCGTGCGCGAACGCACGCAGAATATCTTGCGCACACGTTAAACCCTGTTCCGCTTTTCGTAAGAGTAGGCCATTGTGTACCGGTGGGAACAGATGACATTTACAAAACTGCATACACACGGGACTGGATGTGAAAAAGCACAAGAGTGCTTATCCTATTATTCTCGATATAAAAAAAAAAAAAAAGAATAGAACCTTTTGCATTGGCATACTGCAAAACTATGCTGCAAGACAAAAAACTGGATATGTTTGATGGTCTTGGAATCTTGATACGCTTTCCTTTCAGAAGGCATTCTTCTGTCCAAATCGATATTTTTATTTTATATAGCTGTAGCACGGGAACTGATGAGAAAATAGTCAAAGATAAAGTTGCCCATAAACCATTTTTTTTGATTTCTATGTGGTCTAGAATGGAGCGAAGCGTTTAAGACCTCAGTTTCTCTAGGGGCCAGCATATTGAGGGCGGCGCCCATCTCCTCTCCCTCGCTGCTTTACCTTCTCTGACCCTAAAGAGGGCAGGTACCCATTTACAGCTGGGTGAACTGGGGGAACTGTACTGTAGCCAAGGCGTACAAACGGTCACCCATCCAATTGGTAACCACGCTCGACGCTGCTTAACCTTGGCTGGGGGAAAGCGAGCACTCTGAACACTGATAACATACCATCACAAAACAACAACCACAACCCCCACCCCCCGCCAAAAAACCCCAACAAAAAACTCGACCCATTCAACAAATTTTCGTTGTTTGTTCATCATCAGTTTTTGGAGATAGCTGTAGCACTGTATTGATAATGTAACATTAAAAACCCCGAAACATTAATTTTCGTAAGGTTTTGTTGTTTGCTGATCCTCACTTTTGTTCTTAATAACAACACCAGTAAGAACCCTTCTCTTCCAATTTCAGATCGACCTGCAAAGGAATCCCTGCTACACTGGTAATGTACCTGTCAATAAAACCCACAAAACATTCCATGAATTTTTTGGTTATTTTGCTCGTCGTCGTCATAATTTTATCTTTGTTCCCAAGGGGCGTCATCAGTAAGAGCCGTTATCCTCCAATCCACATCGGCTTGCAAGGACTCCACCTGCCCCACTAGCTCATCCATCTCAGGATCCCAGATACGGCCGGACGCGAACGAGGATGACGTACCCGAGGGCTGCTGCACTGGCTGTGACGTCCTCACACCTTTGGACGTAGCCGTGACGCCACCAGCTGACGTCACAGCGCTGGGGTCTTCATGGTGATGGAAGTGAGCGGTCTCTTTGGCGGAGGGCGGCAGGGCGATGGGGTGTAGACCCGGTACGTTGTTTTCCCAGGCAAAGATCTGGGATTCCCTGCCCTCGTTTCTGCCCATGGGTGACGCCACGAATGACGCAAGCTGTGACGTGGGCTGTGACGCCTTCGCCGCGTCTTGAGAGGGAGAAGTGACGCTTGGTTGGGAAACCTTGTTGACGTCAGAAAGACTGTTCATGGCAGACGTGGAAGTGGCCGCTGATCTGAAATATTAAAAACACACAGACACAGACACAGACACAGACACACATACACACACACACACACACACACACACACACACACACACACACACACACACACACACACACACACACACACACACACACACACACACACACAAATCAGAAAGAAAACTAAAGTATGGTAAATATGATAGATTATCTCTCCCCATTTAATGGGCGAGGTAAATCAACGATCAAGCAACATTATGAAAGTGTAACAGGCAAGAAAACAGTTCCTGCGTTTCAAAGTAGAAGGTCGTCCAACGATTCCGAATTGATGAAAGTGTAGCAGGCAAGAAAACGGACTCTGCGTTCAATGGTAGAGGTAGTTCCATACCTAAACGATGTCTTAAAAAAAAAAAAAAGATAATCAAGATCCCTATGGAAGTTTAACAGTGACCTGCGTTAGATAAGAAAAGGAGATCACTGAACCACAAGGCGATGATAGCGTCTTGTGTTAGAAAACACACCTGGCGGTTTGAAAGGAAAAGTAAACCAAAGTGGCAAAGTATCAGCATGTAAGATAACAATCTTCGCGTTTAAACAGGAGAGAGAGAGAGAGAGAGAGAGAGAGAGAGAGAGAGAGAGAGAGAGAGAGAGAGAGAGAGAGAAGAGAGAGAGAGAGAGAGAGAGAGAGAGAGAGAGAGAGAGAGAGAGAGGAGAGAGAGAGAGAGAGAGAGAGAGAGAGAAGAGGGGGATGGTCCTCGAGCACACACGTTAAATCCTGTTCCGCTTTTCGTAAGAGTAGGCCATCGTGTGCCGGTGGGAACAGATGACATTTACAAAACTGCATACACACGGGGACTGGATGTAAAAAACACACGAGTGCTTATCCCATTATCCTAAATATAAAATAAAGAAATAAAATCAATGAATAAATAAATAAATAATAAAAATAGAGCGTTGCACTCATAATCTGACTGTTCGGAAACGAGCTTGGATTCGATCCACCCATTCAAGGGGATTTTACCCCAAAGGCTAACATCAGTACTGAATCTACTGCTCCAAAAGTCCATGGGGTGATCTTATAAACCCAGGTCCTGATTGAAAATTCAGGCAAAACACCTAGCACACACTCTGGATCGACGGATTGGTGGTCTAGGTGGTAACGCGCCTTGCCTAGAAAGCAAAAAGTCCGGGTCGGAGTGCGCGGTGGTTCGTACCCCTTTTGGGCCCAAAACTTTTTCCCAATCCATTAGACCCTGAGTGGTGGTCTGGGCGCTAGTCTTTCGGATGAGACGATAAACCGAGGTCCCGTTTGTTACACATCACTATTTAGCGCACGTAAAAGAACCCACGGCAACAAGGGGGTTAACCCTGGCAAAGTTCTATAGAAAAAGCCACTCTTATAGGGAAACAAATACAGTTGCATGCAGGAAAAAGAAAAAAAAAATGGGTAGGCGCTGCACTTGTGGCGACGCGCTCTCCCCGGGGGGAGCAGCCCGAATTTCACGCAGAAAAGTGGTGCAAAATACAAAAAATGCAAAAGTATAAAACACACTCTGCCTTTTGGAAGAGTAGGCCATTCGCGCCGGTAGGAACGGATGACAAGATGTATATAATCACATGCACACTGGTGTAGCGTAAAACATGCATCCCTGAAGTCGGATTGCAGCTACATTAAGTAATTCTTTTTTTTTAATTTTTATTTTATACCACTTTATGTCACAGCAGATTTCTCTGCGTGAAATTCGGGCTGCTCTCCCCGGGGAGAGTGCGTTGCCACAAGTGTAGAGTCTACCCATTATTTTTTGCTTGTCTTTTTCTTGTCTGCAACTGTATTTGTTTCCCTATAGGAGTGGCTTTTTTCTACCGAATTTTGCCAGCGACAACCCCTTTGTTGCTGTGGGTTCATTTACGTGCGCCAAATAAAGATGTGTAACACACGGGACCTCGGTATATCGCTTCATCCGAAAGACTAACTGTGGACGAAAAACGGTCGCATACGCAAAAGCAAGCCTTTAGTAAACATCAGAACTCTCTAGCCGAGGAAAAAGCAAGCAAGCAAGCAAGCAAGGAGACAGACAGACAGACAGACAGACAGACGGACGGACGGACAGACAGACAGACAGACAGACGGACGGACAGACAGACAGACAGACGGACGGACAAATAGAAAGACAGACAGACAGACAGGCAGGCAGGCAGGCAAGCAGACAAACGACAAAACTCTGTAACAGTTAAGAGAACAAAGTGCTGCATGTCAGATTACAGTCTGCATTAAAAAAAAAAAAAAAAAGAAGAAAAAACCAGGTCAACGACCTGGATGATGATAAAGTTTTATCAATAAGATCAGTGCATAGGTAGGTAGGTGGTCTACAGGTAAAACACCTGCCTGGAAAGCGAAAACTCCAGGCTCGAAGTGTGTGGTGGTTTAAACCCCGTTTGTGCTGAAACTCTCCCCCCCCCTCTCTCCCTCCCCCCCCCCCCCCCCCCCCCCCCCATCCACTAGACCCTAATTGGTGATCTGGGTGCTAGTCCCTCGGATGAGACGATGAGACGATAAACCGAGATCCCGTGTGCAACATAAACACAGCGCACGTAAAAGAACCCACGGCACTAAAAGAGTGGTTGTCCCTGGCAAAATTCTGTATGAGAAAATCGCCTCTAGCAGGGAAACAAAATGCACATACAGACAGGAAAAGAAAAATAAACAATGAGTGTAGTTGTTCGGGAGTCGACGCTCTCTCCCCGGGGAGAGCAGCCCGTGTTTCGTGGAGAGAAATCTCCTGTAACTTAAAGTGGTATACAATGCAATACATAACAATACAATACAATACGGTACAATACAGTTCAGTACAGTACAGTACAATACAGTTCGGTACAGTATAATACAATACAGTGCAATACTATACAATACAATACTATACCCAAAAAATACTGTACAGTACAATACAATACAGTACAATACAGTACAATACAGTACAGTACAATACAGTGCAATAGAATACTATACAAAACAATACTATACAAAACAATGCACTACAATATGTCTTACTCAATCTGTACAGTTTGCGCATTGTATACAATTCGCAACATTTCATGCTCAGTGTCTACAGTGCGCAATATTTTTTCTACATTATACACAATGAGCAAAACAGTTACATACTGTATATAATGAGCAATACCGTAAAATTGCTCATTGTATACAATGCGCACAGAGTGAGCAAGTCCATAAAATTAACATTGATTCAGATTCTTTAATGCCATTTGTCTATTTATGCACTGCTAAATGGGTTGTAAAGCTTTAACAATAATAAATAATTTGGTTCAATGCTCATTGTTCATCGTTCTGTCTGTTTTGTTCAATGCTAATTGTTCATTGTTCTGTTCTGTCTGTCTGTCTGTCTGTCTGTGTCTATCAGTCTGTGTGTCTGTGTGTCTCTCTCTGTCTCTCTCTTTCCCTCTCTGTCTCGTCTCTCTCTTTCTCTGTCTCTTCTCTGTCTCTCTCTGTCGTCTGTCTGTCTGTCTGTCTGTCTGTCTGTCTGTCTGTCTGTCTGTCTGTCTGTCTGTCTGTCTGTCTGTCTGTCTGTCTGTCTGTCTGTCTGTCTGTCTGTCTGTCTGCTCTGTCTGTCTGTCTGCTCTGTCTCTCTCTCTCTCTCTCTCTCTCTCTCTTCTCTTTTTCCCTCTCCTAAGTCTATCTCTTCTCTCTCTCTTTCATCACCTCTCTCTCTTCTTCTCTATTCTTCTTCTCATCTCTCTCTCTTCTCTTCTCTACTCTTCTTCTCTCTCTCTTCTCTTCTCTTCTTCTTCTCTCTCTCTTTAGTGTTGTTTCCCCCCCTAAAGTTTCAGGGTGCATGCATCTTTACAAGTACAGACCGTAACTAAGACTAGGCTGGTCTGAAATCTTAATTCTATTAGTCTTCAAGATCATTCAATCATCAATTGATTCGTTCATACGTTCATTCATTCGTTCTCTATCTGTCTGTCTGTCTGTCTGTCTGTCTCTCTCTCTGTACTACAAACAAGTGCAAGTGTCACAAGACTCGGCTACAGTGCACTTCTAATTGCCACCCGAGAAATGCAAAGTGCAAGAACAATTACAATTGAAACATGTCAATTAAACATGAAACATGTTTAATTGTGGGTGTGTGTGGGGTGTGCGTGTGTGTTCGCGTGTGTGTGTGTTGTATGGTGTGTGTGTGTGTGTGTGTGTGTGTGTGTGTGTGTGTGTGTGTGTGTGTGTGTGTGTGTGTATGCGCGTGTGTGTGGGGGGGGGGGTGGGTGCGTGTGTGGGTGTGTGTGGGTGTGGGATGTGTGTGTTGGGGGCGTGCTTGTGTGCTTTCGCAAATGGTGTGTGAAGGTAAATATGAGTGTAGGCATGCGTGTGCTTTTAAGGGTGTGTGCATTCATGTGTATTGACAAGATTTAATGTGTATTTTACTAACTGCGTGAAAGAACCAACACCAAAACATTTTCCTATGTTTTATTATGAATATTTTTTACAATAGACAAATGGCATTAAAGAATCTGACTCAATGTTAATTTATGGACTTGCTCACTCTGTGCACATTGTATACAATGAGCAACTTTACGGTATTGCTAATTATATACAGTGTGTAACTGTTTTGCTCATTGTGTATAATGTGCAAAATGTATTGCTGAGCATGAAATGTTGCGCATTGTATACAATGCCTCCCATGCGCATTGTATACAATGCGCAACCTGTACAGATTGAGTACGACAAATACAATGCAATACAATACAATACAATACAATACAATACAATACAATCAATACAATACAATACAATACAATACAATACAATACAATAAAAGTCCCTGTGTTTAAAATGCAGAATAATACAAATGTAGCATTATGATTAGAGCATTTCCGTTTAAAGGCAGTCTGCGAATACGAATACTTTACTATAAAAATATAGAGAAATTCATGTTGGTTACAAGCCATACATAAAAACGATACATAGAAAAATAATTCACACACACATACACACACAGAGCTCCCATCACAGAGCACACAACACACACACACCACACACACACACACACACACACACACACACACAGAGCTCCCCATCACATAGCAAACACACACACACACACACACACACACACACCACACACAACACACACATACATACATACACACACACACACACACACACACACACACACACACACACACAACACACAACACACCACAGCATCCCATCACAGAGCAAACCACACACACACACCACCCACACACACACACACACACACAACACACACACTCTCCCATCACACACAACACACACACACCACAACAACACAACACAAACAACACACACAACACACACACTCCCATACACCCACACACACAACAGTCCCATCACCAAACACACACCTCCCAAAACACACCCCCACACAAAACAACAAAACACACACACACACACACACACACCCCACACCACACACACACACACACACACACACAAACACACACACACACACACACACACACACACCATACACCCCCCCCCCCCATTACACACACACACCTCCCATTACACACACACACACACATACACACACACACACACACACACACACACACACACACACACACACACGTACACACACACACACGTACAACACACACACACACACGTACACACACCACATACACACAAACACACATACACATACCTCCCATCAAACACACACACATACAAACATACACACACACACACACCCACAACACACAAACACACACACATCACAACACCACACACACACACAACACACACACACACAACACACAAAACCACAGAACTAACCTGGCACGGCAGTTTCGTATTCGCGATGATGTGCTCCTCCAGTCTTTGTAAGCAATCTGGAAGGCTCTGATGAATCAATTAACCAACCAGTCAGTCGGTCAGTCAGTCAATCGATCAATCAATCAATCAATCAATCAATCAATCAATCAATCAATCATTAATCAATCACCCACTCACCACTCACTCACTCACTCACTCAACAAGCAATGAACCAACAAACCTGTTAGCCAACCCCCAAGAACACTCACTCACTCACTCACTCTCTCACTCACTCACTCACTCACTCACTCACTCAACCTCACTCACTCACTCATTCAATCAATCAATCAATCAATCACGCAATCAATCAATCAACCAATCAATTAATCAGTCGATCAATCAATCCACCTATCCGTTCGTCCGTCATTCATCTATTTATTCATCCCTCTATCAAATAATCAAGACAAATACAGCTACAATCGTTCAATCACACTGTTTTCTTATTTTATCTCATTTCCTTCCTTCTTCAATAAATCCTGTTTTTAATGCGATAAATCATGTCTTAATTATACATTCCTTTAAACATCTCGATACGTGCAACACTTCTACCTCTTCTCTCAATTAATCATTCATTGCTATAAGCTATACTTCACTCTAAAATCTCTCACCTCTTCTCCCCACAGCTCCATCTCTCACTTCACTCATCTAACAATCTACTACTCCTCATCCCACTCCTCAACTCTCTCACTCCAACACTCTCTCATACTCCAACTCTCCTACATCTCACTCTCTCATCTCCTCATCACAACCACTCTCTACCATCTCATCTCCTCCATCTCATCTCCCTCATCTCAAACCTCTCAATCTCTACTCATCACATCTCACAATCATCTCTCTCTCTTCTCACTCACATTCACTCATCTCTACACTCCTCATCCACTACAACATCTCTCTCTCCCTCTCCCACTCTCCCCTCCTCTCTCTCACACACACACAACACACACACACACATCACACGACATACCAAACACACAACATACACAAACATGCGCGACACATGCACGCACGACGCATGCACATACACCATACAAA
>CM060347.1:15074470-15076970 GCA_030674155.1 Stramonita haemastoma | reverse complement strand
GTGTTTGTTTGTTTGTTTTTTGTTGTTGTTGTTGTTGTTGTTGTTTCCATTTTTCATTACTATAGCGTGTGTGGAATGTAACCATGCTTTCAGTTTTCATTGATATAGTACATTTAAAATTTATCAGTGAGTTCATTTAGCATTGCAATAGTGGGTGTGAAATGTGTATTGCGAGTTCATTTTTCATTGCTATAGCAGGCGTGAAATTTATCCATGCTTTCATTTTTTCACTGCCATGGTATGGGTAGTTTAAGTGAAATTTAACAATGCTTTCACTTTTCTTTACTATAGTATGTATGAAGTGTGTACATGCTTTGATTTTTCATTGTATAGTATGTGTGAAATGTATCCATGCTGTCAATCTTTCACTGACATAGTATATGTAAAATTTATTCATGTTTTCATTTTGCATTACACTCACACCCCTGCCCCCCTCACCTGGTGTATTGTGGTCCAAGGCCAAGGTACCATTAAACCATTTCAGTGTTCAGTGTTCAGTGTTCAGTGTTCAGTGTTCTCTCTCTCTCTCTCTTCTCTCTCTCTCTCTCTCTCTCTCTCTCTCTCTCTCTCTCTCTCTCTCTCTCTCTCTCTCTCTCTCTCTCTCTCTCTCTCTCTCTCACACACACACACACACACACACACACACACACTCACACACACATACGCAAGCACACATACATACACAAACATGCGCGAGCACATGCACGCACGTACGCATGCACATACACCTATACAAACACACACACACGCACGCACGCACGCATGTGCGTGCACATAAACACACACACAGGGAGACAGAGAGAGGGGGAGGAGAGAGAGAGAGAGGGGGGGGGGAGGGGGAGGACAGAGAAACAGACAAACAGACAGAGACAGAGAGACAGACAAACAGAGAGACAGAGACAGAGAGAGAGACAGAGAAAGACAGACAGGCAAAAAACAAAAAGAGGGAGGGAGGGAGGGAGGGAGGGAGAGAGAGAGAGAGAGAGAGAGAGAGAGAGAGAGAGAGAGAGAGAGAGAGAGAGAGAGAGGAGAGAGAGAGAGACAGACAGACAGACAGACAGACAGACAGACAGATAGACAGACAGACAGACAGACAGACAGACAGACAGACAGACAGCGGTGGGGGGGGATGGACAGAAGACAGAAGGTGAAAACAAACAAAATAAAAACCGGACATTTCTCGCAACAAAACTTCCCCAAAGAGGGGGAATACTATGTACATAAAGAAGAGGCAAGAAAACAAAACAAAAAACAAAACAAAAAATCAAAAAAACAAAAATAATAAAACACACACGAAAAAGGATTCAACATTCCTGAGAGTCTTCTTATTCGTACTCGCCAAACGTCCATGGAGGAACCACTGTTGTCTTTATTTATTTTTCAACAAATTATTTATTTTATTCTTTTATACTGAGGATAATGGAATAAGCACTCTTGTACTTTTTTTTTTACATCCAGTCCCTGTGTGTATACTCTTTTGTAAATCATGTCATCTGTTCCCACCGGCACACATTGGCCTACTCTTACGAAAAGCGGAACAGGATTTAACGTGTCTGCAAGATGTTCTGCGTGCGTTCACACACGGGACCTCGGCTTATAGTCTCATCCGAATGACTTTTTGGGGGAGAGTGGAGTCAGCACAGATGTTAACTCCAGGAGAAAAATCTCCTCGACCGGGAATCGAACCCGAGTCGTCAAATTGCCAGCGCAATGTTCTGACCACTAGGCTATCCCGTCCCCGAGGGGGTTGGGAGGGGTGGGGTGAGACATACCTGGACAAAACGATGGCCATGGTTTGCGCCTTCTGAGCAGTGCTGCACAGCACCGCATAGCAATCCAGCCTCCGCAGCCTTCGGTTCTTGTAGATCCAGCTAAAGATGCGCTCATTTACTGCACGATCCACGTTACAGAAGGAGATGTATTCGATGTCGAAATCCTGATTGTAAGGTTGCTTTTGTTGCTGTTGTTGTTGTTGTTGTTGTTGTTGCGGCTGTTTTTGTTGCTGTTGATGTTGTTGGTGATGATGGTTGTTGTTGTTGGAGCCTTGTTGTTGTTGTTTTTGTTGTTGTTTTTGTGTTGGTGTTGGTGGTGGAGGTTTCTCTTGAACGTCTCGAAGGCTTATCCCATTGGACTGATGTTGACAGCGACCTGGGCGAGACAGACTTTTGTTGTCAAAAATAAGTTATGCTGTACAGAATTTGTATAAGCGCAGGTGATTTATGCACGCAACGTGCACATGTGCGTGCGCATATGAGCACGCTACGCACGAATTCATGCATGAACACACGCACACACACATACACACCACACTACACCTACCATACTATAGGATGCGCACCCGTTATTTACAGTACTACAGTACAGCGTACAGTCCGTACATACAGTACAGTACAGTACAGACACTACAGTACAGTACAGTACAGTACAGTACAGTACATACGTACACACACTACATAACTGCACTGAACTGCACTATACTGCACTGCACACTACACTACAC
>CM060347.1:15013244-15030744 GCA_030674155.1 Stramonita haemastoma | reverse complement strand
TGTGTGTGTGGCAGAAGAATTTGGTGGTGCTTGCGTGTGTGTGTGGCAGAAGAAAAACTGTTTTAACTTTGGTGGTGCATGTATGTGTGTGGCAGAAGAAACACTGTTTTAACGTTGGTGTTGGTGTGTTGCGGTGCAGATTCTACGTGATGGGGGGCGGGCGCCTGCACCGAGCCATGCCGGTGCACATCCTGCACCACTACTCCTTCGCCAGCAACCTGTGGACCAAGGTCACCACCTTCCCGGACCCCACCTTCGGCTCCCCGAGGCCGCGCAGCGCGTTCGGCTTCGCCCAGGACGGCCAGGACGTCTACGTCTGTGGGGGGTCGGTCTACGGGGTCAACGGCCCGCCCCACCACCACCAGGTCCTGCAAGACGTCTGGCGCCTCTCTCTCCGCTCTCTCCGCTGGACGCAGCTCTCCGTCAGCCTCCCGGAGCCCGTGTACTTCCACCGCGCGGCTGTGTCTCCGTCCAAGCATCTGTATGTGTACGGGGGGGTGGTGGGCGGGGGGAGGAGGTCGGCCAAGATGTACCGCTGTCGCCTCCCTTTCCAGGTGGCGCCCCTGGGCGAGCTGAGCTGGTCGGCTGTGTGCGGCGCCTGGAGGAAGGGGGGGGTCGAGGGGGAGGGGGAGGAGGAGGGAGGGGGGGGGGGCAGGGGGGGGGTGGTGGGGGAGCGAGGACCCTCGGGAGCTCGTGGAGACGTACGGGATCCCGCGCAGGTTTGTGCAGAGGTTGCTTAGTTGGTGAGTTAGTGAGTTGGTGAGTGAGTGAGTGAGTGAAGATGGATTGGGTTCGGTTGGGTTGGGTTGGATGAGTTTGGTTAATGTCGGTCGGTGCTAGGATGAGGTTTGTGTGTGTTGTGTTTTGGGGGCGTGAGGGGGAATTCAGTCAGTGTGGATGAGGTTTGTGTGTTGTGTTTGGGGGCGTGAGGGGGAATTCAGTCAGTGTGGATGAGGTTTGTGTTATATTTTGGGGTGTGAGGGGGAATTCAGTCAGTGTGGATGAGGTTTGTGTTATATTTTGGGGCGTGAGGGGGAATTCAGTCAGTGTGGATGAGGTTTGTGTTATATTTTGGGGCGTGAGGGGGAATTCCGTCAGTGTGGATGAGGTTTGTGTGTTATATTTTGGGGCGTGAGGGGGAATTCAGTCAGTGTGGATGAGGTTTGTGTTATATTTTGGGGCGTGAGGGGGAATTCAGTCAGTGTGGATGAGGTTTGTGTTATATTTTGGGGCGTGAGGGGGAATTCAGTCAGTGTGGATGAGGTTTGTGTTATATTTTGGGGCGTGAGGGGGAATTCAGTCAGTGTGGATGAGGTTTGTGTTATATTTTGGGGCGTGAGGGGGAAGTCAGTCAGTGTGGATGAGGTTTGTGTTATATTCTGGGGCGTGAGGGGGAATTCAGTCAGTGTGGATGAGGTTTGTGTTATATTTTGGGGCGTGAGGGGGGAATTCAGTCAGTGTGGATGAGGTTTGTGTTATATTTTGGGGCGTGAGGGGGGAATTCAGTCAGTGTGGATGAGGTTTGTGTTATATTTTGGGGCATGAGGGGGAATTCAGTCAGTGTGGATGAGGTTTGTGTTATATTTTGGGGCGTGAGGGGGGAATTCAGTCAGTGTGGATGAGGTTTGTGTTATATTTTGGGGCATGAGGGGGAAGTCAGTCAGTGTGGATGAGGTCTCCATGGGTCCGGCCAGGGTGAGGTGTAGGACGTAGAAAGAACGATGTTGTTCTGAAGGATCATATCATCATTATTTATTTATTTCAGTGGTGGTGTTGGTTTGTCAGATTTTGAAAGTGTCAGATTTGTGCATGAAAGTAAGATCTATTCTTCTCCTCTGTGTGTGTGTGTGTGTGTGTGTGTGTGTGTGTGTGTGTGTGTGTGTGTGTGTGTGTGTGTGTGTGTGTGTGTGTGTGTGCCTGTGTGTGTCTGTGTGCTAGGATGAGGTTTGTGTGTTATGTTTGTTTGGGGCGTGAGGGAGGGGGTGGGTATAGAGGGGGGGGAGGAGGGGGGATTCAGTCGGTAGCTGGATGAGGTTTGTGTTATGTTTTGGGGCATGGAGGGGGTGGGGTGGGGGGGGGAGGGGGGATTCAGTCAGTGTGGATGAGGTTTGTGTTATGTTTTGGGGCGTGGAGGGGGGGGAGGGGGGATTCAGTCAGTGTGGATGAGGTTTGTGTTATGTTTGGGGCGTGATGGGGGGGGGGGGGGGAGTTCAGTCAGTGTGGATGAGGTTTGTGGTATGTGGGGGGTGGGGTCACAAAGTATTTGTTTTTATTTTGGGGGTGATGGTGGTTTTGTTTTTGTTTTTTTTTAAATCAAAACTGAAAAGGGGAAGGAAGAGTGAGTGTGAAATATCTGTTTTGATAACTTGTTTGTCCAGGTGATAGATTCTCGATGTGTCTTACTCACTGTTTGGGGGGAAAATGGTGGGTTTTTAAAGATTTTTTATTGTTTTTTATTGTTTGACATTTGACTAGAAGATCAGAAAGAAACAGACAAAATTTAGTGCTAGATATTATGTGTCGTTAGTTTTTCCAGGTATCAATGCATCATATGTTTGTTCGTGTGACAAGATGTTATTGACTGTATCGTTTATAAATTTTATACTAACTGGCTAAAGGAAAGGAAGAGGTGAAAATCCTCTGAAGTTTGGAGTGTGCCTGCCTAGTTTATGGCGAGGTACTAAAACAACAGTCATACATGTATGCAAAATTCTCCCTCAGTGTGCAGTTTCAATCTCAGTGATTCCCAGGTGGGATGAGTGAGTCAGAGTACTGCACATTGTGGGTGACCCTCTAGCTCTGAGTGTTAAGCCGGGGAATGCACAGCAACTTATATTATATCACACATTAGCTTTCTTATCTGAAATTGTATGGATTTGTTCCGAGATGAACTCAGTGTGTTCAAAGTTGTATGAAATGCTAAATTTTGTATTGCATGGTGTTTGAATGAAAAAGGCGAGGAAGAGGCAAAAATCAGGCCTATTTCTTATGATTGTGTCATGTAATAATACTAAATTTGTCATTTATTGGTGTACATACATTTATTCGAAAGATGAAGTGACTGTGTTCTGTAATGTTTGTATGCAATGTAGTTTTGTTTTTTATCGGTTTTTGAATGAAGAAGGGAAGGAAGGGGCAAAGGTCAGAGCAGCGTATAGAATTATAAATGTGTTTGTCCTGAAATTAACCTTTAAAATGTGTCTTACATGTGTGTGAGATATAACTGTATTTCGTTCGTAGAAATGATAGACTGAAAAGGGAAAAAGAAACAGCAAAAATCCACCACACTGCTCTATATAGCTATATACAATTCTATATTTCATAATTTTGTTCAGAGATCAACTGAATACGTTTTATGTTTGCAAAGTATCTATGACATGGTTTTTTTTTTTCATCTATTAAAAAAAAAAAAACTTGACTGAGAAAGAAGAGGTAGTCTAAGTTAGTTAGTGTTATTATTTCATAAGTTTGTCCAGAGTCTGTTGATCACCTTACTGTGTTTTATGTTTGTGCAACATGTATGTTTATAAATAATGGACTGAAAAGAGGTAAGCCAGGAGAGGCAGTCAGTCATCAGTGATAAACAATACATTACTTGTGACGCTCCACCACAAAATGAGTCGCTTAGCACCTGACTCACTTTTCCGCTAGCTGCCATTAAAGGCAGTTTGGGGTCAAGTTGTCGATTTTTACAGATTTTTATTGATGATAAAACTATAGCCATTATTCTACCGTGTACTGAAATAAGTTAGGTGTAATTTTGTTTTCCTTTGCTTTTAAACGTGTTTTTAAAAATATTCAAGCCTTTATTCTGACCACCTGTTAGGATGCGTAACTTGTCAGTTTGTCAGTTTGTCATTTCCTGCAGTTTATCATTTCAACTTGTGATAACTTTTGATAGAACTGTCCGATTTTCAATCTGTTTTTTTTGGTATTGTATAACCTTTTAGTTGCAAATTAATAACATGAAGAAAACTAAAACTTGACCTCTGGTGCAATGTGACTCCTTATGTTGTGGAGCAGCACATTTGATCCATAAGCTTGTCCAGGAATTATGTTTGCCTGTTCCCCGTCCTGTAGTCCTACAGACTGTGGAGGCACCACTGAAAATTTTGCAACCAGCTTCCTCCACTCCTCATGGTCCTCCGCCCTCCGTAGCAGATCGCTCCACTCAAAGCCTGTCCACTAAGTGCTGTGATTTGTTTTTGCAAGATATAGCGCTATACAAATTCCATGTATTATTATTATTATTCACTCTGATGTCTTCCCTTCGTTTTCTCTGTCTGCCTCTTTGTCTCATTTTACTGTTCCCTGTAGGACAGTTTTGGCCAGTCCAGATGTTTATGTGACATGCCCGTACCACTTTAGTTTCTGTATCTTTATCCTATGGTTTGAGGGCATTTTTTATTCTGATTTTCACTTCCTCATTAGTGATGTGATCTCTGTATGTTAACATGTTTTATGATGTGTGACAGTATTTTGTTAGTTTGTGTTATCAATCAGAGAAGGGGAAAAAAAAAAGACAAATGTCGTGTATTTTTTAAAGTTTGTTCTTAGATTAAAAATTTTTTAATAAAATTTATACCACTTTATGTCACAACAGATTTCTCTGTGTGAAATTCGAGCTGCTCTCCCCGGGGAGAGCGTGTTGCCACAAGTGCAGCGCCTACCCATTTTTTGTTGTTGTTTCCTCAGGGATGGTGTCTAAACACAACATTTGTGTGCATGCTGGGTTTTTTTTTTAATATAATTTTGTCATCCGCTCCTACCGGCACATGATGGCCTGCTCTTTCGAAAAGCGGAACAGGGTTTTAACATGTGCGCAAGATGTTCTGCGTGCGTTCGCACACAGGGCCTTGGTTTATAGTCTCATCTGAATGACTTTGACATTCAGTTCAATTTTTTCATCAAACTGGGAAGAAAGAGCGAGGCTGGGTACGAACCCAGAACCTCATGGTTCACTTGTTGGCAGGCGAACGTCTTAGCCATCCTGCCACCTTCCTTCCTTAAGATTAACTTAATGTGTCTTATGCTTGTGTAGTTTTTTTTTTTTTTGGCTTGTTATTTCACTGGAAAAGGGAAAGAAGGGGCATGAAGTGGTGTTACTATTTCATAAGTTTGTCAAGAGATTAACATACTGTGTGTTTTTTGTTTGGATTTTTTTGTGTTTGGGGTTTTTTTCTTTTGGAAATGGGGGGGGGGGGGGGGGGGGGGGTAGTATGTTATTTGGTTAGAAAAGAAAAAGGCAAAGGTCAGTGCTAGTCTTTCATGAATCATTCCAATGATTAACATAACGTGTCCTAAGTTTGTGTGACCTGTTGTTTTGTTTTGAACTGGAAAGGTGAAAGAGAGAAGGAAATATCAGTGAGCTCTAAAATGATGAGTTTGTCCTGGTTTTGATTTGATTTGATTTGATGTGTGTGTGTGTGTGTATGTGTGTATGTGTGTGTATGTGTGTGTGTGTGTTGTGTGTGTGTGTGTGTGTGTGTGTGTGTGTGTGTGTGTGTGTGTGTGTGTGTCTGTGTCTGTGTCTGTGTGTGTATACATTGTGTGTGTGTGTATATGTGTGTGTGTGTGTGTGTGTGTGTGTGTGTGTGTGTGTGTGTGTGTGTGTGTGTCTGTGTGTGTGTGTCTGTGTGTGTGTGTCTGTGTGTGTATACATTGTGTGTGTGTGTGTATGTGTGTGTGTGTGTGTGTGTGTATGTGTGTGTGTGTGTGTGTGTGTGTGTGTGTGTGTGTGTGTGTGTGCACGCACATTTCTTTTCTTTCTTTTTTCTTTTATTCAAGATTTTTTTTGAGGATAATGGAATATGCACTTGTGTGCTTTAAAAAAAAAAAATTTTTTTTACATCCAGTCCCCATGTGTAGTTTTATAAATTTTATCATCCATTCCTACCGGCACACAATGACCTACTCTTCTGAAAAGCGAAATGTGTTTTAATGTGTTTGCAAGATGTTTTCTGTGTTATGTCAAGTCAAGTCAAGTCAAGTCAAAATGATCTTTATTGAGGGTAAAAGATTAAGTTTACACAACTTTTTTTCATCCTGCCCTCACAAAAAAATCAAGAAAATTGACTTCTAAAACAAAGACAAATATCAACCTTGGTTGAAAACTAAACTAAATGAGGATTTTCATCCAAATAGAATCTCATAAGATACCAAATTCGGGACAGTAACATAAATTCAAGTCATACAGACAGAATAATAGAAATATAAAGATAACATGGGTATGAATAACAACAAAACAGCCAAATATGTCGAACATAAGGGTGGACTTATAATTTGTCCATCAGATGTTTCTTCAAAAGTTTCTTAAACATTTGTTTTGAAGGAACTGATTTTAGAAAGGGAGGCAATTTATTCCACAATGTTCTTCCTGAATAAGCAAGGCTTGATTTATAGAGATTATTATGGGGCCTGGACAGAAACAGTCTATGGGTAGGCCTGTTTTTATTGACAGCAAATTTTTCCACGATTTTCTTTGGGGCTTTGCCGTTTAATATATTGTACATACATAGATATTTGTTGAACTGCAGTCTGTCTTTGAGTGGAAGAATGTCTAGTTCTTTGTAGTTGGTGGTGGTCAGTGTATTAGGATTCAAACGGATAAGTTTCACAGCTCTTTTGTGCAGGCGGTTTATATGCTTTAGGTTTGTTTCACTTGCACTATCCCATAAGGTAGAAACATGATTTATAAGAGATATAAATATGGGCGTGAAAGAATAGTTTTTGTGACTGTAGGTTTAGGAAATTCTTGATTTTTCTAAGTTGATATAATCTTACTGAGATTCGTTTTCCTAATGTGGCTATGTGATCTGACCAAGACAAATCGTTGTCAATTATTGCACCTAGTACTTTGTGTGAGACTACTTCTTCAATTTGTTGTCCGTGGATATATATTGGCGCGAATGGAGAATGCAATTTCTGTCTTTTTTGCCGAGTGGTTATAAACATACATTTTGTCTGATTAGAATTAAGAGACATATGATTGAGTTCTATCCATTCGATAAGTTTATTGATATTTGCCTGCATGTCATTCACAAGCTGGTTTGGATCATCATTGTTACAATGAATTGATGTATCATCAGCAAACATTTGACATGAACAATGGATATGCAGAGGTAGGTCGTTAATATAAATAGAGAAAAGAAGTGGCCCTAGTATTGATCCCTGTGGTATTCCATATTTCACGGGTAATAAGGTTGATCTCCTAGGCCTGATTTCAACAAGCTGATGGCGATTAGTGAGAAATGAGTCTAAAAATGATAATGCTTGGTTGGAGATTTTATAGCATTTTAATTTTTTGATGAGGAGAGAGTGGCTAATAACATCAAAGGCTTTAGCAAAGTCTAGAAAAAGAACTGTAATTTCATTATTATTGATATTCAAAAGACAATGCTCAATTAGTTGTATTAAGGCTGTATGACAAGAGTGGTTTTCACGAAAGCCTGACTGGTTTTCATTAATTAGATCATATATTTTAAAATGAGAATGTAAGTGGAAATGTATGTTTTTCTAACGGTTTAGATAGGACTGAAAATATGGATATTGGTCTATAGTTCGACGGATTGGTTGGGTCTCCTGATTTGTGTAAGGGTATTACTTTTGCTCGTTTAAATTTCAATGGGAAATAATTTTTGTCAATACACAAGTTAAATATGTACATTATGGTATCAGTTATAGCATATGCACTGATTTTTAATATTTTACTATTGATTTTGTCAAGGTCTTTTGATCCTGACTGTTTCAATTTGAGTAAGCTATTAAGCACTTCTGTTACTGTTATTGGGGGTATAATAAAATCAGATGAGATACTCTTTGATGAACAGTATTGTTTTAATTCTTTCAGCTCGTTTGTTTTTGTTTTATCATTACATATTACAGAGTCAGTAATGTTTGCAAAGTGAGAATTCAGGTTTTCTGCTGATATTTCTTTTATGACTTTTTGGGAGTTATGTCTTGATTTATTAGTTAAGGTATTAATGGCTTTCCAAATTGCTTTTGGATTCTGGGCTGAAGACAGCAAGTCTTGAAAGTATTTTGTTTTGGCTTTGCGTTTCATTGAATTGACTTTGTTCCTTTGCTTTTTATATTCATCTTTTTGCTTTGATTTTAACAAATAGTCTCTTAGATTCATTTCGTTTTCGATTTCTTTTGTTAACCATGGAGATTTCATGAAATGTTTTATTCTTTTCTTAAGAAATGGAGCGTGTTTATCATAAGTAGCTATAGATGTCTTTATCCAATAGTCAATAGCATCATCTGGGTTTGTAAGCTGATAGACATAGTCTAAGTTTGAGTTAAGAATATCATTAATGAAGGTATCTTTATCAAAATGTCTAAAAGAGCGGTAGGATATCTCCTTGTGTCCTGATTTGGGTATCTTTATTCCTTTTTCCGCCATGTAAAACAAATGGAAGAGTGATCGCTACAGCCTGTCTGCACTGAGCATGTTTCTGCTATGTTGGTCTTTGAAGTAGTGTAAATGTGATCAATGAGGGTGCTAGTGTTATTAGTGATGCAAGTTGAACGATCTATTATTTGCTCCAAACCATACATGGTGTAATTAATATTCCACTTTGTTCCAGGGACTGTCAGATCTGTGTTGAAATCTCCCATAAGAAAGATTTCTTTGGACTCTAGAATTGCGGCATCCATCATTGAGTTGAATTTATCACACCAGTCAATTGTTTCAGCAGGGTTCCTGTAGATGAAGCCAAGTATAATCGATTTACAGCGTCTAATCGTGATTTCTACCCATATAGATTCTACATGAAACTGTTCAAGATGTGTTAGTCTTTTCCATGACAAAGAAGTCGCACAGTATAAAAGCAAACCAGTAGATCTGACAGTCACAGGATCAAGTCGTGCAGTATCATAACCTGGGATATACATATCTGAATCTTAAATGAAGTTGTTGAGTCTCGATTCTGCTACACAAAATATATGAAAGCTAGTTCCTTTATTGTGTATAATTGATGATATTTCCTCTGTCTTGTTCCTAGCACTATTGATATTTAGGTATCCTACACGAAGTCCTCCCTGAGAAGGCCATGTATCTAGAGTAGAAAACATCGTCATTGGATAAATTTATTTGAAGCTTGAATAACAAAATTTAGATTGATGATGTAGGCTCACACCAAGACAGATGTGGGATAAGGAGTCACAGTATACCTATATAATATGTACGCTGTGTATTAGATATGCTCTTATACCTTGTTGAATATAAACAATTATAATCATAAACTGACGGCCTTCACATCCACTAAAAGGTGATTGGATTTATCAAACAGAAAAAAAAAACAAAAAGCGTAGCACAATAGTGTAACTATAAACCAATCAGTGAAGCACAATCATCAGTCAAAACAACAATCAAGAGAACTAAACAAGCAGAAAAATCAATGGGTAAAACAACAATTAAGTAGATAAATAATAAAAGTAGAACAAAAGAGAGAAAAATTTGGGATAGTGACAAAACCAGCAGTCACTAACACACAATCATCAGTCGAGTCAACAATCAAAATACAGGACAAGAAAAGGAATGAAAAGCTTGGTACAGTGATGGAACTAACCACAAATCAGTAAAGCACCATCATCAGTCAACCAACAATCAAATTTAAAACAAATTGAAAAAATTCAAAAAAGGAAAAGCTTTGTACAGTATGTAACTAACTACCAGTCAGAAAGGCACGATCACCTGTCAACCAATGATCAAAATCAAAAACAAAAAAGGAAAACTTTGTACAGTAAAGTAATGTAGCTAACCACCAGTTAGTAAGGTACAATGATCAGTCAAATCAACAATCAAAATGCAGAACAAGAAAAGAAGGGAAAATTCCGTAATGTAACTAACCACCAGTTCATAAAGCACACTCATCAGTCCATCAACAGTCACATTTTAAACAAGGGACAAACTTGGTACACTGATGTAACTATCCACCAGGCACTAAAGCGCAATCATCAATCAACTCAACAATCAAAATGAAGAATAAGAAAGAGGAAAACTTGGTAAAGTAATATAACAAGTCAGTAAAGAGAACAAACAAAACAAACAAACAAACAAAAAAAGAAAGAAAAAAAACAACTATCAGACAATTTAACAATCAAAATACCAGATCAACTGAAATTTGTTTAGTATGCTTTGAAAAGCATGGAACACAACCCTCTCTCTCAACTTGCACGTACAGTAGACTAGCCAAGACAATATCAGTGATGGGAAATGGTAACCTGCATCCACTGTCAGCATGCCGCAACACATACATTCACGTACCTACAAGTTTCGCGCTTTTTCTTGCGTGCTCTCTCTCTGTCTCTCATTCACACACACACACACACACACACACACACACACACACACACACACACACACACACACACACACACACACACACACACATACACACAAACTCATAGGCACAAACAATCTCAAACCCTAGGCTATATAATTATGCATGGTACTGAGTAAAGGGGACTATGCATAAAGTTGGCACTGTGTGTTCATATAAGCCATTAGGTTAGCGAAAATCTGCTCATAGGGGTTAGTAGGAGGGGGCACTGGTCTATGCCACGAGCCAGCTTGGAATGACTCCTAGATGAGGGGGCTGCCACTGGCTGTGTGCTGACTGACTAGGCTGCATGGGATGAGACCTAGGCCTATTCATTGGGGGATGGGGTAGTGGGTAGTAGACTGGCTCTGTGTGTGTGTGTGTGTGTGTGTGTGTGTGTGTGTGTGTGTGTGTGTGTGCGTGCATGCGTGTGTGTGTGTGTGTGTGTGTGTGTGTGTGTGTGTGTGTGTGTGTGTGTGTGATTTATTTATTCTTTTATATCGACGATAACAGAATAAGCAATCATGTGCTTTTTTTCATCCGGTCCCCGTGTGTATGCAGTTTTGTAAATATTGTCATCTGTTCCCACCGGCACACGATGGCCTACTCTTACGAAAAGCGGAACAGGATTTAACGCGCGCGCGCGCGCGCGCGCGTGTGTGTGTGGGGTGTGTGTGTGTGTGTGTGTGTGTGTGTGTGTGTGTGTGGTGTTTGATTTTTTTTTATCTGTTCACTTGTGCATTATGTTTGTATGATATTGGGTTATTTTTGGTTTTTGGTTTTTTACTTTGTTGTAGACTGAATAGGACTCAGGAAGAGGCTGAAGTCAGTATTATTATTTCAAAATGAATATATGTATATCCAGATATGATCTTGTTGTGTATCATCGTTGTGTGACATTATCATTTTGTGTGTGTGTGTGTGCTTGTTATGGGACTCACTCACTCACTCACTCAGTCCCATGTCCCAAAGGACGTAGGGGGGACATGAGAGAAGACGCAACGGAGATCTTTTTCCATGCTTCACGATCCTGTGTGGCTAGTAGGAAGCGTTGCAGGGGTTGGGCAGTCCAGTCTTTGATGTTGTCAACCCATGATTTCTTTTGGCGGCCTCTTCTTCTCTTGCCCTCGACTGAAAATGGGAAAAGAAACAGGAAAAATCAGTGCATTTAAAAAAACAACAACAAACATTGTTCAAAGATTATCTGTCTGTGTTCTTATGTTTGTGCGACTTGCTATTATCTTGTGACTTGTTATTATCTTTTTGTTGTTGTTGGAATTGTTATTGTTGACTGGAAATGGGACAGGGAGTGGCAGTATTTAGTTCTGTTATTTCACAAGTTTTGTGCAGAAATTAACTGGTTAACATGTCTTATGTATTTGTATTTTGTATTCGTATTTTGTACCACTTTATGTCACAGCAGATTTCTCTGCATGAAATTTGGGCTGCTCTCCCTGGGGAGAGCATGTCGCCACAACTGCAGCGCCTACCCATTTAAAAAAAAAGTTTCCTGCATGCAACTGTATTTGTGTCCCTCTCAGAGTGGCTTTTTTCTACAGAATTTTGTTGCCGTGGGTTCTTTTACGTGCTCTAGATAGTGATGTGTAACACACGGGACCTCGGTTTATCGTCTCATCCGAAAGACTAGTGCCCAGACCACCGCTCATGGTCTAATGGATGGGGAAAAAGGTTTGGGCCCAAACGGGGTACAAACCACCGCACACTCTGACCCGGACTTTTTTTGTTTCTTGGCAAGGCGCGTTACCATCTAGACCACCGATCCACCATGTGTGCGTGACATAATATACGACGCTAGTTCGTGATGAATTAGGTCACATGGCACCCCAATCACTTTTTTGCCAGGAGTTTATTTCAGATAGGTGGGGGATCAGGTCAGGTTGTAGAGTTTGATTGATTATAAAATGGTGTACTTCTTTTCTTTCTACCTTGAACTGAAGTGGAGATTTATTTCCTTTCAAAAGGTGTTTGAAAACTCTCTTAAAACTCTTCATCCTCCCCACCTATTATGATACAAAATTCCTCGAGTTTCTCATTCTGTTTCTTCCTAGAGTCTAGCATTTCAGTTTGTAGATCTATCTATATTATATATAGGTAAAGGCAAAAGGTAAAAGTGTCCCATAACCTATGTGGTTGTAGATGAGTGAAAGATCAGAGACCTCACATCTCCATGGGTCAGCATATTGAGGCCGGCACCCGTCTTCTCTCTCTTGCTGCTTTACCTTCCCTGACCCTAAAGAGGGCAGGTACCCATTTACAGCTGGGTGAACTGGGGGAACTGTACTGTGGCCAAGGCATGCAAACGGTCTCCCATCCACTTGGTAACCGTGCTTGATGCCGCTTAACTCTTAGTTGGGGGAAAGCGAATGCTCTGACCACTGAGCTATCCCGTCCACCAATCTATATATTCTTAGCTTTTAATACAATTGTCCAATTTTCTTTCTTTTTTTTATTGAAAAGATTTTTTTATATTGCAGATTGATGGCATGCTAACAGTTACAATTGACCTCAGGTGCAATGTTTTATTTATTATTATCATTTTTTTAAATATTCTTTTATATTGAGGATAATGGGATAAACACTCATGTGCTTCATTAAGTGATGTCATCATTAAGTTATTAAGTCATTAATTTAATTTTAACTTTTAGTGTCCTGAACCACTCGAAAGTGCAGTATCATCATGCCATACTTTTTAAGCTGAGTATGGCCAAAGGAAACCTTTTCTCTTTGTCAATGCACACTAGACACCTTAGGAGAATGTTTGTGTTTTAGTACTGCAGTGTTTTCATACAGAATACATGGAAACACCACTCACACAATTGTGTTCAATTATGTCGTTTACTAGAGATTATAGAGATTACATAATAATTGCGGACAAAACAAGCAAACCACTTTTGACACATGACATGATACAAACACAAAAGAAAAATAATGTAACATAATATGTAACAATCATTTGCCCACACTATTCTCAAATTTCATGCAGTTCTGATTTATAGAATGAAAGATATTACATTTTAAACATACCCACCCATTTCAGCTCATTTTGGCCAAATCCTACCATGACCAGGAAGTTGATTGTGTCAGTTCACTATATGAAACTTAAGAGTCATCCTGTGATTCATTAAGTGGTGGAGGGTCAGTTATAATTATTTCATTATTTTTATTATTGACTGGAAAGGGGAGATAGAGAGGCAGAAGGGAGCTCCAATAATAATTCTTGTTATTATTGGATCACTCATTTACAATAATAGCAGGGTTCGTAGGGTCCTTGGAAGTCCTTGAATTTTGGACCTCCCTTTTCAAGGCCTTGAAAGTTCTTGAAAATCAGGCATATGCCTCCAGGTGCTTGAAAAGTCCTTGAATTTTACTGTTACCAAAGAAAAAAAGAAGGATAAAGAGAAAGAGAAAGAGATTGGCATGGTAAGATCAGGTATGGTACTGACTGTAAATTCGTGGAATTTTTATAAAAGTAAAAAAAAGAGAAGAAGAAAAAATAGGAGAAAAAAGAAATCTACGAAAGCAGGCCAAGGGAACTAACTCTTCCATGCCGGTTAGTTATTACTCCCCTTCTCTGCTTTATGTCACAAGGCAATTCAAGCCTAGGTAGGCCTAACAAGACAACTTTTTCTGTTGAAAGACCATGTGTACCAACAATGGGTGTCAAGTTTCATGATAGGGATGGACTAGCAGCTCTAATATAAGGCTTTCACTGGCTGTTCCACGTGGGGTCAGAGAGCAATGGTTATATTAAATTAAATACAACAGTCAGCAGGCCACTGGCCTTCCCTTTTTCATGGAGAGTTCCCCCCCCCCCCCCCTCCTCCTCTCTCTCTCTCTTTTCTCTCTCTCTCTCTCTCTCTCTCTCCTCTCCTCTCTCTCTCTCTCTCTCTCTCTCTCTCTCTCTCTCTGACACACACACACACACACCACTGGAAGTAAATGACTGACTTACACAGGCGCGCCGCGCGGCGCGCGCACACACACACACACACACACACACACACACACACACACACACACACACACACACACACACACACACACAGATTTACAAGGTAGGTTTACTTGCTTTCAGCCCCAAGGGTGTAGTATTGTGGATTATTTTATTTGTTCAAAATCATTTATGAAACAGGTAAAACATATGAAAGTTAAAGATTTAATGGATTATTCTGATCATTGTCCACTTGATTTAGATATAAATATACCAAGCGTAGACATAAGTCAGAAGTCCGTCAAAATAATAAGAGATACACAGGCAGATTGTATTACTAAAGATTCACCAGAACAAATACGTTTTGTATGGGATAAAAATTCCAAGGAACAATTTCAAAAGTCAATGCAATTACATATAACACAAATAAAAACTAAAACACATGCAGTTTTAGAACAAATAAATCAAAATACAAGGCAGTATGATTCAACAAATGTAGTGAATGAATGTTCCAAACAACTATCTGATATCTTTATCAAAGTGGCGAAATTAAGCTTGAAGACCATAAAGTCAAAACCTTTAAGAAGAATTAAACGCAATAAAAGATGGTTTGACTTAGAATGTGCCAGTACGAGAAAAAAAGTAAAATCTTTACTAAATGCAATGAACAGAACCCCATATAAAATCGAACTTCGACAAAAATACTTTTCAAAAAGAAAACAGTATAATACTTTGATAAAAAATAAAAAGAAATTCTACAAAAATAAGTTAGTATCGCAGTTACATGATGCCATTGAAGAAGATCCGAGTATATTGTGGAAAACTTTACAAAAATTAAAAGAAAGTGAAGATGATGGATTGAAACATCAAAATCACATTAGTAGCAGTAAGTGGACTGAACACTTAAAAACACTTGTTGGAAAAGAACCGCAAATAGATCCAGACTGCAAAAAGCAAATACAAATAATGTTCGATGAATTGAAAATAACTGATAATCCACTCCTAGATAAAGAAATTACAACGGAGGAAATTACAAAAACAATCAAAAGACTGAAAAATAAAAAAAATCACCAGTAGTCTAGTCAATATTTGCCAAAAAAGTGCCGAGAAAAGAATTAATTGTAATAGTAATGCTTTTGCAGCCCATAAGCATGCAAAATCATGTATGCTTTCCTGCATTTTACCAGGATTAAACCGAGTTTACGACCACTGTATAGTCCCCACGGCTAAGTAAAGTGCTAGTCTCTCCTTGAAGGTCAGAACTTCACAATGAGTATAAAATAAAACAGTGCAGGTACGGGAAAACAGCATCAGAGTTAGTTCAAATAATCACTGTGGCAAGTCACTTCAGTCGGTATAATCAGAACATAGTTCCCAACGAAGAATCAGTACACATCTGATAGTTATTGAAAGCTCAGTTTATCTAGGGTACTCTTGCTGGGATGAAATGAAGCAGCAGAATCAATCAAAATCAGGCACACCCGGTGAGTCAAATTCATTCACTTCCTGAAGCTTTAAAGAAAAAAACACATACAGAGAAAGAAAGAAGAAGAGAGAAAGAGAAAGGGATGATGTGACACTCACATATACACTGATACACATAAAAGAATAAAATAAAAATAAATAATAATATAATATAATAAAACATTCTTCTCCTCTCTACACTGCCCTCCTCCAATCTCTTCACTTGACTGCCCTCCTCCTTTCTCTTCACTTGACTGCCCTCCCCCAATCTCTTCACTTGACTGCCTTCTTGACTGCCCTCCTCCAATCTCTTCGCTTGACTGCCCTCCTCCAATCTCTTCACTTGACTGCCCTCCTCCAATCTCTTCGCTTGACTGCCCTCCTCCAATCTCTTCGCTTGACTGCCCTCCTCCAATCTTCTTGCTGCCTAATGTACTTTTGCGCCCTCCTCCAATCTCTTCGCTTGACTGCCCTCCTCCAATCTCTTCACTTGACTGCCCTCCTCCAATCTCTTCACTTGACTGCCCTCCTCCAATCTCTTCACTTGACTGCCCTCCTCCAATCTCTTCATTGACTGCTTTGACTGCCCTCCTCCAATCTCTTCGACTTGACTGCCCTCCTCCAATCTCTTCACTTGACTGCCCTCCTCCAATCTCTTCACTTGACTGCCCTCCTCCAATCTCTTCACTTGACTGCCCTCCTCCAATCTCTTCACTTGACTGCCCTCCTCCAATCTCCTTCTTCTTGACTGCCCTCCTCCAATCTCTTCACTTGACTGCCCTCCTCTCTCACTACCTCCTATCTTTCCTTGACTGCCCTCCTCCAATCTCTTCACTTGACTGCCCTCCTCCAATCTCTTCCTTGACTGCCCTCCTCCAATCTCTTCACTTGACTGCCCTCCTCCAATCTCTTCATCTTGTGACTGCCTCCTCCAATCTCTTCACTTGACTGCCCTCCTCCAATCTCTTCACTTGACTGCCCTCCTCCAATCTCTTCACTTGACTGCCTCCTCCATCTCTCACTATGACTGCCCTCTCACTTTATTCTCCTCCTCTTTCTCCTCTCTTTACATTCCCTCCTCCTACTTCTCTGACATTGCTTACATTTTGAGGCATTTCATCTCAGTTTGCTCACTTCTCTGACTGAGGAGCATCATTCACCTTTTGCAGGTCACCAGGAAAGAAGGCCTGGAGTTGATTTTTTCAGGATAACCCCCCAGCGGGGCCCAGCTTAAGACAGGCTGCCCAGGGAGATGGTCTTTCTGGAGCAGGCCCTCATCATACCTGCCCCCATCATATTCCCCCATAACTTTCCTCCACCCTCCATGTACTTATATATATATATATTTTTTTCTTTTTTTTTCTTTTTAAATTAAAGGGCATAGTTTTGTCAACTACAAGGTACATAGTAAAACTCCCACTGAAATTCGAACCCATGACACACGGGGACATACAGACCACAAAGTCTGTTCGTCTTATCCAACAGGCCACTGTGCCTGTTTATGAGGTAAGTGAACTTAGGAAATATATATCTGATTTCAGGCTGAGAAGCATGTAGGATATAGAAAATTCCTATTGTGCTGCATTGTGTTCTATTTTACCATAATGATCCTAAAATGTTGTTTTTCTAATGTTTATTCTTTTTTTAATTTCATTTTATTTTTTATTGTGTTTCCGGCAATATCCATACTTTCGGAGATTTCTATAAATAAACTGGAAAACCCACAACCTATGAACTCTAAATATTTTTATGTGAGCAG
>CM060347.1:15000744-15010744 GCA_030674155.1 Stramonita haemastoma | reverse complement strand
CTTAATGCCAGGACCTCTGGCCATGTTCATTAAAGTCAAACACACTTTCAAATAAAACAAAACAATGCACACAGAGAGCCGATTTTGACAAGAGTGGTTTACCATACATACATTCCTACATTACTGTATAATGTAGGAGCTGGCCCAACATACGTGGACAGTTGTTTCGATGCTGTCTGGTCAAATAGGCACATCAGCGCAGTACATACCATGCATCTCGTAAAAAACAATTAAGCAGTTAAAGTGTGTGTTAAATTTCAAAAGATAAGTCATTAATGCTAAACGAAATAAGAATAAGTAGCATTACAGCTTTGGCACCAAGGTCCTTTCTCTTGCAGCCACGGGTCTTTCTCGGTCAAAACTGGGTGGAGCCTGACCAAAAAAGGGAGGATGCCGCGGCACCAGAAGCAGGCCAGCTTTAGCAAACGATCAGTCTCAGAGTGTGAAATATCGTTTATTAGTGTGTTTGTTTATTGATTTTCGGCATCTTCCGACACCTACTTTTTCCTACTTTTAGATATGTTGTTTATGGTATTTTTATCTACCCATGCACCAAGTTTGAAAAACTATTGCAATTAGTTCTTTGCGAAATGCAAGGATTGACTACACTACAGGAAAAGATGGAATAACAAATGAAATGATTAAATCAGTTTCACCTAGTCTTATAGAGACAATGCGGGATATTTTCAATTTAGTGTTAGAAACGGGTATATATCCCTCTGACTGGAAAGTGGGAGTGAATGTCCCGATCTATAAAAGTAGATGCACATATAATCCGGAAAACTACAGAGGAATTACGTTAACAAACACTATTGGAAAACTTTTTTGTCAAATACTAAATCAAAGAATATCTGAATATTTAGAAAATAACAATAGTATTGTCAGAGAACAAGCTGGATTCAGGAAAACATGCAGAACAACGGACCATATCTTTCTACTTAACAATTTAATAGATAAAGTGCTAAAAGTAAAAAGTAAAAGACTTTATTGCTGCTTTGTAGATTTTCAGAAAGCTTTCGATAATGTGTGGCATGAGGGTCTTCTAATAAAGCTAAACGAAATAGGGATAACAGGTAAAACCTATAATGTTATTAAAAACATGTATTGGAATGCAACAGTAATTACAAACAGGCAAAGAAAACACCTGGTGAAATCAGAGTGAAAAGAGGGGTGCATCAGGGAAATACATTAAGCCCTACATTATTTAATATATATGTCAATGATATAGTTCAGTATATTGACGAGAAAGATTCACCATATATAACTTTGAAAGACCGAATTCCTTGTTTACTATATGCTGATGACCTAGCATTACTATCAACAACCAAAGTAGGTCTTCAAACTAAATTGAATAAACTTCAAGAATACAGTTCAAACTGGGGCTTAAAGATAAACAAAACCAAAACAAAGGTAATAGTCTTTACGAGATCACCACCTAAAATTCCCATACATTTTAAGTGTGGAGAGCATGTAATTGAAACAGTAGAAACTTACAAATATCTAGGTGTCATCTTTCATCAGAATGGTAAGTTTCAAGCAACACAAGAACATTTAGTAAAACAAAGTAATAAAGCATTGTACGCCTTTAAAAGAGCAGTTCATGGACAAAATTTAAAGACTACTATAATAATGCGTTTATTTGACTCATTAATAACTCCTGTTTTAACTTATGGAGCAGAAGTTTGGTTTCCTTTTTGTTTTCATGGGGAGACAGAATTTCATATTGATGAATTGTTGAAGACATGCTTATCAAATCAGTTTCTGTATGAAACTTTTCATATAAAATTTTGTAAACAAATACTGGGAGTTCATAAAAAAAGCATTGGTACTACCCACTCTGGGTGAATTAGGAAGATTTCCACTGACTCTTAAAATCATATGCCAGATATTATCCTTTTGGATTCATTTAACAGAATCAAAACCAAACTCTTATATTAGAATAGTATACGATTATTTGTATCAGACGAATACATGTGATAAATGGATCAATACAGTAAAAAATATCCTTTACACAATTGGGTTTAAACATGTGTGGTAAAACCAGAGTACTTTTGATGTTCATCGGTTAAGTTATGCTGTTCAAAGAAAGCTTCAGACTATGTATAAAACATTCTGGAACTACCAGAAAAAACAGTTTGCAAAACTAAAATTTTATGATTTTGTAACCAAGGAATACAGACTGGAACCATATCTTATTAACTATGAAAACAAAACTCATAAAAATACTTTTTGTAAATTTCGCTTAAGCTGTCACGATTTAATGATAGAGAAAGGGAGACACCAAAATATGCCCAGAAAGGACAGAAAATGTAAATACTGTAACAAAATAGAAGATGAATTTCATGTACTCGATGAATGTGTGTTATATGATGAACTCAGAAACAATTTGTTATTTAAAGTTAAAACCAAAGACAAAGAACGTAAAAAACATAGATAAGGTAAGCGACATAATCGCAGTTGATATATATCAAGCAGATATCATTAGATATGTGAATGAATGTTTTGAGAAAAGAGAAAAAGAGAAGAAGAATGCAACATGTTTTTAGTGGACATCATTTTGGGCAGAAAGATAATTAAAACTGATGTTTGTTTTGTTGTGTCAAATAAGTCTGCATGACTTAAATGGCAATAAAATATTTTGAATCTTGAATCTTGAATCTTGAAAACACACACACACACACACACACACACACACACACACACACACACACACACACACACACACACACACACACACACACACACACAACTCATCCTCTCTCTCTCTCTCTCTTCTCTCTCTCTCTCTCTCTCTCTCTCTCTCTCTCTCTCTCTCTCTCTCTCTCTCTCTCTCTCTCTCTCTCTCTCTCTCATTTCTCCACCTCTCCCTGTCTCTTACACACACAGACACACACACCTCTTCCCCCCCCACCCCCTCCCCTCTCTCTCTCTGTTTCTCTGTCTATGTGTGTCTGTCCTTTCTTTCTCTTTCTTCCTCTATCTGCGTTAGTGCACATTTGTCTAGAAATATACTCATTTTTGCTATGTGATTACTTGGGAATAGAATCTCCTTTAGATTGAAGAAATGACAGAAAAAGTCATACTTGGAGAGCTTATTTCAGGGCAGAAATTGCTTAGTATCAAGAACTGAAATTAGTTCAAGGAGAGGCCGTTAAACAGGCTAGAATTGTTGAAAAATC
This sequence comes from Stramonita haemastoma, assembly GCA_030674155.1. NCBI lineage: Eukaryota > Metazoa > Mollusca > Gastropoda > Neogastropoda > Muricidae > Stramonita > Stramonita haemastoma. Next base: position 15,007,565 of record CM060347.1, on the reverse strand, counting down.
TTCAGCTTCAGGGGGCGTTGCCCCCGGACCCCCACAAGGAGCTCTGCCCCTTCACCCCGCCAGGGGGCAATGCCCCCTGGACCCCCCCTCCCCACCTTTCACGATTTTTGGAGTCTGTCAATTCCTATCCCTGCAACACTGAAACTTGATGAGGCATCAGAGACACGCGCGGGGATGTGCATACAGTAATATAAGGGGGGAATTATACTTAAATTGCTTCAGGATTGATTTTTTTTCTTCAGGATTTGGAATGTCCAGAGGACAAAAAAAATGTGGATTGAGAGATTTTTTCACTTTCACCCATGTCAATGTGTTGTGATGTGAAAATCTGTCCACAGCAATACCATAAGCTATTCCCCCTTTCCAGCCCCTCCCCCCTCCCTTCCAACCTGTTATCCAGGAGGATGAATGTTTACTATTGTAAACTATTAGTCTCCTGGGTAAAGTAACTCACAGGGAGCTTTACACATATTTAGACTTTGAGAACCAGCATGCAGAGAAATTATGAATGAACAAATGGGGTGATCACTTAGATTGAAATTGTTTTAAGCGAAGTGCACACTTTAGGCCAACGATTGTTTTTGATTTAGCCCAGTTAACTGCTGTAGAAATATTTCTTGTTATGAAGAAAATTTGGACCAAATGGCTATAGATTTTTTCTTTTCAGCTGTAAAGTGTGTAGACATTGTTAAAATGTAAGCACTATTTGTCGATGGAGGTCCTTGAAAATTGAGAGTGAGGTCCTTGAAAGTCCTTGAAAAGTCCTTGAATTTTCTTCCCAAAGATCTGTATGAACCCTGTAATAGTCATAACCTATATAAAGATGTAGGCTACTGCATTTAAAGAAAAAAAGTTTTGTTTGCTTTTTGATCATTTATGATCTACTCTGTGTTAAAAAAAAAAGGAATTATTATTATTATTATTATTATTATTATTATTATTATTATTATTATTATTATTATTATTATTATTATTTTATTTTTTTTTTTTATTAATTTATTTATTTATTTATTTATTTTATTTTTTATTTTTTTTGGGGGGTCTTTAAGCAGTTTTACTATAGGCTTTGTATTGTTTTAATGTGAAAATGACTGTGATACGATTTAACACTCACAATATTTGCTTTTGATTTCAGCTTTTAATTCTTTTTGGTTGCAAGCGTCATTACTTGTAGATAAATGAAAAGGTTGTGGTTTATATATATTTTTTAAACGTCGTTTTACAGTCACAAAATTTCATCCAGAATTTTAACACTTCTGTTTTGGGGAATTTACTTGGGATTGTATTCTGGTGTGGATGGAGACTTGTAATTTTTGGCGATATTTTTTTCTCTATACTTTTTTGGACCATTTCAGCTTGAAGATAGATAGAGATAGAGATAGAGAGAGAGAGAGAGAGAGAGAGAGAGAGAAGAGAGAGAGAGAGAGAGAGAGAGAGAGAGAGAGAGAGAGAGAGAGAGAGAATGAAGGAAGGAATGAATGAATGAATGAATAATCTATTTTTCAAGGGTAACAGAGTAAGCACTTACATACTTTTTTTCATTTGGCCTTTGCCCTAATTAGGGAATAGAAGAGAAAGAAAAAAGAAAGAAAAAAAGAGACCCTACCAAAACAGAAGAAAAGATAAAAGCAAAGATAAAACAGCGAGAGAGAGAGAGAGAGAGAGAGAGAGAGAGAGAGAGAGAGAGAGAGAGAGAGAGAGAGAGAGAGAGAGAGAGAGAGAGAGAGAGAGAGAGAGAGAGAGGGGAGATGAACAGACAAGTGAATGAGCAAACAAAATCTTTATATTTCAAGAGGGAAAGGAGTAAGCATTCAATGCAGCTAGCTTTCTTGCATCCATTCCAGCCCTCTGACACAAACACAATCAATCAAAAAACATGTAAAGCAGTTCTCAAATCGTTCAAGAAAAGAGAGTCTATCAAGAGAGAAAGACTGACACAGAGAGAGAGAGAGAGAGAGAGAGAGAGAGAGAGAGAGAGAGAGAGAGAGAGAGAGAGAGAGAGAGAGAGAGAGAGAGAGAGAGAGAGAGATCATGTTGTTACAGTGCAAGTCATTCTTGACAATTTCATTTAGAGATCTCGAGAGAGAGAGAAAGAGAGACAGAGACAGAGAAATGATGTATATGTAGATAAATAGATGTTAAAATTACCATGTAGGTTGTTACTGACCAATTCAGAGAGAGATCCCTCCACCTAATCCCCCTCTCCCCCCACCCCCAGACCCTGGTGGCCATAAGCTTTATTGTTTTTTTTAAAAAAAATTTTATTCTCTATTTCGAGGATAGTGGAATAAGCACTCATGTGCTTTTTTTTTTTTTTTTTTTTTTTTTTTTTTTTACATCCAGTCCCCATGTGGATACAGTTTTGTAAATCTTATTTGTTCTCACTGGCACACAATGGGCTACTCTTTCGAAAAGTGGAACAGCCTCCTCCCCCCCCCCTCTTCTGGAAATTCTGTGCTAGACATTTTCACTTTTCTATCTATCTTTTTGTTTCTATCTTTCTCCTTAACTTTCTATAATTTCTTGTGCTTGTTTTTCTGCCTTCCCAGTGCACTTTCCTGCCTTTTTTTTTCAAGTAACTCTTTCAAACAATTTCCTGTTTTCATTATATAACACTCTGTGTTTTTTTGCTCTGGCGACACAGGTAGTGACAGACTCTGGGATGGGCACAGGATGTCCATTCTGCAGTGGTATTTGCCCATGTGACACTTTTTATGTATATTTTTGTACTTTAACATGTTTGTTATCCTTTTTTACGGGTTTTCTTTTGTAATCTGGGGATAATAAATTAAGCGGAATGGCTGGCGTTCTCAGCATAGTCTTGATTATTTGCTTTAAGAAATGAAGTAATTTAGGAATTGTGTCATCTAATGATGTTTTTCAGATGGACGTATTTGCTTTAAGAAATGAAGTAATTTAGGAATTGTGTCATCTAATGATGTTTTTCAGATGGACGTATTTGCTTTAAGAAATGAAGTAATTTAGGAATTGTGTTATCTAATGATGTTTTTCAGATGGACGGTGTTAAATATTTGAAAGTAGAAGGACGTGTTGGTTTTGAACCTGAAATTGAAAGTTACTGGAGCCACTGAAACTGAATGAGGTGAAAGCCCTGATATGGCTTTCGTGGCCGGTAGGGCTGTAAACAGTATTAAGGTTAATGGTAATGGAGTGTGCTGGCCAAATTCACTCACAGGTTTTTTGCTTAGTTGTAGCTTGAAGCTTGTGAGGAAGAAATCAGAACTATCGCCGGCTGTCAGGTGAAAAGCTGACCTTTCATCAAGTGACTCATTCCTCCATCTATCCCATGGGAACAGATGACATTTACAAAACTGCACACACACGGGGACTGGATGTAAAAAAGTACAAGAGTGCTTATCCCCTTATCCTCGATATAAAAGTATAAAATAAAATAAAAAATTAAAAAATTTCATCTCTTCAGCGAGGCTGGCTGCGCGTGTGTCAACCAAAGTCACTGGTTTTTATATCATTTTGGTTTTTATTATTCTTTTGTATCGAGGATAATGGAATAAACACTCATGTGCTTTTTCTTTTACATCCAGTCCCCGTGTGTACGCAGTTTTGCCAAATTTGTCATCTGTTCGCACCGGCAAACATTGGCCAAGTTTTTCAAAAAGCGGAACAGGATTTGATTCACGTGTATGGAAGATGTCCTATATGTCTTCGCACACAGGGTCTCAGTTTATAGTCTCATCTGAAGGACTTTTGGGGAGAGTGGAGTCTGCACTAATGTCTCGGCCCCTTTTACAGTTTGAATAGATATGAAGTATTGGAGTCAAAATCATCATAAATGCAAAGGGCAGGAACAGAGGGATGCAATAAACACATATTTCTTTGTATAAATTCACATCGCTACTGACAACACCAGTCAGAATTTAGCGTAAAATTGACAAATGTAAAAAATCAAATATAACTTTGCCTAGACCCAAACCTTGAGAGATGAGACATTTTCGAATAGTCTTATTGCACCCAGAAGCCATTTTTACATCTATGTGCAAAGTTTCATGGCAATAGCTGCTATAGAACTGGCACAGCAAAGGGGGCCAGATTGTACGAATGCAAAAAAAAGTGTGTTTTGAGAAAATTGACTTCAAAAGTTTTATTTTGAACATGTTGTAAACACACACAAACCCCATATTTTCTTCCTTTATTTTCAACCTCAGGCTGTGAAAACACATGACCCTTACATTGTAGTTTCTTCAGCTACAGCTTTGAACAATACTGACATACATATTAATGAGTTTTATGGGTAAAAAGCATGTATAGATGTACACACTGCTGCACTACACATTATGCACACACACACACACACACACACACACACACACACACACACACACACACACACACACACACACACACACAATCTGAAACACACACACACACACACACACACACACACACACACACACACACACACACACACACACACACACACACACACACACAATCTGAAACACACACACACAATCTGAAACACACACACACACACAATCTGAAACACACACACACACACAACACACACGTACACACACACACACACACACACACATTTTATTGTAAAAATAAAATAAAATGCCCAAATTAGAGCATTTTTATTACCCGCCATTATGTAGCATTGATGATGTTTCTAAAAAGGTAAAAACAGCCATATATATAAGGCAGGGTTTAGATTATCAAAAGTTAGCTTTGTGGCCAATACCTCCAGATGTCAAGGATATTTACTGTACTGGTGTGTCTGTCAAAATTAACAAAACAGTAGTATTTAATGTTTTATCTGTATATCTTCCCCAAGGTCCAAAACTTGATAATACTGACTGGCTTAAAAACGTAGATTTTACACAGAATAAATGGGTGATATTGGGGGATTTTAATGTGCATGCCCCGTTTTGGGATTCGGAATGTACAATTGTCACCAATAATCGTATTGTGGAAAATATTATTGATTCTAAATTATGTCTTTTAAATGATGGCAGGATAACTAGAACACCTGATATTCACTATCACAAGCCTAGTGCCATCGATTTATCATTGATTTCCCCTTCTTTAGCACTCGATTGCAAATGGGATGTTAATGAAGATTGTCTTGGTAGTGACCATTTTCCTATTTCTATATCATTTAGTAAAAAAATTATCCTAGATTTACCGAAATTTGAAGACAAAATTCCAAAGTATTTGTTTAAATTGGCAAACTGGGAGTCATTCCGAATACACCTTGACCTTTATGATTTATCAAGTGTGGAAAACGATGACGTAAATATTTTCTACAGCCTTTTTACGAAAGCTGTTACGTCAGCTGCTGAGTTCTCTATTCCAATGCGTAAAAATCAATGCAGTGGGAAGCATAAAGGCAATATATGGTGGACAAAAGAATGTGAAGAGGCAGTTCATTATAAAAAAGAGAAGTACAAAATATGGTTTAAAGACAGAACTGAAGAAAATCTTATCAATAGTAAAAGAGCTAAACAGCTATGCAAGAAAACAATTGCAAAAGCAAAAAAGACATATTGGACAGAATTTTGCCTAAAGGAAGTATCGGAATCAAAAGATATGCAAAAGGTTTGGAAGAAAATCAATAAAATGAAGAATGGATTTCACTTACCAGCTTATCCAATAAAGTTAGAAAACAATAGTTTCCCAAGCACAGCAGAAAAAGCAGAAGCCTTTAATACAATGTTTTCTGAAAGTAGTTTAACTTCAGAACTGTCTCCTGATATTAGACGTAAAAGACAAGAAGAAGCTGAACTATTGAACATGGCAGAACCTCCAGTAGATAATCTGCATTATCTGAATTCTGAAATTCAATACAATGAATTTGTTGAAGTCCTTGAATCCTTTAGAAATAACAGGTCGGCAGTTGGTATTGATTGCTTGTCTTATCAAATGTTAATTAATTTGCCCGAGAGTTGGAAAAAAGTACTATTTTCATTTCTCCAAAAATGTTGGATAAATGGCACTCTTCCTAATGTCTGGAAGCAGTCGATTGTAGTCCCAGTTCTTAAAAGCGGCAAATCTCAATCAGCATTAAGCAGCTACAGACCAATTGCCCTCACTTCTCATGTTGGAAAAGTACTTGAAAAAATAGTTCAAAAACGTCTATGGCATTATTGTGAAAAAAACAACATAATTCCTATAAACCAGGCTGGTTTTCGAAAAGGGAGATGTACAACTGATCACCTAGTAAAGTTAACCCATGATATTAAAAAGCAGTTTTCCAAACGAAAGAGTACACTAGCTACTTTTTTTGATGTAAGGAAAGCATACGACAGGGTTTGGCATACGAGGTTATTATACAAATTGAAAAGTATCGGCGTTAGTGGCATGATGTTTCAATACTTAAAGGATTTTCTGTCTGAAAGATCAATCTGTACCAAAGTGAATGGTGTATATTCAGATTTTAAATCTGTTGATATGGGGATACCACAGGGAGCAATTCTGGCACCAATATTATTCTCTATTTTAATTCATGATCTTCCACAGGCGTTGTCAAAAAATACGACTATTGTTCAATATGCAGATGACATTGCTATGTGGATCAACACTTCTCTTAAAAAAATACGAAAAGTAGAGTGATAAAATGTGTTCAAAAGATTTACCAGGTTGAACTGAATAATCTTAGTAATTACATGAAAGAGAATGGATTGGAGTTATCTGGAGAAAAAACTTGTCTAGTTCTTTTTAACAATGGGAAAACCCCCCAAACACTACCGTCATTAACACTTGATGGAACCACACTTCAATACAAACAAGACGCCAAATTCTTGGGAGTCCATTTAACTAGCAAGTTAAACTGGAAAATG
>CM060347.1:14970744-14973244 GCA_030674155.1 Stramonita haemastoma | reverse complement strand
GTGTGTGTGTGTGTGTGTGTGTGTGTGTGTGTGTGTGTGTGTGTGTGTGTGGTGTGTGTGTGTGCGCGTGTATGTGTTTTATTTATTTATTTATTTATTTATTTTATTCTTTTATATCGAGGATAACGGAATAAGCACTCTTTTTTTTTTACATCCAGTCCCCGTGTGTATGCGGTTTTGTAAATGTCATCTGTTCCCACCAGCACACGATGGCCTACTCTTACGAAAAGCGGAACAGGATTTAACGTGTGCGCAATAATTATGTTCTGCGTGCGTTCGCACAAGGGGCCTCGGTTTAAAGTCTCATCCGAAGGACTTTTGGACTTTTGTTTGAAAGAGCGATACCAATTGAAATAAGATTTTTAAAGAAACAGATCGATACAAAAAACACACAAAACAAAACCAGAAACAGAACAAAGGAAGAAGAAAACAGCAAGGAAAAAAACGTTTATCATTTATTGATTTATCTATTCTTTACATTGAGGATAATGGTATAAGCACTCATGTGCTTTTTTTGTTTAGTCCCTAAGTATATGCAGTTTTATAAATCTTATCATCTGTTTCCACCTGGCACACAATAGCCTACTCTTTTGATAAGCGGAACAGGATTTAACGTGTGCGCAAGATGTTTTGCTGCGTGGGTTCGCACACGGGGCCTTTCTTGGTTTATAGTCTCAGCCGAAGGACTTTTGAGGAGAGTGGAGTCAGCACTGATGTTAATTGCAATGAACGGGTGAAAACTGAAGACATGAGACACGTGTATGAATAAAGAAACACACGAACAACTGCAATAAATAAATGCATGTATGTAGGCCTCCGTCAGTCGGTGTCGACTATGGAATTCGCGCCAAAAGACAGGTCATTTGTTCGGCGACAACGCCGGCTGTGGCTGGTCAGTCCGATGCGGGAGTGGCAGTCTCTGTTGCATCTGATGCAGATGTGGCTTGTTGAGGTGGCTGGAGCACATGCCTTCCGCTTGGCTCTCTTTTCGTTTGCTGCGGTGTGGATCTTTTCTTCACCACACTTCAGCTGTTTGTGGAGAACACTGCGCTATTTGCTGCGGTCAGCCGCTACCTGCTCCCAGTTCTCTAGGTTGATGTCCAGGGCTTTCATGTCACGCTTGCAGACGTCTTTGTAGCGCAGTTGGGGCCGGCCAATGCTTCTCTTGCCGGAGGCAAGTTCACCAATGAGGAGATCTTTAGGAATACGTCCATCCTCCATCCTTCGCACGTGACCAAGCCATTGAAGTCTACGTTGTCTGAGGAGTGTGTACATGGTGGGAAGACCTGCAACCTCGAGGACCTGAGCGTTGGTAACTTTGTCACTCCAGTGGATGCCGAGGATGCGACGGAGAGAGCGCAGGTGGAAGCTGTTCAGTTTGCGTTCCTGTTTGGAGTATGTTGTCCATGTTTCACTGCCATATAGGAGAGTGCTGACGATGCAGCCGTTGTACACTGCCATCTTGGTGGAAATTGTCAGCTTTGGGTTCTCCCAGACACGGGTAGTGAGGCGTCCTAAGGTCGTAGCAGCCTTGCTGATGCGCTTGTTGATCTCGGCAACAAGGGATAGGTTGTCACTGATGGTGGATCCCAGGTATGTAAACTGGTGTACGACATCGAGCTGGTAGTCATCGATGTAGATGGCTGGTGTAGTTACCACGTCCTGGCTCAGTACATTGGTCTTTTTCAGGCTGATTGTCAGGCCGAAGTCTTTGCAGGCCTGGGAAAACCTATCCATGAGGCATTGGAGTTCTTGCTCAGTGTGAGAAGTGACAGCAGCAGCATCAGCAAAAAGCATGTCCCTAAATGTTTTCTCCATCACTTTCGTTTTTGCTTTCAACCGAGCCAGGTTGAATAGTCGACCGCTGGATCTGGTGCGTAGGTATACACCCTCTGTTGCAGTTCCAAAAGCGTGCTTAAGGAGCAGGGCAAAGAAGATGCCAAAGAGGGTGGGAGCAAGGACACAGCCTTGCTTGACTCCACTCTTAATGTCAAATGGGTTGGACATGCTGCCCTCATACTGGATTGTTGCCCTCATGTCATCATGAAAGGATCTGATGAGACTGTGGAGTTTTGGGGGGCAACCAATTTTTGGAAGGATGTTGAATAGCCCTTCCCTGCTGACTAGGTCAAAGGCCTTGGTCAGGTCTATGAAGGCTATGTAGAGGGTTTGTGCTGTTCTCTGCATTTCTCCTGAAGCTGGCGTAGGGAGAATATCATGTCCACCGTGGAGCTTTCAGCTCGGAAGCCGCATTGTGACTCGGGGTAGACACGCTCAGCAAGTTTCTGGAGGCGCACAAGCATGACGCGAGCGAAGAGTTTTCCTACGATGCTCAGGAGAGATATGCCTCTGTAGTTGTTACAATCACTCCTGTCGCCTTTATTCTTGTAGTAAGTGACGATCTTGGCATCTCTCATGCCTTGCGGCACGGCTCCCTCCCTCCAACACTGGCATAGGACGTCGTGAAGGGGCTGTAGTAAGGTGTCTTTACAGCTGTTGA
>CM060347.1:14958244-14963244 GCA_030674155.1 Stramonita haemastoma | reverse complement strand
ATAAATGATAATAATGATGATATAATAATAATAATATAATAATAATAATAATAATAATAATAATAATAATAATAATAATATAATGATGATGATGATGATGATGATGATGATGATGATGATGATGATGATGATGATGATGATGATGATGATGATGACGACGACGACGATGACGACGACGTGACGACGACGATGAGACATAATAATAATAATAATAATAATAATAATAATAATAATAATAATAATAATAATAATAATAATAATAATAATAATAATAATAATAATAACAATAACACAATAAAACAATACATAACAACAATAACAACAATAACAATAACAACAATAATATACACACAACAACAGCAAAAACGCAACAACAACAACAACAACAACAACAACAACAACAACAACAACAACACAACAACAACAATAATATATAATAATATAATAATATAAATAAGAAGAAGAAGAAGAGAAGAAGAAAAGAAGAGAAGAAGAAAACAAAACAACAACAAACAACAACAGACAAACACACAACAGAACGATTTTTGTGTGAATGAATCTTTTCAAATACCTCACCCCCTTCAGTGGTTAAGGCCGACTTCAATCCCACGGGTCTGTAAAGTAGTGGGTTCAAATCTCGGGGGATGTCTGCTGAGTTAAGAAGGAGTGGGGGGTGGGGGGTGGGGTGGGGGGTATTTACCATCTACCTCCCAGACAAGCGCTGACTTGCTATCCCTCATGTGTGTATATTTTATTATATTATTTTTTGATTTTATTCTTTTATATCGAGGGTAATGGGATAAGCATTCAGGTGTTTTTTTTATCATCTAGTCCCCGTGTGTATGCAGTTGTGTAAATATTGTCATCTGTTCCCACCAGCACACAATGGCCTACTCTTACGAAAAGCGGAACAGGATTTAACATGTGCGCAAGACGTTCTGCGTGCGTTGGCACACGGGGCCTCGGTTTAAAGTCTCATCCAAAAGACTTTTGAGGAGAGTGGAGTCAGCACTGATGTTAACTACAGGGGAAAAATCCACTCCATACGGGAATCGAACTCGGGTCGTCAAATTGCCAGCGCAATATTCTGACCACTAGGCTATCCACACCTGTAGAAGATCAAATATGCACGTTAAAGATCCTGTGATATATGTCAGCCTTAAATGGGTTCCAGAAACACGAACATACTCAGACCTTCGGATGAGACTAGAAACCGAGGCCCCGCATGCGAACGCACGCAGAACATCTTGCGCACACGTTAAATCCTGTTCCGCTTTTCGTAAGAGAAGGCCATTTTGTACCGGTGGGAACAGATGACATTTACAAAACTGCATACATACGGGGACTGGATGTAAAAAAAGCACATGAGTGTTTATTCCATTATCCTCGATATAAAAGAATAAAAAAATAAAAAAAATAAATAAATACAAATTCCCGGAGTCAGAATGTGGCTGCCTTCATGGTGGGCAAAAAACGGTCGCATTACGCAAAGTCTTACCATCAATGAAACTCGTAGCTCCTAGCCGAGCAACGAAAAAAAATCAACAACAACAAGAAACAGCTCACGACATCGGCAGGCATACTACATCTTCAGGGGACTTTGTTGTCCTTTATTAAAAAAAAAAAAGAGAAGAGAGAGAGAGAGAGAGAGAGAGGAGAGAGAGAGAGAGAGAGAGAGGAGAGGAGAGAGAGAGAGAGAGGGAGAGAGAGGAGAGAGAGAGAGAGAGAGAGAGAGAGAGAGGAGAGAGAGGAGAGAGAGAGAACGAGAGAGGAGAGAGAGAGAGAGAGAGAGAGGAGAGAGAGAGAGAAAGAGGAGGAGAGAGAGAAACTCGAACTCGAACTCGAATGTTTTATTGAGGAAATATGGATAAGCCAGAGGCTTCTTTACACCAGGTCCTCATAAAAAAACAAAAAACAAACAAACAAAATACCCCCAAAACCCACCAACAACAAAACCCACTGGCAAACAATCATAAGAATTATATAGCATTAGATATAGTAAAGCAACGATAAGCTTATCACTTAGTTATTTATATAACCAACTATCCAACTACACTCACAATTACAGGCACAAGCAAAATCTCAATATACACTATTCCAAGTCACAACCCTTAGTATTAGTCTTATCCAACTTCACACTCTAAATTATAAATTCAAATTATTCTACGCTAACAAGACAAAACACATCCCTACACTATTTCAATGACACGAAAGCGAGAAACTAAGTTCAAAACAATCAGATTTTCCATTCTCTCTCTCTCTCTCTCTCTCTCTCTCTCTCTCTGTCTCTCTCTCTCTCTCTCTCTCTTCTCTCTCTCTCTCTCTCTCTCTCTCTCTCTCTCTCTTCTCTCTCTTCTCTCTCTCTCTCTCTCTCTCTCTCTCTCTCTCTCTCTCTCTCTCTCTCTCTCTCTCTCTCTCTCTCTCTCTCTCTCTCTCTCTCTCTCTCATCACACTCATAAAATAATACAATTTATATGACTGCCTATAGGAATAAGCATACCATCCAAGACGACATTCTAATCACAAATTCAAATAATTTAACTCCAACAGAACAACACGCACCCTATACACTATTCAATAGCATTAAGGAAAAAAATAGTTCAAGATAATTAAAATTTCAATGCACACACATACATGCGCGCACACGCACACACACACGCACACGCACACGCACACATACAATAGCATGAATATACAAATGAATAATCAAAACAGCAACAACAACAACAACAAAAAAACAACAACAACAACAAAATCCAAGACCTTATCTATGCAATACAATAATTCTACATACATAACACAATGCAACCCTTCAATGATATAATAGCAAGAAGTGGAAGTACAAAAAAAAATCATAATGTCACACACACACACACACACACACACCACACACACACACACACACACACACACACACACACACACACACACACACACACACACACACACACGACACAAACAAGACACAATAAAGGCCAGACAGTTGGAAATACAACCGGCAATGAACAAAATAAGTATATGAATATATGCTTTGGTCTTTACGAAAGACAAGATCATATTTCATTCAGAACATTTCAAATAAATATTTATGATAAGCTTTTTTGAATGAAGACAGACTAGATTTCTGTTTTATTTTATCTGGAATTCCATCCCATTCTTTGCTACCTGAATAGATGAGAGAGAGAGAGAGAGAGAGAGAGGAGAGGAGAGAGAGAGAGAGAGAGGAGAGAGAGAGAGAGAGAGGAGAGAGAGAGAGAGAGAGAGAGAGAGAGAGAGAGAGAGAGAGACAGAGAGAGAGACAGAGAGACAGAGAGACAGAGAGACAGAGAGACAGAGACAGAGACAGAGACAGAGAGCATGTAGTGATGCTAAGAGCTCATCGTAGCTGAAGACAAATCTCAACAGATCATTTTACAACCAGACATATGACGACACATCCACTTGGTAGCCACGCTCAATGCAACTTAACCTTCGCTTAGGGAAAGCTAGTACTCTGACCACTGACCCAGCCTGTCCAACTGAGGTTATGCAGTGTTGAGCGTGGTAACCGAGTGGATGTGTGATCGTTTGTGCACCTTGGCTTCATCTTTGTGATTTTTGTTACTGATAATCAATCAGTATTAAACATGTTTTTTTTCAATAAACAGTTGTTCAAATGTTTTTTGTAAAACTGTAACACATGCGGTAGATATATAAAAAAAAGAAATGCGTGAATGTATGTAATATGCTGCTCAGAACAGCAGGTAGCCACGCTTAGATTTGGCCAGAAATAATTATAGACACTGCTAGTATCTTTTATTCCGTTTTGTTGTAGGGGACGGGGTAGCTCTGTGTTTCTCTGTGTGGCTGTATGTTTCTCTGTCTTGGTATCTGTGTACGTGTGTCTGTGTGTTTTTCTGTCTGTCTGTGTATGTGTTTTTCTCTGTGTGTCTGTCTCTCTGTGTGTCTGTCTCTCTATGTGTTTGTGTATTGCTCTATGTGTATGTGTGTCTGTTTGCGTGTGTCTGTGTGTTTCTCTGTCTGCCTGTGTGTTTGTGTGTTTCTCTGTCTGTCTGTCTGTCTGTCTGTATGTGTGTCTGAGTGTCTGTGTGTTGCTTTGTGTGTGCGTGTCTGTTTCTATGTGTGTCTCTGTGTTACTCTGTCTGTGTGTCTGTTTCTTTGTGTGTCTGTGTGTTTCTCTGTGTTTTTCTCTGTATATCTATGTGTTTCTCTGTCTGTCTGTATATCTATGTCTTTCTCTGTCTGTCTGTATATCTATGTGTTTCTCTGTCTGTCTGTGTATCTATGTGTTTCTCTGTTTGTGTGCCTGTGTGTTTCTCTGTTTGGGTGCCTGTGTGTTTCTCTGTCTGTGTTCCTGCGTATCTAGGTGTCTGTGTGTTTTGTTTGTTTGTTTGTGTGTGTGTGTGTATGTGTGTGTGTGTGTGTGTGTGTGTGTGTGTGTGTGTGTGTGTGTGTATGTGTGTGTTTGGGTGTGTGATTGGGTGTGTGTGTGTGTGTTTGTGTGTTGTTTGTGTGTCTGTGTGTTTCTCTCTGTGTGTGTATGTATGTATCTGTGTCTGTGTGTCTATGTGTGTCTGTGTGTTTCTCTCTGTGTGTGTATGTATGTATCTGTGTCTGTGTGTCTATGTGTGTATGTGTGTGTCTGTGTGTGTATGTGTGTGTCTGTGTGCCTGTATGTGTGTGTGTGTGTGTTTCTCTCTGTGTGTATGTGTGTGTGTGTTTCTCTGTGTATGTTTCTCTGTCTGTGTGGCTGTGTGTTTCCCTGTCTGTCTGTCTGTCTGTCTGTCTACCTGTCTGTCTGATCTTCTTTAAACTTGTTTCAAACTCTGCCCTTTACTAGCTATATTTTAGTTCTTTCCCATAATTATAGTTGTCTCATCTTTACTCCTTCGCTACATCGACCCCCTCCCCCCCCCCCTTACCTTTCCCTCGTTACCTCTGTCTGCCTCTTCGTCTCCCTCTTTACGCGTTTGTTGAATGTAAATCATCAGCTTCCTTTA
>CM060347.1:14943244-14953244 GCA_030674155.1 Stramonita haemastoma | reverse complement strand
CATCCGCTCCTACCGGCACACGATGGCCTGCTCTTCCGAAAGGCGGAACGGGAATTTAACGTGTGCGCAAGATGTTCTGTGTGCGCTCGCACACGGGGCCTCGGTTTATAGTCTCATCCGAATGACTTTGACATTCAGTTCGATATTTTCGTCAAACTGGGAAGAAAGGGCGAGGTTGGGTACGAACCCAGAACCTCACGGTTTACGCCTACTTGATGGCAAGCGAACGTCTTAACCATCCTGCCACCGTCCTTCCTTTAGCGATCAGCATGTCAGCAATTTTGTGGAGTCTTGAGAATCACTGTGGTCACAAAGGTCTCCAGCACTCATGAACAGGCTTTTATTTATTTATTTATTTATTCATTTTATTCTTTTATATCGAGGATAATGGAATAAGCACTCATGTGCTTTTTTTACATCCAGTCCCCGTGTGTATGCAGTTTTTGTAAATCGTGTCATCTGTTCCTACCGGCACACGATAGCCTACTCTTACGAAAAGCGGAACAGGATTTTACGTGTGCGCAAGATGTTCTGCGTGCGTTTGCACATGGGGCCTCGGTTTATAGTCTCATCCCATGGACTTTGGGGGAGAGTTGAGTCAGCACTGGTGTTAACTTTTCAACAATGAAGAAGTTAGGTGACTCACCAAACGCCTTGAAAACCTAAGAAGGCTTCTTGCCTGGTCAAGGTTTTGAATGAGATGCCATAATACATCGACAACAAAGCAAAGTCAACACTCCTTTCTCTCTTAAACAACAGTCGCCAGTTAGAACTACTTGCCATTGTATTGTATAGCGTTTAGCATCTCGAGTTACAAACTGGAAGGTCGTGGATTTGAATCACATGAAAGCCTTCGATCTTCCAGCCCATATCCAGGGTTTGAATCCCAAGACAGAGACAGAGAGAGAGAGAGAGAGAGAGAGAGAGAGAGAGAGAGAGGAGAGAGAGAGAGAGAGAGAGAGAGAGAGAGAGAGAGAGAGGAAGGCAAGGCAAGGCAAGGCAAGGCAAGGCAAGGCAAGGCAAGGCAAATTCTTTTATTCGAGGATAATAGATAAGCACACATGTGCTTTTTTACATCCAGTCCCCGCCCTTTTCAGGGATAACATCAAAATAAAAGATATTAAACAATAAAACTATACGCAGTACCAAACAACATACGGAAATAAGTACACTGCATATAATAAGGTAAGAGAAATGCGACAGTACACTACATATAATAAGGTGAGAAAGGTGCACGCATTCAGAAGAGAAAATCAGAAGTCACAATAAAATAATTTGGATTATTAAAGAAGAAGAAAAGAAACGAAAAAAAAGAAAAGAAAACCAGAACAAAACAAACAAACAAATAAACAAACAAAAAAACCAAACAAAAAAACCAAAAACAAACAAACAAACCCAAACAAAGAAAGACAGAAAGAAAGAAAGAAAGAAAGAAACAAACAACAACAACAACAACAACAACAACAAAAAACCGCTAATAAACAAAGAGCCAGCAGGACCCAGCAGGAGAACATTATAATAAACAACTGAAATATCAGTCTACGTCCATATGTCTAAAGTTATACAAGTCATTTAAATCATCACTCACTCACTCACTCAGTCCCATGTCCCAAAGGACGTAGGGGGGACATGAGAGAAGACGCAACGGAGATCTTTTTCCATGCTTCACGATCCTGTGTGGCTAGTAGGAGGCGTTGCAGGGGTTGGGCAGTCCAGTCTTTGATGTTGTCAACCCATGACTTCTTTTGGCGGCCTCTTCTTCTCTTGCCCTCGACTGTTCCTTGCAAGATGGTTTTTGCTAGAGTGTTGTGTCTTGTGGTGTGACCAAACCACATCAGCTTTCTCCTCTTTATGGTGGAGAGCAAAGGCTCTTGGGGGCCCACACGCTTTTTGATTTCTTCTTTCACATAGTTATTGGTCTTGTGTTCTTTGTATGATATTTTGAGGAGTCTTCTGTGGCACTTGTTCTCGAATGCTTGGATTCTTCTCTCTAACTGTGCTGTCAGAGTCCATGATTCACAGCCATATAGGAGGATAGATATCACGAGGGATTTGTAGAGGTGGTATTTGGTGCAGAAGCTGATGTTGTTGCTTCTGATGATCCTCTGGAGTCTGACTAGAGCAGATGTTGCTGTTGCAATGCGAGCTTTCACCTCATTGTTTGATGTGCCATCTTTTGTTAGGATGGAGCCTAAGTATTTGAATTGGCTCACCTCTTCCAATATTTCTCCATTCATCTTTATTTCCGTGCTGTCATTACTCGCGCTGTTGACCATGATCTTCGATTTCTCTGTACTGACCTCCATGCCGTATGCGCTCGCTCGATCTGTTAGACTGTCTGTGAGGATTTGCAGTTCTTGTTTGCTGCTGCCCATGAGGTTAATGTCATCTGCAAATCTGAGGTTGCAAAGGGGTCTTCCACCAATGGAGATGGAAGTGTGGTGGTTTTGCAGTGTCTCTGTCATGATGTTTTCGAGGAAGAGGTTGAAGAGTACAGGTGAGAGAAGGCAGCCCTGGCGGACTCCAATCGTGGTCTTGAAGAACTCGCCCACGTGGTTGTTCATGAAAACTGCACTTCTTGCATTCTCGTACAGAGCCTTGATGACTTCAACTAGGCAGTTGTCAATGTTGAAGTGCCTGAGTACTTGCCAGAGGCCATCATGCCATACCCTGTCAAAGGCCTTTTTGAAGTCTATGAAATTGTGGTACAAGTCTTTTTGGTGTTGGAGATGCTTCTCTATCAGAATTCTCAGGTTGAAAATTTGTTCCATTGTGCTGCGTTTTGGTCTAAAGCCCGCTTGTTCTTCTGCCAGGAGTTTTTCTGCTTGGTTTTTCAGTCTGTTGAGGACTACCTGCAGCATGATCTTGCTAGGATGACTTATGAGACTGATGGTTCTGTAGTTCTGACATTGCTTGAGGTTTCCTTTCTTTGGCAGGGGTATTACAAGAGACTGTGTCCATTCTTTTGGCCATTCTTTGGTGTCGTGGATCTTCTGACAAGGGAAGAAAGGGTGATAAAAGGGGGAAAAAATAAATGATATTCTTATTTGAAGGGGGCGGGGGAGAATACTATAAAAAAAAAGAAAAAAAAAAGATAAAATAATAATAAAAAAACCAAACACATCCCAGATGTTTATAGAATTAGCAAAACATTTTTAGAAATTGGATAATGATTTCCACATACTCACATACTCTCACACACAGACATACAGACACACAGATAAGAATTACACACATACACACATCCACACCCATGCACACACACAGTGGTAGAGAGGGGGGAGGGGGGGAGTGTGGTTTGTTGTTTTTAATGCATCAAGTGGTTTAGAAGGTAATTTTTGAAGGTTGTTAATGATTGGTGCTGTTTAATTGAATCAGGAAGGGAGTTCCACAGTGTAGGGCCTGAGTATAGTAAACTAGATTTAAACAGGTCTATTCTTGGGATTGGGACACTTGGCTTTTCCATACTTCTGGAATGATTTATTGGGAATTTATCTTTTAAGGATGTGGGGACATTTCCTGTCATTATCTTAAACATCATGATGCCTTTGTTATATTGTAGTCGTTGGTGTAGGGGGAGAATATTTAACTGAGTATAGTCTACTTCTAGCAAGGTTGTTTTCTTCAAAAGGACCAATTTAAGACCACGTTTATACAGACTAAGTAACGGTTTCATGGTATTTGCACTGGCAGAATCCCACAGGGTTGCTGCATAGTCTATTGAGGATTGTATATAAGCTTGAAAGAATAGTTTCCTTGAATGGAAGTCAAGAAAATGTTTGATTTTAGTTAACTGGTAGACTTTTTGGGACAAATATTTGCATAGATGAGATATGTGGTAGAACCAGCTGAGATTTTCATCGATTGTCACTCCTAGGACTTTGTGGTGAGAGGTTTGTTCAATTGCTTCCTTTTTTATGTAAATTTTAAACAGTTTATGTGATAAATTTTGTCGCTTTTGTCTGGTGGTGATAAGCATGCATTTTGTTTTTTGGGGATGAATAGACATGTGGTTTTGTTCTGTCCATTTGACAAGTTCGTCAGTGCTTTTTGTAATATGGTTGCAAGATAGTCAATGTTGTTATGGCTCGTATGTATGGTTGTGTCATCAGCAAATAGTTCACATTTGGAATTGATATGTAGAGGAAGGTCATTTATGTATAATGAGAAGAGAATTGGTCCCAATATGGATCCCTGTGGTATTCCATAATGAATGGTTTTTAGTTTGGATGTTGATGTAGTTATTGAAACACACTGTTGCCTGTTTGTAAGATAGGAATCTAGTAGTCCTAGGGCTTTTGTAGAAATGTTATACAGTTCTAGCTTTTTAAGGAGAAGTTTGTGGTCAATTGCATCAAATGCTTTTTTGAAATCAACAAATAATACTCCACAAAATTTATTGTCATTAATGTTTGATAGCCAGTTGTCAACAAGACTGGTTAGTGCTGTATGGCACGAGTGCTTTTGTCGAAATCCAGACTGATTAGGATGGAGTAAGTTATTGGTTTCTATATGATGGACTAAGTGTTTATTCATATGTTTTTCCAGGGGTTTTGAAAGGATAGGTATAATAGAGATTGGTCTATAGTTTGAAGGATCTGAAGTATCACCTGACTTGTAGATGGGGATCACTTTAGCACATTTGAAGGCGTTGGGGAAGTAGTTCTTATCAAGGCAAAGGTTGTATATATATGTTAGGGTGTCTGTGATAACTGGAGCTGATAATTTTAATATTTTGCTGTCTATTCCATCAAGACCACGCGTTCTGGATTGTTTGAGGTGAGTCAGATAGTTATAGACCTCTGAAACAGACATGAATGGTAAGTGAAGTTTTGAAGGTATATGCTTTTCTTGGCAGTATTGTTTTAATTTATTGAGGTCATTGGATTCTGAGTTATCATTGCTAATTACGTTAGAAGAAACATTGATGAAGTGGTTGTTAAGTTTTTCAGCAGAGATGTCTTTGATTATATTTGATTTGGAAGATGATTGATTGTTTGTTATTTGATTTATTGCTCGCCAGAGAGAGAGAGAGAGAGAGAGAGAGAGAGAGAGAGAGAGAGAGAGAGAGAGAGAGAGAGAGAGAGAGAGAGAGAGAGAGAGAGAGAGAGAGAGAGAGATGACTGCCCCGATACAGCCTCTGTGGTCAAGTCAAATCAAGTCAAAAACATTTTAAACTTTCTACCCGGGTACGGATTTATCTGTACCACGCAATCATCTCCCGTAGACCGGGTAGGGATTTCTGGATTTATCGTACTGTACCACAGCAGTTACTTTCACTTTCATCCTCCCATTCTGTTCTATTCTCACTTCGTCGTTTTAGTTTGTTGGCTTTAGCTGCCACGTTGGTTGCACATTGTTCACAGCTAATTTGCTTATAAATTAAGTGTGTTTTTGTTGTGTTTATTGTTGTTTTACGTGTCATATGCTTGTAGTATGGCTTTGGTATATCAGACTTTACTGCTGACGAAGCAACAGAACTTTTTAACGAGCTATGATATTGAAGGTAAAGATTGTGTTTTTGGAAAGCCATCTGAGAGCTTTGAGCCTGGCTATACTTACTTGTGTGCTGCTTGAGGAGTGAGATCGGCCAGCTGAAAGGGATGGGGGGTGGGGGGTGGGGGTGTGACTGGGGAGGGGTGTGGCCTTGGTAATGTGAATACCTCTACAGTAAACACCAACTGTTTACATGAAAATGAACCACAAGCGACCTGGTGATGTGCCAACATTTCTGCGCATATGTCTAAAGTTGTCTAGAAAAGTTCAGGAACATCTATTTATTTATTTATTTATTTATTTATTTATTTATTTTATTATTTTATATCGAGGATAATGGGATAAGCACTCTTGTGCTTTTTTTTTTTTTACATCCAGTGCCTGTGTGTATGCAGTTTTGTAATGTCATCTGTTCCCACCGGCACACGATGGCCTACTCTTACGAAAAGCGGAACAGGATTTAACGTGTGCGCAAGATGTTTTGCATGCGTTCACACACAGCCTCGGTTTATAGTCTCTTCCGAAGGACTTTGGGGGAGAGTGGAGTCCGCACTGATGTTAACTCCCGGAGAAAATCTCCTCGAACAGGAATCGAACCGGGGTCGTCAAATTGCGAGCGCAATGTTCTGACCACTAGGCTATCCCGAACCGTTCCTGATAAGGAAGAAGTATTATCTGTACATTCCATGTCCATCACTGTGACAGCGTTAAGTGTACAGTTCAGTGGTTCCCTTAGATTATAATTGTGGCGCTCCACCACGAAATGAGTCGCTTAGCACATTACCCGATTTTGGGCTAGGAGCCTTTAAAGGCAGGTGGGGGTCAAGTTGTCAATTTTGAGATTTTGATTGATTACTTAACTAGATCTGTTTATTTATCTTATAATGAAATATCAAGGCATAATTTTTATTCCTTTTGCTTTTAAATGTGTTTTGAAAATATCAAAGCACTCATTCTGACAACCTGTTACTAAAATAAACTTGCCCGTCTCTCATTTTGTCCCATCCTGCAGTCTATCATTTCAATTTGTAATAATATTGCACAGAATTGTCCGATTTTCAATCTGTTTTTTGCATTTGATAGCCACTTTATTGCACATTAATAACATGTCAATAACTTAAAATTGACCTCAGGTGCACTCCGTCTCATTATGTGGTGGAGCGTCACAATATTACATTGGAAGCTATGCTGGAAGAAAACTTGTATAGTACCTATGTTTGTCTCTGTTTATTTATGATTCTTGTGTAGGGTTTTTGTTGTTATTATTGTGTGTTATTTGTTGCATGCATTGTGTAAGAATCATAAGCCCATCAGTGGGGTCACCACTTAAAATCAGAACAATTACGTAGTTTAACACCATAATTAACACATTATTTTTTATGCAATAGAAACTTTAATGTACACACAAAATAGACAATCATTTACAGACAAAGTGTCATAGTTTCATAAGAAATGGGCTTCAAACAAAAAAGATACGATGATTTTACTATGATGACCCAGTGCCCACTGCACTCAGCTGCTGCAGGGCTGGTCCACAGAGACTGCAGTGCAGCTGCACCCTTGGGGTACAAAGTATTAATCATCCCATGAAGAGCAATTACAGCACTGACAGGCATATTGATATGAATCATGATCTCAAAAGACACAAAAAAACTACATTAATTCATATGGGCTTTAACATTCCAAGATAACATCAAAATGAAAGTATCACACACACACACACACGCACGCACGCACTCACACACGCGCACGCATGCACGCACGCACACACACACGCACGCATGCACACACACACACACATAGATGTACACTAAGCTAACCTCCCTCCCAAGATGTTATGGGGTGGTAATTAGTTTACCTCCAATGTGATCAAAGCCGTACAGTTGAGTGGGACAGTCCCAGACTCCTGTTTTTTCCAAATTGGGACACAACTGCCTATTTTTATTTTATTGTATTTTATTTTATTCTTTTATATCGAGGATAATAGGATAAGCCCTCTTGTGCTTTCCTCTTTTTACATCCAGTCCCCCTGTGTATGCAGTTTTGTAAAAGTCATCTGTTCCCACCGGCACGCGATGGCCTACTCTTACGAAAAGCGGAACAGGATTTAACATGTGCGGAAGATGTTCTGCGTGCCTTCACACACGGGGACTATGTTTATAGTCTCATCTGAAGGACTTTAGGGGGAGAGTGGAGTCTGCACTGATGTAAACTCCAAGAGAAAAATCTCCTCGAACTGGACTAGAACCCGGGTCGTCAAATTGCGAGCACAATATTCTGACCACTAGGCTACCGCCCCCCCCCCCCCCCAATGAATTAATAGTATTTAGTTTACCTCCAATGTGATCAGAGCCCTACAGTGGCGTGGGACAGTCCCAGACTCCTGTCTCTAAAAATTGGGACACCACTGCCTTACAGGCTCTGTGCTCTGCCGGGTTGGGTTGGGTGGTGGAGGTGGAAAACCCCACATCCTCACTATCTGACCATGCAGTCGTAGCGGAGAAGCTGTACAGAGCTGTGGCAGATCTGAAATCGCCAGTCTCTCACACACTGGTGCTGCGAGCAGGATGGTCAGACAGCGAGTATGGGGCCTAGGGGATCCTCAGGGCAGCAGCATACTGGCTTCTTTCTGATTGCTTTCTTCTTCTTCCAGTCAAGCTGAGTGGCCATCTTGCTCCTTAGAAGGCCGGTGGTCAGACCAGCAGTTCAGCTCCCCTCATGCAGCGTGTTTTGTGCACGTCCAGTCTTGTCCCTCTGTTGTCCCTTACGTGGTGAGACTATAAACCGAAGGCTCCCTGTTGCGAACGCACGCAGAACATCTTGCGCACTCGTTAAATCCTGTTCCGCTTTTCGTAAGAGTAGGCCATCGTGTGCCGGTGGGAACAGATGACAAGATTTACAAACTGCATACACACGGGGCTGGATGTAAAAGAAAGCATATGAGTGTTTATTCCATTATCCTCGATATAAAAGAATAAAGTAAAAGTAAAGTGTCCCTCTGACTCACGATGTCCAGCATGTGCCAGTGTTTGGAGCGGGGATGCATCTAAGTGTTTTTGAACTTGTCTGCTTGCGGGAAGAGGGAGGTGGTGATGGAGAGTTCATGCTGAGCACACAGGGACACCAACATCAGGCCATTGGAGTTACACTTGCCGGTGCCATGACGCCCTAAGGACGTTTGTCAGGAGATGTAGTCTACTCGTCCTACTCGTGCGTTGAAATCCCCAAGGAGGAGGATCTTGTCTCTGTGGTTGACTCCGGGATGAGCTGGTTCAGATCCTCGCAGAAGGCTTCTTTCACTTCACCTGGGTTTGTCATGGCTGCAGCGTAGGCGCTAATGATGGTTTGCATCCTGTCCCTGGCGAGCTTATTTATTTATTTATTCTTTTATATCAAGGATAAAGGAAAAAGCACTCATATGCTTTTTTACATCCAGTCCCCGTGTGTATGCAGTTTTGTAAATCTTGTCATCTGTTCCCACCGGTACACGATGGCCTACTCTTACGAAAAGCGTAAAAGGATTTAACGTGTGCGCAAGATGTTCTGCGTGTGTTCGCACACGGGGCCTTTGGTTTATAGTCTCATCCGAAGGCAGAGTATCATCAGACGATCGTTGATGCCACGGGACAGACTGTCTAGTTGTCTCGCAAACTGTGTGCGTGTGGCAAAATCCAATGCCTGATGTTCTTGGAGCACTTCGGGCTTCCCAGTGCAGTAGAGGGTGTAGCCGCTACCAATCTCCTCCAGCTGTGTCTGGCCTGCCAGTCTCGTCTCCTTCAGGGCTGCAATGTCTATGTCATAGCTGCCCAGCATTCTGGTGATAAGGACAGTTCGTCACTCTGGTCTGTCAGCTTTGTCCAACAGAGTTCTCACCTTCCATGCCCCATAAGTTACGGGCTTGTTTTGTTTCTTTGTTCTTACTTTTCCACCGCATGGTTTTATTTTATTTTATACCACTTTATGTCACAACAGATTTCTCTGCGTGAAATTCGGGCTGCTCTCCCCGGTGAGAGCGCGTCGCCACAAGTGCAGCGCCTACCTATTATTTTTTTTCTCCTCCGGGATGGTGTCTAAACATGACACCTGTGTGCATGCTGGGTTTTAAAAAAATAAATTTGTCATCCGTTCCAACCGGCACACGATGGCCCGCTCTTCCGAAAGGCGGAATGGGGTTTTAACGTGTGCACAAGATGTTCTGCGTGCGTTCGCACACGGGGCCTCGGTTTATAGTCTCATCCGAATGACTTTGACATTCAGTTCGATTTTTCGTCAAACTGGGAAGAAAGGGCGAGGCTGGGTACGAACCCAGAACCTCACGGTTTACTTGTTGGCAGGTGAACGTCTTAACCATCCTGCCACCTGGATGCCCAGGTAGGCGCGGTTTCCTGCCAGGTGCAGGGTTGGGCACGCTTTCTTTAAGGATCCTTTTATCTCCCCTACCCCATGTGGGGAGAGCAATGCTGGCCTTGAAAAACGCTGCTCTGACATTGTGAGTGGATACGAG
>CM060347.1:14893244-14938244 GCA_030674155.1 Stramonita haemastoma | reverse complement strand
ATCTGTTTTCCAGTTAACAAAAAAGTATATAGAAGTGTCTTATCTCCTTTGCCTGCATCCTCTCTCTCTCTCTCTCTCTCTCTCTCTCTCTCTCTCTCTCTCTCTCTCTCTCTCTCTCTCTCTCTCTCTCTCTCTCTCTCTCTCTCTCTCACGCATGCATGCACAGCTGTCAGTTTCCCCCACTTTCAGCTCCTCTCAGCTGCTAATTAATCCATCCCATCCCAGCCCAGCCTAGGTGGGGCCAGCTCGTGCTATTCATAGCAGAAGCTGACCACACTTGGACTAGGTAAAAAGACAGGCATGCTAAGTTTAGCACTCTTGACTGAGTGATGTTGGATTTGAGCACTGTCTCTCTGTCTCTGCCTCTCTGTCTCTCTGTTTCTGTCTCTGTCTGTCTGTCTGTCTGTCTGTCTGTCTGTCTGTCTCTCTCTCTCTCTCTCTCTCTCTCTCTCTCTCTCTCTCTCTCTCTCTCTCTCTCTCTCTCTCTCTCTCTCTCGCTCCCTACTCCAACCAACAAGGACAACAGC
The DNA here is from genome assembly GCA_030674155.1 of Stramonita haemastoma. NCBI lineage: Eukaryota > Metazoa > Mollusca > Gastropoda > Neogastropoda > Muricidae > Stramonita > Stramonita haemastoma. The sequence goes on along the minus strand of CM060347.1, from coordinate 14,937,717 downwards.
AAGATGCAAAAGACTCACTCACTCACTCACTCAGTCCCATGTCCCAAAGGACGTAGGGGGGACATGAGAGAAGACGCAACGGAGATCTTTTTCCATGCTTCACGATCCTGTGTGGCTAGTAGGAGGCGTTGCAGGGGTTGGGCAGTCCAGTCTTTGATGTTGTCAACCCATGATTTCTTTTGGCGGCCTCTTCTTCTCTTGCCCTCGACTGTTCCTTGCAAGATGGTTTTTGCTAGGGTGTTGTGTCTTGTGGTGTGACCAAACCACATCAGCTTTCTCCTCTTTATGGTGGAGAGCAAAGGCTCTTGGGGGCCCACATGCTTTTTGATTTCTTCTTTCGCATAGTTATTGGTCTTGTGTTCTTTGTATGATATTTTGAGGAGTCTTCTGTGGCACTTGTTCTCGAATGCTTGGATTCTTCTCTCTAACTGTGCTGTCAGAGTCCATGATTCACAGCCATATAGGAGGATAGATATCACGAGGGATTTGTAGAGGTGGTATTTGGTGCAGAAGCTGATGTTGTTGCTTCTAATGATCCTCTGGAGTCTGACTAGAGCAGATGTTGCTGTTGCAATGCGAGCTTTCACCTCATTGTTTGATGTGCCATCTTTTGTTTGGATGGAGCCTAAGTATTTGAATTGGCTCACCTCTTCCACTATTTCTCCATTCATCTTTATTTCCGTGCTGTCATTACTCGCGCTGTTGACCATGATCTTCGATTTCTCTGTACTGACCTCCATGCCGTATGCGCTCGCTCGATCTGTTAGACTGTCTGTGAGGATTTGCAGTTCTTGTTTGCTGCTGCCCATGAGGTCAATGTCATCTGCAAATCTGAGGTTGCAAAGGGGTCTTCCACCAATGGAGATGGAAGTGTGGTGGTTTTGCAGTGTCTCTGTCATGATGTTTTCGAGGAAGAGGTTGAAGAGTACAGGTGAGAGAAGGCAGCCCTGGCGGACTCCAACTGTGGTCTTGAAGAACTCGCCCACGTGATTGTTCATGAAAACTGCACTTCTTGCATTCTCATACAGAGCCTTGATGACTTCAATTAGGCAGCTGTCAATGTTGAAGTGCCTGAGTACTTGCCAGAGGCCGTCATGCCATACCCTGTCAAAGGCCTTTTTGAAGTCTATAAAATTGTGGTACAAGTCTTTTTGGTGTTGGAGATGCTTCTCTATCAGAATTCTCAGATTGAAAATTTGTTCCATTGTGCTGCGTTTTGGTCTAAAGCCCGCTTGTTCTTCTGCCAGGAGTTTTTCTGCTTGGTTTTTCAGTCTGTTGAGGACTACCTGCAGCATGATCTTGCTAGGATGGCTTATGAGACTGATGGTTCTGTAGTTCTGTCTCTTGTAATACCCCTGCCAAAGAAAGGAAACCTCAAGCAATGCAAAAGACACAGGTAGTTAAAACTAACATATGGTCTCACTGCAGCAACAGCGAAGTGCTACTCCCGACACCTGGAACCAAAAGGGTCGAGTGCAAGCGCGTTGATTTGTTTTTACAAGATATAGCGCTATATAAATTCCATGTATTATTATTATTATTATTATTATTATTATTATTATTATTATTATTATTATTATTATTAAAAGGCCTGCCAATAGTATACCTGATAGGCCTACAGGCAACAGGTCCACTTGGTGGGACTTTGAGGAGCACTTTCCACCACTTCCTGCAGCCAGAACCAACAATGCCTGGGGCCTCCCCCGCACCACTCATTCACAGGACGCCCAGAAACTGTTGGAGAGCCTGCTGAATACCATCCACCAGGCCCTTCACAAGGCTAACACCCCATTCATCTAGAGAGAAAGTGAGGTCAGAAAGTGAGGGGAAGAACATCCCAAGCCCACGCCCAGAATATTACTAGGAGAAACCATGTGTTTTTCATCTGTGTGTGTATTTGTGTTTGTTTGCTTGTTTGTTTGTTTGTGTTTGTGTGTGTGTGTGTATGTGTGTGTGTGTGTGTGTGTGTGTGTGTGTGTGTGTGTGTGTGTGTGTGTGTGTGTGTGTGTGTGTGTGTGTGTGTGTGTGTGTAATTGTGTGTTGTTGTTGTTGTTTGTCTGTCTGATTTTGTTTGCTTTTTTTGGTTAGTTTTGCTTGGGTTTTTTTTGTTGCTTTTTTGTTTTTGTTTTTTAATGTCTTTTTTTTGTTGCTGCTTGCTTGTTTGCTGTTCCGCCTCCCCATCACAAGTCGCTGTGGAAGTGTGGGAAACACCGTATTTTTTCTACTTTACTAGGGCTTTCTGAGTCAAGACTTTCAGATCACATAACAGACACTTATATTGATATTCCAGGCTACAAAGCTGTTAAGATCCACAAAAGCCAAAAAATATGGAATCCTACTGTATATTAGTGAATCAATAACTTTCAAAGGTCTTCTCCATCTAGAACGTTATGATGTAGAATCTCTGTGGAATGAAATTGTTATAAAAGGTGCTTCAGTAATTGGGACCTGCTATAGGAATCTAACAGAACAAAAAATTGGATGGACAAATTCGACTCCATGATGAAAACAGTCCTATTAGAATCAAGGGAAATCGTTTTATTTGGTGACTTTAATCTCGATTTTAACGAAAAAGAATAACCAACAGATCCAAATTATAAAATCAAACAACCTTCACCAGCTAGTGAATTTACCCAGAAGAGTCACACTCACTTCAAGCACAGTAATTGACCATATCTACGTATCAAACTCTGAACACATTGTTGAAACATGCATCCCAGTCTACAACTGCAGCGATCACTACTCTGTTTGTGCTACATGGTCAAAAAAGGGAACAAAAATTCCCCAAACCTGGCCACAAAACCATAACCTATCACTTCTCCAAATTTGATGAGCATCTTTTTTTCTTTACAATTTAAGTATCTCAATTCTTTCAGAAACATTCAACATTACTGATCGAGACTTAGCCATTGAGATTTGGATAAAACCTCCACTGCCTTGTGGATTGCCTATTGGGGAGAAAGGCTTCGGGAGTAAACCCTGAGGAAAAATCCGGAGATGGAGTCCCAAAAGCGGTCTGTTTCTGATTTCAGAAACGTTCCGGCAACTCCTGTGACACTGCTGGTGCCAAACTGTATCAGCTTCTGCTGTTCCTTTGGATCCATCATCAGTGTGGAGATGGGGGACGTGCTATCAGACAGCTACAGGCCAGTAAGTCTGACCAGCTGCATTGGGATGCTTATGGGGAGGCTCGAAACAACAGACTGACTGACTTGCTACCTGGAGAAGGAAGAGATCACCTTTGACAGCTAGGCCGGACTTAGACAGCACAGATCTACATAGAACCAGATTGCTTATGTTGCCCAAGAACGCGAAGACTCACTCCAAGTTGAGAAGTATACTATTGGTGTATGATTAGACCTGGAACAAACATTTGACATGGTTTGGAAAGATGGTGTGAAACCCACGATGTATGAATGCATACAATATAGTATTCATATCTCTCTCTCTCTCTCTCTCTCTCTCTTCTCTCTCTCTCTCTCTCTCTCTCTCTCTCTCTCTCTCTCTTCTCTCTCTCTCTCTCTCTCTCTCTCTCTCTCTCTCTCTCTTAAGATCTATTGCGTACTGGTTTAAACTTCAAAATATGTCTTTATGCAGATTTCCAAAACAGGCATATTTGATGACTGCAAACAAGATCCCAGAACTCACAGAAAGACATTCAGATGTAAATAACTGGCCATATTGTATCAAAAGATATCTTGATCCTTTTGGCTTCTCTGAAGTGTGGGTAAATGGTGGGGTGGGAAATGAGAAAGTTTTTCTAAAAGAATTAAAGCAACGCATGATTGATTGCTTTCATCAAGATTGGCATGCAAAACTGTCAGAAAGTGACAGATTCGAAATGTATAGGTCATTTAAATCACTGTTACAGCCTGAAAAATATCTTACTGCTATCACCATAGGTAAATTCAAACATGCACTGGTCAAGTTTCGACTTGGAGTCGGTGATTTAAACGTGAATAACAGATACAATGATAAATCTAAAAAGTGCCCTTTTTGTGACAAAATTGAAACTGAAATCCATTTTCTGTTTGAATGTTCAAAGTTTACAGACTTGAGGGAGAAATACCTATCCAAATACTTCACAAATGATAATGAACATTGCCTCCAAACTATTCTGAATAGTGAACATGTTTGTCAGTTGAGACACTTGGGTATGTATATATTTTATGCTCTGACAGCCAGAGAACTCAGTTAGGTACAATTGGTGTACAAAAAGTTGATGTAGTTTATGTCTCTTTGGAAATTATTTCATGACAATGCCAAAATTCTGTTGTTTGTTCAATGTTTTGCTTTTAATTTCTTCGGTTAAAATGTGTACCCCCTTGTATACAGGCCGGTGGCCTTACAATTAAAATCGAGTTTCGAGTTTCGAGTTTCGAGTTTCGAGTTTTCTCTCTTCCTCTCTCTCTCTCTCTCTCTCTCTCTCTCTCTCTCTCTCTCTCTCTCTCTCTCTCTCTCTCTCTCTCTCTCTCTCTCTCTCTCTCTCTCTCTCTCTCTCTCTCTCTCTCTCTCTAAATTTGTAAGAATTGATTCATGTGCTGATGAATAACATATGTATGTATGTAGAGCACTGTTGACTATGAATATTCTGTTCATCTGTGAATATCCATGTTATGGTTCATGTAATATTCTTGTTTTCATAAACATTGAGGTACTTTAATTTTCAGCATACATTGGTAGTGGTATGTTTACAACAGCTGTCATGTATCATTCCCCATGCCCAGTTTGCTTATAAAAGTCTGAAGTCTGAAGTTTAAAGTCTCTCCCTCTCCTTCTCTCTCTCTTCTATCTCTATCTCTCTCTCTCTCTCTCTCTCTCTCTCTCTCTCTCTCTCTCTCTCTCTCTCTCTCTCTCCTCTCTCTCTCTCTCTCTCTCTCTCTCTTCCTTAAGCATAAATACATTTTTTTGTTTTTTTTCTTTGGTATCAATAGAAAATGTATCCTAGCAGCTTTCTTTTGCATGCTAGAAAAAAAGGGTAGGCGCTGCACATGTGGCGACGCGCTCTCCCCGGGGAGAGCAGCCCGAATTTCACGCAGAGAAATCTGCTGTGCCATAAAGTGGTACAAATACAAAATACAAAAATACAAATAGAACTATAAGGGAAAAAATCCAGTGTTTAGAATGAAGGGGTTTACTGGTACATTTGTAGGACTAGCTGAGTGCATAGCAAGCAAAGGGAAAGGAGAGGAGTGGAGCTGGCCCCTTCCCTCTTGGTTGTTTACAGCACTCCTGCTTTCTCCTCACTAGTCATTCCAGAGGCTGGAGTAAGGTGGAGGGTGGGGTGGGGTGGGGGGGGGGGGGGTCAATTAAGTAGCCTGTGGTTAGAGAAAAGAAAGCAGAGTGCTTCTGTCTGTCTGTCTGACTAGACTGTCTGTCTGTCTGTCTCTCTGTCTCTGTCTCTCTCTGTCTCTGTCTCTCTGTCTGTCTGTCTGTCTGTCTGTTCCTCTCTCTCTCTCTCTCTCTCTCTCTCTCTCTCTCTCTCTCTCTCTCTCTCTCTCTCTCTCTCTCTCTCTCTCTCTCTCTCTCTCTCTCTCTCTCTCCTCTCTCTCTCTCCCTCTCTCTCTCTCTCTCTCTCTCTCTGACAGCTATGTAGGAGTTTCAAAACAACCTTTGGTAAAGAATAATATCTTCAACAGTTAGAAAGTTACTGTCTTAGAGTTGCTGTGTCACAGGTGAGAGGTAATTCTTTGCCACTGAATAACAATGTACATCGATATAGTGAATGAAACCAAAATAAAGAATATCCATGTTGTAAACCAACATTCTTATTTTACTGTACTGGTGGATCTTGTATTCTGAATGAAAGGGTGAAACTTTTTTTCAGTTTAACTTTAAACTAAGTGTGATGTGTGACTTAAAAAATTGTTTTATCTTTTTCACCTGCTCTACAAAAGCACTGATCTAAAGTATTGTTGCAATTTTGGTTAGATTTTTCACCCCAGAATTTTTCCCAATGGCTGATTACATTTCAGTCCAGATGATAGGACTGACTGTTTATGTCTGTGTGTGTCATGTGGAAAAAGACTGCTGACTGATAGCCAAGATGTAGTGAAGCAGACTGAGAAAGGTGTTGTAGTTATCCAAAATGCATTACTTGAGGGATGACAATGAAGTCTTGCAGAAAAGTATGGCAAATGTATATGGAGCATGTCGGCAGATATATTGCAGCTTTATACCATGAAAAAGATGTGAAGAGACAGAGAGAAGAGTAATAATTGTTATTATTCAGATGTAAACAACCTAGCTCTTTGATCCAAGCGAGCTAGGTTTCATAATTCCTCTGAATGTCTCTTTTGTGGCCAGCCAATTAATGATTTGCAAAAGAAACGAAACACAATTGCATATTAGGATTTGACATTTAGTTTCCAGCAGCATATTGAAAAAGCTATTTCAAACATAGACCAGAGGACAAATGGGCAGAAAGTGTGTGTGTAGGAATGTAAGCTGTCAGTGACCTTCATGCTGCAGATGCTATGCATCACAAGCAGTGCAGTGTCCAGTTCACAACTAGGAAATCTATCCTTGTTTTCTGCCATTCTTCACGGATCACAGGAACAAACCACGGCAACTGCAGGCAGACCAGTAGACACAGCTCGTGATGAAGCCTTCATGCATGTCATGGCTTGTTTCAAAGAGAATGGTATGAACAAACCACAGTCACCGGACCTGTGCACAAAGGTGAAAGAGTATCTAGATGGTGACACTCCCTACACAGAGGAATACATGTGGAAGAAAATAAAAGGTCACTTTGGTGATGAAGTGATTATTACCTGAATCAGAGGGAAAAAAGTAATTACATTAAGGTCAAATGCAGAGAAAATCCTGGAGAAATGGGTAAAATCCAGAGTGAAAGATGCAGAGAAAGAAGAAAACAGAATAATTCAGACAACTGCAAAACTTCTCTATCAGACATCAAGAATGTCAACACCTCAACAACAGAGTATCCTTCTGCTGCAGAAATTTCAAGTATCACAAATAACTGAATATTTTTTTATACTCAAACAATTGTGATTATTTCCCATCTTCACTGGATCTGTTTTTCAGAACTTTGCTGGGAAGGAAAACAGATCCTGACATGACAATGGCTTCTCTTGGTCAGGCACTGATGCAGGCAGCACAACCAACAGTACCTATCCTTCCCCTTCAGATTGCTCTTGGGTTGCCATGCACCAGCAGACTGGCTCCAAAGACCTCGCTGAACGTGTCCACAAGCTTGGGTTTAGTTCTTCATAATTTCAAGGTGAGTTTGTTTGAAATGTGCGCTGCTGCTGACCAGGGAACAGACTTGGTAGGCATAAACCCGAACAGCTGGATCTAGTTTGTTGCTGACAAAGTAGATCATCAGATCTAGGACACTGGATAGAACTGGTAACTTCCATGGTATGGACATTATTGGCGCAGCCAACCCCAGCTACAAACAGTGTAAGGCTGTACATGGAATCTAACATTTTCACCGCAGACAATGTTCCCGTTGGCTACTTTGAAAATTCTGCAGCTCACTTGTCATTAGCATATATGAACTATTACAAGATTTTGGTGTTGATGACAAAGCCAGGCCACTGGATCTTCTGTGAAAACTACATACTACTACTACTACTACTACTACTACTACTACTACTACTACTACTACTACTACTACTACTACTACTACTACTACTACTATATTTCAAATAATAATAATAATATTAATTGGAGTTTATACATCACTATACCTTGCAAAGTGAAAGCACTTGCACTCAACCATTCTTGAACGGTCATGCAACCAGTAACAATTAACAGTTATAAAAAATCTCAATGTGCATACACACAGCACAACACACACACACACACACACACACACACAACACACACACACACACACACACACACACACACACACACACACACACACAACAACACACACACACACACACACATGTCTTGGCCTATCTGTTCCCCATGTTCAGGATCATCAGGGATGATGCAAGCTGTGTGCAATGGAAACTATCCAGGTCAGAGCAGTTTGACATTTCTCTCCATTATAGACATGGACCCACAAACAGGAGCTGCCTATTCACCACACTGCACTTTGTCTCACGGCAGACTGCTGCTGCAGAGGTTCTACTAAAGGCCATCCAATGCAACTGTCCTGAGGACTGCAGTTCAAAGGGATGTACGTGCAGAGAAAGAAAGTGGCTCCATGTTGTGTGGCATGCGGACAATGCAAAGGCTGAAGCTGTCTCAATGCAGCAACTCTTCAGGAAGTGGATGAACTTGATTCACAAGGTGTGCCTGATTTTGATTGATTCTGCTGATTCATTTATTCCATCAAAAGTGTGCTAGATGAACTGAGCTTTCCATAACTATCAGATTCTTCGTTGGGAACTCTGTTCTGATTATGTCGGACTGAAGTGACTTGCCACAGTGATTTTTTTCTGCTGCCCTGTCTTCTGTGTCGTCCACGTACTGCTGTTCCCACGCCGCTCATTTCAATCTCCCCGCCACAGCCATACCCTGATTTGTTGTGTCTCATCCCTGGGATAGGCAGTCCACAAGGAACACATCAATATTAGGCCGCCCTGGGGCCACCAGCCAGAGGGGACCTGCACTTCTGCTGAGTCACTCTGGTGGTGTTCAGTGGTGCCTGTTCTGATCTTACATACCCAGGACACCACCTACTACGCCCCCTACTAACGACAGTCTGAGGTCTGAGGTGGCGACCACCACAATATCCCTCCAATGACCGTCTCCCTGGGAACCTCCAACCCCAAAGGCTTTGACACAAACTCACCACAGGCACACCAGCCGCCATGGTGCAGTGGTTAGCGCCTTGGATTCCGGACTGGAAGGTCGCGGGTTCGAATCCCATGAGTCATAGGGATTTTTCGGGCTTCGATCGGCTCCTACCCAGAGTGAGTGTGCTGTGGGCTCAATGGGGAGCCTGGGACCACACAGTCGAGCTTCATCCACTTTACGGATGCGAGTTTGAGAGTGTTGCTCAAATTACCTGACCAACACTGCAGGTGTCTGTATCTCTCGGGCCCGGTTAACGCCGGGATATATTATGACAGTAAGCGTTGAGTACAACCCTGTCAAGTAGTCTCTAAGCACATACACCTCCACAGCAGCATCATTACATCCTCCTCCTCCTCATCGATCATCATGCAATGAAAAAAATTGCCTCTGATTCCGTGGGCCCGGTTGCTCTGGTATCATGGTGACCTCAGATTCGGTTTCCACATACGCTTCTGTGCCTGTGGTGAGTTTGTGTCAGAGCCTTTGGGGTTGGACGTTCGCGGGGAGACGGGTCGTTGGAGGGACGTTGTGGTGGTCGCCACCTCGGGTGGGCGTCTCACTCAGTCTGGCTCCGCGACTGAGCTAATACTGTCGTTAGTAGGGGGCTTAGTAGGTGGTGTCCTGCGTATGTTAGCTCAGAACAGGCACCACTGAACACCACCAAAGTGACCAGCAGAAGTGCAGAGTCCCTCTGGCTGGTGGCCCCGCGATGGCCTAATATCTATGAGCTCCCTGTGGACTTCCGACCCTGGGGATGAGACATGACAAACCTGGGCATGGCTGTGGCGGGAAAATTGAAGCGAGCGGCGTGGGAGCGGCGGGGACAGGAGCGTCACGGAAGATGAGGCAGCAACCCCCCCCCCCCCAACTCACCACAGGCACAGAGGTGTATGGGCAAACCAATTCTGATGTCACCATGAGATCAGAGCAGCGGGAGCCACCGAATCAATGGTGATGGTGATGATGTAATGATGCTGCTGTGGAAGTGCATCCGCTTTGAGACTACTTGACAGGGTTGCCACAGTGATTTATTTGAGCTAACTCTGAAGCTGTTGTGCCTGTACCTGCACTGTTTTATACTCACTGTAAAGTTCTGACCTTAAGGGAGAGACTACCACTTTACTCTGCTATGGGGACTGTACAGTGTCAGAAACTTTGGTTTAACCTGGTAAAATGCAGGAGAGCATACTGATTTGGCGTGTTGATGAGCTGTGAACGCTAAATATATAAACATGTGCCGTATATTTCCACCAATTATGGCTTTATTTTGCGTTTAACGGTAATTCTATTATCAAATTCGTAATGAGTATATTCAAAGCTTTCCAACGATATGTCACAAAACCATATTACAAACTGTTTAAAAAGGTAAAATCCAAATTTGGTGACGTCATAAAATCTTTAAAAATGTTACCTTCCGACACTGAGATCGACCTACCTTTTGGCTATGTTATTAGTTGGCTACTTTCCTATCGAATCATTGCAAATGCATAACTATTGCAATTACTTCCTTTTTTGGCACTTTTTTTTTTGGCAAAGATTTAATGAACTATACGGCCAATGTACAGTAAAAGTCGGAAGTCGGAAGTCGAAAGTCTCTCTTTCTCTCTCTCTCTCTCTCTCTCTCTCTCTCTCTCTCTCTCTCTCTCTCTCTCTCTCTCTCTCTCTCTCTCTCTCTCTCTCCCTCTCTCTCTCTCGGGGACGGATAGCCTAGTGGTCAGAACATTGAGCTGGCAATTTGACGACCCGGGTTCGAGTCCGGTCGAGGAAATTTTTCTCCTGGAGTTAACATCAGTGCTGACTCCACTCTCCCCAAAAGTCCTTCGGATGAGACTTTAAACCGAGGCCCGTGTGCGAACGCACGCAGAACATCTTGCGCACATGTTAAAGCCTGTTCCGCTTTTCGTAAGAGTAGGCCGTCGTGTGCCGGTGGGAACAGGTGACAATATTTACAAAACTGCATACACACGGGTACCGGATGAAAAAAAGCACATGAATGCTTATTCTGTTATCCTCGATATAAAAGAATAAATCTGTCTCTGTCTCTGTCTCTGTCTCTGTCTCTCTCTGTCTCTGTCTCTCTCTGTCTCTCTCTGTCTCTCTCTGTCTCTCTGTCTCTGTCTCTGTCTCTGTCTCTCTCTCTCTCTCTCTCTCTCTCTCTCTCTCTCTCTCTCTCTCTTTCTTATCTATTTATTTATTCTTTTATATCGAGGATAATGGAATAAGCACTCATGTGCTTTTTTTACGTCTAGTCCGCATGTGCATGCCGTTTTTGTAAATCTTGTCATCTGTCCCACTGGCACACAATGGCCTACTCTTATGAAAAGCGGAACATGAGTTAACGTGTACGTGTGCACAAGACCGTAAGTTTTAGACCATAAGTGGAATAAGGGACATGCTGCAGAAATAAATCCATAAGCAAAGGGGTTTCTAGTTGTCTAGCTCTGTGGATTGTAGTTCACTTTCTTGGCCTTGGCCTTGGTCTGAGCTCCAAACTCAAGTTCAGTGCCGACAGTTATGGTCAATGAAACAGCGTGCTGCATTCCTCTTTGCCCCGGTCTTTTGGTTTCTCTCAACTATCGCGATTATAATCTTTGTGTCCCATCATTTATGGGCTTGGTTAGCTCATACGGCCTGTTGCCATGTCTCCTAATGTGCAATGTTTTGGTTTTCCCTCTGCAAGTGACTACAGCCTAAAGATAGACTTTTCTGTACTTGGTAACGGGGGCTTCTAGAACATCACTGTTCTCTTATGTAACGCTTTTCTTTTACTTTTCCCTAGCTTTGGCAACTTTTATCTTAAAATCCTTATAACTCCATAGTCCAATGCAGCCAACTGTTGTGAGTATCACATGAAATTGCTTCAGCACCTTCAGAATGGTTTTGTAAAAGATTTGGTGGCTCTGTTGATCTTGAAATCATTCACCTTGTTTTGTAAAAGATTTGGCGAATCTGCTGATCTTGAAATCATTCACCTTGTTTTGTAAAAGATTTGGCGAATCTGCTGATCTTGAAATCATTCACCTTGTTTTGTAAAAGATTTGGTGGCTCTGCTGATCTTGAAATCATTCACCTTGTTTTGTAAAAGATTTGGCGAATCTGCTGATCTTGAAATCGTTCACCTTGTTTTGTAAAAGATTTGGCGAATCTGCTGATCTTGAAATCGTCACCTTTGTAAAAATGGCGCTGTTATCTTGAATCGTTCACCTTGATGCCTTTACACTGTTTATCTGAGAGCTACAAAATAGTCTCCTATAGATCCTCCTCTCTGCCTGTCGTTCATCTCCATCTCAAAAGGATTTTTAGGTTACTGAGTCAGTAACGTGGATGGATGGCCAGCCGCACATTTTAATTTCGGGATCTCATCCGTACCCAGATTTGTTATGCTGCATCCTCATTTTCAATGTCAGGCAGCCACGGTGCCACCAGACAGAGGGGCCATACACTGCTGCTGGATTTCTTAAGTGGTTTTCAGTGGTACATGTTCTGAGCTAACATACGCAGGACACCATCTACTAAGCCCCAATACTGACGACAGCAATCGCTCAGTCGTAGAGTCAGACTGCGTGATGTGCCCACTAGGGGTAGCTACCCCCATAATAACTCCTCAACTACCTTCTCCAATGAACCTCCAACCTGAAAACCTTTGACACAGATTGTTCACAGACATAAAAGCGTATAGTCAAGAGTAAAGGTAAAGGTATCCCATAACCTTTGTAGTCGTAGGGAGTGAGGCATCAGAGACCTCAGTTTCTCTGGGGCTAGCATATTGAGTGTGGCGCCCATCTCCTCTCTCTCGCTGCTTTACCTTCCCTGACCCTAAAGATGGCATGAACTGGGGGAACTATACTGAAGCCAGGTACACAAACGGTCACCCATCTAACTGGTAACCACGCCCCACGCTGCTTAACTTGACTTGGGGAAAGCGGGTGCTCTGACCACTAAGTTATCCCGCCCCCCAAGATCAGACCGATTCGTTCCCTGATTATGTCAATATTTTTGTACACCTATAAAACGTGGACCATAACAGCAGACATTGAAAGAAAGACACAGGTAATGGAGATGAGATGCTTTTAATTTTGCAAACCTCTCGGTATCTCATACAGAGATCACAAAATAACGAGGACGTAAAAATCAGCATTAAAAGCGCAATTGGACCATATTAAAACCTCTTAGCTTCAGTGAAAAAACACAAACTGAAGTGGTATGCGCATGTCACATGAACATCTGAACTGACCAGGACTGTCCTAAGGGGAACAATAAAAGGAGAGAGAGATGAAGAGGCAGACAGATGCGAAGACAACATCAAAGAGTGGACAAGCCTGGAGTGCAAGGACATACTTCAGAAACCCACAAGGAGTGGAGGAAGCTGGTGGCAAAATCTCCAACTGTCTGCAAGATGACAGGAAAGATGAAGGTGAATCCCAGCACTGGTAAAATTAATGATGCTAGTCTAATAGCCTGAGGAGCACACAGAACAGCTATGAGCTTGGTATGAGCAGCCAGGATTTATACTTACCCTGACAAAAGCAAACAACTTTCTCTTTTCTTCTCTGTGCCCTCTCTCTGGATGGGCAGGGTGCGTAAAGCCTGGTCTTCTCCCGTGCTTATAATTTTGCAGGAAGTCTGGTCACTGACCTCATCCTACCAGATCTGCCTCCAGAGTAGTTCATATTATCAGACAGGTTGCTTGCTGGGTATGCTCGTGTTTCTGGAACCCTCCAACGTGGACATGAATCATGAGATCTTTAACGTGTATATTCGATCTTCTGTATGTATGTGTATACAAAAGCAAAAAAAGAGAATTAAAGCACTGACAGGTCTGCCCTTGAAATTGACCCGGGAGATTGCAAAAGTCCCCAACCTTAATCCACTAGACGCCACTGCCGAGACTGAAACCAACTTCTTCAATGACCCATGGGACTGGGATTAAACAGTCTTAACCACAGGTCAGGTCAGAGGCCTCCTTGCTATTGGTAACCTTGTAACTCAGTACTATGTGTCACATGTGGGGAGTAAACCCAACCCAAAAATCCGACTTGGAGAGTGACGGGCTCCGCCAGGTTCAATTTGCCCAAGATACGTACGCTCATGAAGAAGACCGACAGAATCTCCATACCAGATCGGTCGTCGCCCTGGTTACCAAGAACCGTGCCTTCTGTTGCACATCAGGACAGAGGTAGAAAGTATGCTACTGGTGTACAGTGCAGCAAGATCCGTGCCAGAAACAACATCACCCAATGACACTTGGAATTACTAACTTAAGAGCCACAGGCAAAGTGGAAGAACTAACACATAAGATGATCAGATACCAATGGCACATCCTTGGGCTCTGTGAAGTAAAGTGGAAAAACATGGGAGAAACAACGACCCAGAAAGGCCACAAAATATACTTAAGTGGCAAACAGGATAAGCATGAACAGGGCGTGGGGTTCCTCATTTACAAGGACATTGTGAACACCGTCATAAGCCGTCAGCCAGCGTTCAGCAGACTTATTACCATCCGCTTGAGAGCAACCCTTTTCAACATCACAGTAGTACAGGCATACGCCCCTACATCAGACAATGAAGAAATAGAAGAATTCTACAACCAACTACAAGGGGTTCTGATCAAATTCCCAAGAAAGACACCCTTCTTGTACAAGGTGACTGGAATGCCAAGATAGGAGTAGATGCCTACAAAGACTGGGAGGGCATTTGTGGACCACACTTCAACAAAGAAACAAATGAAAGAGGCTTAAGACTCCTGGAGATTGCCAGTAACAACAATCTCCAGCTAGTGACTACACTTGGCACACAAAACAATCCAGAAAATGGACATGGCATTAACACCACGACCAAATAGATTACATTATGGTAAAGAGACGATATAGGTCTAGCACAACACTGCACAGGCATAAAGCTTTCCAGGAGCAGACATAGGGAGTGGCCATGATCTTGTAATGATAACATTCCGACTTCGTGTAAAAAAATCACATGGAGAACAACATCAGGATCAAGTTTGACCTCGAGAACCTGAAGGATACAGAGGTAGCAGACATTTTTCAGGCAAGGATAGGTGGGAAGTTTGCAGCACCACTCTGATAGACTCAGAAGATACAGAGATAGATACCTTGATGGATGGTTTCAACACAGCAGTGACTGAAACAGCAAGTGAACTTCTTGGCAAACATTGACAAGTCAAAAAACCTTGGGTCACATCTAACATTCTACAACTATGTGACAACCATAGAGAGTTGAACAACAAGAAAAATGGAGCAAAAGAAAGAGCAGAACAGTATAGGGCAATCAACAAAAGAATCAGAAAGTCCATGACAGAAGCAAAGGAGAAATGAATTGGTGAAAAGTGCCAGAACAGTAAAGAAAACATCTCGAAAAACAACAGCAAGAAAGCATATCAACGGGTGAAAGACCTGACTGGCACAAAACAGGGAAGAAGCTCAACAATCCAGGACAAAAATGGGAAGTGCCTCACTGATGACCAGGATATTCTTAACAGATGGAAAGAAGACTGCTCTGACCTGTATAACTACGAAACCACAGGAGATCCAGAAGTCCTCAATGTCCCCACAAGCACAGATACAGACAGCCACCCTATCCTCCGAGAAGAAGTGGAAACAGCAGTCAGATTGCTGAAGAAGGGGAAGTCAGCAGGGGCTGACGTCATTCCAGCTGAGTTGGTTAAAGCTGGGGGGAAAAATCTGCACCAAGATCTAGCAAACAGGAAAATGGCCAACACCATGGACACAGTCACTCATCATGGGGACGGGATAGTCTAGTGGTCAGAACATTGTGCTGGCAATTTGACGATCCGAGTTCGATTCCCGTTGGAGAGGATTTTTCCCCTGGAGTTAACATCAGTGCTGACTCCACTCTCCCCAAAAGTCTTTTGGATAAGACTGTAAACCGAGGTCCCATGTACGAACGAACACAGAAATCTTGCGCACACGTTAAATCCTGTTCCGCTTTTCGTAAGAGTAGGCCATTGTGTGCTGGTGGGAACAGATGACAATATTTACACAACTGCATACACACGGGGACTGGAAGAAGAAAGCACATGAGTGCTTATCCATTGACCTCGATATAAAGGAATAAAATTGAAAAAAAATTAAAAAACAAAAAACAAAACAAAAAAAATCATCACCGTCCCCAAGAAAGGAAATCTCATCAGTGCTGGAATTACCACACAATTAGCCTCATATGCCACCCAAGCAAGGACACGTTGAAGATTATACTGAACAGACTGAAGCCACAAGCAGAGACCATCATTGCTGAGGAACAAGCAGGTTTCAGAGCAGGGCGTAGCACAGCTGAACAGATATTCAACCTCAGAATACTCTGTGATCAGTATCTTCAACACCACGGAGACCTCTACCACATATTTACTGATTTTAAGAAGGCATTCGACAGGGTGTGGCATGCAGCTTTGTGGGCAACCATGAATTTGTACAGCATCAATGCAAACCAGATCAAAGTCATCAAAGAGCTGTACAACAAGGCCACCAGTGCAGTGTATACAACAGCAACTTTGGAGAGTGGTTTCGAACAACAGTTGGAGTAAGGCAGAGCTGTCTGCTCTCACCCCTCTCTTCAACATCTGCCTTGAGAGAATCATAGCTGATGCAGTGGAACACCATGAAGGATCAGTCAGCATCCGTGGCAGAACGATCACAAACCTCCGCTTCGCTGATGACACTGACGGACTAGCAGTATCAAAACAAGAGCTTGCCAGCCTAACAGAACACCCGAACAAGGCCTCAAAACACATGGCATGGAAATCAGTGCAGAGAAGACCAAACTGATGACCAATAACGCCTAGGGCATCAGCACTGATATCAGGGTCAATGACCAGAAACTTGAAACGGTTTAAAACTTCAAGCACTGGAAGCCATGGTATCAGTCAAGGGGTCCAAGCCAGAGGTAGAATGCAGGATTGCACAGACAATAAAAGCACTGTCAAAACTGAACACCATCTGGAAAGATAAAACTATTTCACTCAACTCCAAGATGACACTAATGAGCTCCCTTGTCATTATCCACATTCCTGTATGCCTGTGAATCGTAGACCCTGACTGCTGCTGGAGAGAAGAGTACAGGCGGTAGAGATGAGATGCTTCTGGAGACTCCTTGGCATATCCTACAGAGACCACACAAGCAACGAAGAAGTGCATAACAGAAACCAGTAAACCATTGGTCCCTTTGAAAACCTTCTATCAATCGTAAAAAAGCGTAAACTTAAAATAGTACAGGTATGTCACAAGATCAAAAGGACTTGCAAAGAACAACACTGCAAGGCACTGCCCAAGGAGGAAGAAAAAGAGGCAACGGAAACAAGGACAAAGGATGGCTGAACAACATCAGCAATTTTGGACAGGCCAGAACTCATAAAATTTTGTGAAAGGCAGACAGAGAGAGGACATGGAGGAACTAGTTGTCAATTTCAGGGTGCCCAATGGTGCCAGACTAAGGATAGATAGATAGATAGATAGATAGATAATAGATAGATAGATAGATAGATAGATAGAAGAGAGAAGATAGAAGATAGATAGAGAGATAGATAGATAGAATAGATAGGATAGAAGACAGACAGATAGATAGATAGATAGATAGATAGATAGATAGATAAGAGATAGAAGATAGATAGATAGATAGATAGATAGATAGATAGATAGATAGATAGATAGATAGATAGATAGATAAAGAAATACTTGGCTAGATCTCCATCATAGCAAGCAAACCAATAATCAGAGGATAGAAAAAAGAAACGACAACAACAACAAGCAGCACAAAAACAGTTATAACAACATGAAATGATATTCCTTAAAGATGTTGCCGATCTGTCCCAAACGTGTCCTGGTGTTGATGCTCTTCCATACCCAAACATCACCAGCTTTTCTGTCGAGAGGTTAAATGTATCACACTGTAACATAAAGGAAAAGGCATTCACAGCACATCAAGGAGCAGTGTTTGGGATATGTGGTGGTTTAAACAGTTTCTGCAGATTGCATGTGGTGGTTCCTCCCAATATGTATATTGTTGCCCACCTTAATCGGTTAAGCTATTGGTGTGAAGACAGACTTTGGGCAACAGAGGTTGTTTTTGAGTCAACGGAATACCATTATTATCCATTGCATATATGTCAATGTTCCAAACATGGATTTGGAGATACCTACATTTATTCAGTTACAAATTCTATGTTTGTATTGTTTTGGAACAATCCTGCAGTCATGTATAATTTCACAGCAAAGAAACACCACAACTTTGTCATGAGAAGCTGCTCTGCTGGTTCTGGTTATGTGATAGCACCATTCCTGTATAACGCAGACATATATAATTTTTCGGTAGGAATTGCAGTTCCTACCAGACGTGTCATCATGGTCACTGTTCAGAAGTCGTTTTACAATTATAACATATTTATATTAACAAGGATGGTGTACACAATGTTTAATTCAACTCAGCAAAAAAGTGTACGCATTGCCTTTGGCTTTCGTGACACAGTTATAAATATCTTTCCAACTTCTTACCTTGAAATAAGGGATTTTGATGACAATAGCGTTTTCATGGGACTAGTGTTGTACTATTCGTTTCAGTCCCTGGCAGTTATGTCTCTGAAACTTCCCAATGGATTGCTGAACTGCTCCACAGATCACTATGTCACATTTCAGCAGCATGTGCACTGTAACCTGAAGCCAGAGTGTGCAGATGGACGTGATGAAACAGAACACTGTTCCTTTAGCAGTCCCAGTTGTCAGGGCAAGGTAGCTTCACACAACAAGTGTTTCAAATTTGTGAATATTGATACACCAGTATACTATAAAGTAGCAAACATTTTTTGTCGTAAAGAAGGTGGTCGATTAGCTTCAATAAAGACAAGAAGAGAACAGGAAGATTTCTTGCACCTTTTTCGATACTATTTTATTTTTGATGTATTTATAGGTTATTCTTCTGCTGGGCGATCACTGTCTTTTGAGTATAGTAAATTTTTAAAATGGTCTGATAACACTGTAGTTTATGACATGAATCACTTTATAGTGCAACAGACTCAGCCTTCACGAAATCTGACTGTTATGAGGCTTGAGTCAATGACTTTAAGGCGTTGGGATTCAACCAAAGCACAAAGTCAGATAGTGTGTGAAATCAAAACACTCTCAAAATATGTAACTAATGCAAGGATTGAGCTCTTACATACACAGTCATTCTGGTTCATTTTAACACAGACACGACAGGTTTTAGCTGTGTGTCCAGGGAATCAAGTTACACACTTCTTTTTACTTCAAGCTTCTAAAACAGTTTACTCACCGCTTGGCAAACCCTTAGGAACTGCTTATAACATGACCATAGTTTCTAGAAAAGGTCCTAAACATGAAAGTATTACATTTAGATGTGATGATGAGGACACATCAATACATCACAGCCTAACCTGTGACTTCAGACAGGATTGTCCAGACTCCAGTGATGAGTCTTTCTGTAGCCATCCTCTGTGCAGTGGGTTTCTGTGCTCTAATGGTCAGTGTGTGTTAAAGGAACAACGTTGCAATGAGTATTCTGACTGTCTGGATGATTCTGATGAGGTCAGTTGTGGAGGGGATAGTAGTTACTATGCACGAACCAAGACAGTGGTCAAAATATGGGGATTAGATGATGATTTTCATCGTATTCCTGACAAAGAGGAGGCTGGACAACAACATTATTTCATTGCTTTAGATGGTACAGGCTACTTTGTCAAGTTGGCTATGGACCGTAATGATTCTTGTCCTGATAGTCATTATCGGTGCAACTTAGCCTCATTATACTGCTTACCTATTTATACACGGTGCAACAGTGTTTTTGACTGCCTTTATGGAGAGGATGAACAAGATTGTGACATGGTGGCATGTGCAAGTTTCTACAAGTGCCGGGATTCCCCAGTCTGTGTGCATGGAGATCAGCTGTGTGATGGCTGGGGTCAGTGTCCACAGAAGGATGATGAGCTAATGTGTGATAGGACTCCTTGTCCTGAAGGTTGTCTGTGTCAAGGCCATTCTTTTCAGTGCAGTCATTCTTTTCCTGCTGATCAATTTCGAAACCTTCGTTTTGTGGATGCCGCTGGTTCAGGAATGACACTGGCTGATTTCAGTCCAAACATATACCTTGTACACTTAAGTCTAGCCAATTGTTCTCTTGTTAACATTTCGGATGTAAATCTTTTCAATCTGCAAGTGATCAACTTGGAAAATAACCATCTGCAGCATATCAGAATGAGTGTTTTCAATAGGCTTTGGCAATTGAGAACATTCAAAATATCAAACAATCCACTCAGGTCCATGACGAATGAATCCTTTAAAAGCATTTATTTTTCAATGAAAATAATTGAAATGTCGAGAATTCGTATTCAAACATCTAATCAAGGGTTGATTGGGTATTTACCAAACCTCAAACTTTTTAACGTTTCATTTTCAGCCATGACAGTCATTGAGCCCATTGGTTTTAAGAATATGCCAAAGATAGTTGAATTGGATATCAGAGGTAACAGTGTTGACAATTTTCCTTTTGATATTTTCTTCAGGCTTCACTACATAAAAAGCATTTTCTCTTCAAATTATAGACTTTGCTGTAATGACCTGTTTCCTGTTCAGTCACGTGAAGCGAAGTGTTCAGCACCTTATCGCGTATTTTCACCTTGTAAACGTTTGATATCAACTGACCTGCATTTTGTAATGTTAGGATTAGTTTGCACATGTGCTACTTCAGGCAACCTTATATTCTTGATAGCTTCTTTTGCGCACAGAACATTGTTTGGGGAGCGCTTCATAAAGTCTCTTGCACATTTAGATTTGGCAAAGTTCTGTATGGGAATCCATACCATTATACTTATCACGGCAAATGAACTGTATAAAGGAAGCTATATCCAAGCGGAACGTGCATGGGTTAAAAGCACGGCTTGTAGGGGGGCAGCTTTCCTTTTCTTTCTCTCCACCCAAGTGTCTGTTTTAATGTCATTTCTAATAACCCTGGATGACGCCATCACCATCTACTTTGACAGACCTCTGGAATTTAGGAACAGGTGGATTGGTGCAGTTTGTGCAGTAACCTGGATTGTTGGAGCTTTGCTCTCTCTGGTGTCTGTTCTTCCTGCAGCTTCAAACTGGGATGTGCATGCCCAGTCGGGTTTATGCCGACTGCCTTTATATGATGGCTACAGCTCTGATAGCCATTTTAAATGGTTTACCGCCATTGTGGCTATCAACTGCTTTTTCAGTTTTATGGTTGTGTTTGGTCAAATTATAATTTACAACCGTTTACCCCAAAACAGGATAACCCTTGATCACATAAAACGATCTGTATGGTCATCTACCTGCCTTATACAAAAAGTTTCTGGTATAGAAGCTGTGTGTTGGTTCACAATTGCAATCTGCATGCTGATGTCTTCGTCTGGTGTGACAATGTCAGACAAGCTCCATGATGCCATAGTTGTATACCTGTTACCGGTGACATCTGGTCTCTATCCAGTTCTCTGCACATGGGTTATGGTGACAGAACAACGACAGCAGGCACAAGAGAAAAAGTTACTGGTGATCTTGAAATCACGAATGAAGCAGAAAACAGCCAAATGATAGATGTTTAAAGAGAATCTATAGTATATATCTGAATGATTAAAATAACAAAGTACATGGAACAAAGCCTATGAAAGACGTATTCCTTCCTCTCCCCCGCACCCCATTCCCTCTGTCTCTGTCTCTCCGTCTCTTTCTCTCTGTCTCTGTCTCTGTCTCTGTCTGTGTGTCTGTGTGTCGTGTGTGTGTGTGTCTCTCTCTCTCTCTCTCTCTCTCTCTCTCTCTCTCTCTCTCTCTCTCTCTCTCTCTCTCTCTCTCTCTCTCTCTCTCTCTCTCTCCTGTTGTTCTCTTCCTCACATGTATGCTATATTTTTCAAAATTGTTTTAGATTTTTGGTGGGGAAGGACATTGTTGAGATTTTTTTTTCATTTCTTGAGAATTGTACTGGATTTGAAGGAGGGGGGGATGGATTTATTCGTGTCTCCAAGTGTTTTATTTGCAGTTTATCGGGCGTGTTTCATTTTGATAATTTTATGGGACTTTTTGTGTTCTGCTTATTTATTTTTCTTTGGTTTTTCATTTAAAGTATTGTGGTTAACAAAGAAATGGTTTGCTGAAATATTTTTGCTTTATACAATTTCTTGTTGGGTTTGTTTCATACATATGCAATCTTGTATGTTTACAACTTTTGTAGCTGGATAGTAAAAGACAAAAAGACAAGCATAAGAGAGAGAACAACTGTGTGTGTAGTGTGTGTGTGTGTGCGTGCGTGCGTGCGTGTGTGTATGTGTGTGTGCGTGCGTGCGTGTTTGTTGTGTGTGTGTGTGTGTGTGTGTGTGTGTGTGTGTGTGTGTGTGTATGTGCGTGTGTTTTGGTTGTTATTACTTTAAAACTAACAAAAAAAAACCCTCATCTCTGATGTTTGATTAACAAGCATTAATTGTTGTTATTATCATTATATCATTATTATAATTATCATTATTATTATCATTAGTAGTAGAAGTAGTAGTAGCAGAAGCAGAAGCAGAAGCAGTAGTAGTAGTAGTAGTAGTAGTAGTAGTAGTAGTAGTAGTAGTAGTAGTAGTAGTAGTAGTAGTATATCATTAATTTTATTATTATCATCATTGTTATCACCGTCATTATTATGGTCATCATCATCATTATCGTTATTATTATCATTACCCACATTATGATAATCATTATTGTCTTATTTTTTCATTAATGTCATAGTAACGAATTGCTTTAAAATCTTTTGCATTTTTGGTGTATAGTCAAAGACCGAAAGGGAGGCTATGCAATGTACCTACAGAGATGCCCACAACCCCCCTTGTGGTGCAGTATCCATAGAAGAATTGGAAATTGATTAACTGAATTTTGGCTGCTTGATAAGCAGGTTAGTCTAGTGATTATGTTCTTGATTTGTGTGGGTTTTTTTTTCCTTCTCAAAACTTATTTCCTAAGAACTGGAATGAAAACAAAAGCCCCAGTTTCTGATTTCGGTTTTAAATGAAGGTGACTGGTCGTCATCATGTTGAGAGCAAATGTTGGTTGTTGGTTTTACTAACATGGACAGCGCTCTGTAGCGTATCTCCAAACTATAACTGTAACACAGCTGTCAGTATCCCCCACTTTCAGCTCCTCTCAGCTGCTAATTATCCCATAACATCCCCGCCTAGTTGGGGCGCTAGTGCTATTTATAGCAGGAGCTGACCACACATGGACTAGGTAAAAGGTAGGAGCGCGCTAAATTTAGCACTCTTTACTATGCCCTACTGAGTGATGCCGGATTTGTGCACTGTGGTAACTGTTTTAAAGATTATCAAACAAAGAAAACTGGGTGATTAAATAGTAACAAGGGAAGTGGATCAATGAACAGTTGTGATGGTGGATCTACAGATTTCTTTCTCTAGATCTGCAATGCAGACCTGAAAGTATCAAACATAGATCTAGTTTTATTGGACAGATGTGACAAAGTTTTTGCAGGATGATTATAAAGAAAACTTAGTAAAAGAAGAAAAGAACTCATGAAATAAAAAAAGAAAGCAATAAACTATTATGATACTGATAAAAATGATAAATGGACAGTGCAAGTTTTCACAGTCCTGTAGGTACTTGTTGGTTACTGAAGATATTGAATACTGAGGTACCTGTTGTGAACAAGATGAGTTTAAAATGATGTGTTGTGCAGCAAAACTAAAAAGGAGGGGAAAGGGGCCAGGAGAGGAAACAGACAGATAACCATCATCTTGGCCGGATCTTGAGAATCCAGCATGTAAAAAACCCAACTCAGATAGTGGTATTTTATGCTTATCATTATAATAAGACTTTTAAGAGTGAAATAGAATACCACCAGATAAGCAGGCAACAGATAAAATGGTTCACACTGCTTAGTGTTATCGAGAAATCAAAACCAGCGAACGTGTGTTTGTGCCATGGATGTAGTTATTAACTTTTATTCAATCATATCGTTCAAAAACACACTGATATTTCTCTAAGTCGTATGTACACATGGTTGTCGCTATGAGAGACTGAGTGTGACTCAGAAAATGAATGACAAATGAATTTGTGAACAAATGAACTATTTCTATCTGACAAAAGCCACAAGCCCATTAATCAGAAAGGACAATTAATTATGAGCATCATGTCGACTTCCTAATGGGTATGGAAAAAGGCAAATAATTCAGAAAACCAGATAAACATCAACAAGCATGCTTTTAGTCATGGCCAATGGAATCGTTTGATTTATGATATGCTTGCGCTTATTTAGAGCCTGTGTTACATAAATATAATGCTGAAGAGGTCATAACAGACATATTATTTAAAGATAACACTATTTTGTATAAGGTGGACCTGTTATTGAGTTAGTTAAAAAAGCAGTTTTTATGTCATATTTCATCAGTTTGGCAAGAAACCAGAGATGAAATTCGTCTTTTCCTCTCCACATGTTGGACATTAGTTTTGTAATTAAACTAGGCTTACACTTGGAAGGTGGAGTTTAACTAGGATTATTTTGAATTCATTGGAGGGAAGAGAAATTACGAGAGAGATGCAGCAGTGGATGGACCATCCGTGCACCAAGCGAGACAGTATTTAACATTAAAATTTTGTGTCCCCTAGGCTTAAATTAGGGAGGGTTGGTTGATCAGGATTATCTCAAATCATTGGGTAGGGCACGTAATTTCTCTTCCTTGCGATAGATTCAAAATAAACCTAATCAAACTCCACCTTTCTAGTGTAAGCCTAGTTTCATTATAAAATTATTTCTTGTCTTTTTGGCAAATAGAGAAATCATGCGAGACCCTAGCGACCTAGTGGGCATGCAAGACACATCCAAAATACCTCTTCCAGTGAACAGCAGGTCTGCAACAAATGGAAGCAGTATTGTTCAATGAAGACTAGTGATGTACAACAGAGTCCAAACCAGATAGGACCCATTTTTGTTTTGTAACGTAAGTGCCCCAAACTCACTGTCCAAAGTTTGGAGTAACGGCTTTTTAATACATAATATCTACAACAAATTTTATTGACTACTTCAACCTGCAGCTTTCATGACTGACGCAAAGGGATGCGCCATGACTGGCAGCTGCACTGGTACTGGCAGAATGTGTACTGTGGCTTCCATGTTTCGAGGTATCTATGCGTCCTCACCGTTTTCATCCAACGTGAAAATGGTTCCCTGGAAATTGGATCTTATTGCTTAATAAAGCTGAAAAACAGTTCTGAACCTTTTTGGAGCTCCCTTGTGACATCCAATTACATATAGAGATGCTTCATCAAGCACAGTTTATCATTGTTATGGAATGACATTTGCTGGCTCTATGTGGACACCAGGCTTTGTATTCTTCTGTTTCCCGGAGAGAAAAAATATACATCACTTGGGATCAAGTTTAATATCATGCACTTTCAGTGTATCATCATTTAATAGTTATAGTGATCATTATATTCTTCTTCTTCTTCTTCTTCTTCTTCTTCTTCTTCTTTCTTCTTCTTCTTCTTCTTCTCATGATCATGGTCATTACCATTATCATAATTATAATTATCATTCTTTTCTTCTTCTTCTTCTTCTTCTTCTTCTTCTTCTTCTTCTCTTCTTCTTCTTCTTCTTCTTGATGATGATGATGATGATGATGATGATGATGATGAGATGATGATGATGATGATGATGATGATGATGAGACGACGACGACGACGACGATGATGATGATGATGATAATGATGATGATGATGATGGTTTTCACTGTCATGTTGATATTGTCATCACTTTATCATCATTGCAACTACTTTTATTAATTTGCCATTAATATTACTGTTTTCATTAACAATGTTATATTTATTGCTGCTTCATTGTTTTTTTACTCTGTATCAAGGAAAGGATAACTCCACGTCAAAGTTTCAATCAAAGAACCTGTATGTTGTAAAAACATCAGCATCCAAGGGCTACATTAAAAGTAAAGCTAAAACACACATATTCAAGGAAAACATTTATTTCTGGAGTAACATGTCTGTCCCCAGTGAACACAACATACTCATCAGTGTCAGACATTACGCATTTTGTCCATCAGGTATCCAAATTTACAGTCACAGCCGAAGTGGATCAAGACTCCTACTTTGGGACAACTTATCTGAAGACATTCCTGATGCTTTATTATCCTACACACCCAATATCAGCGTGTTCTTTCATGCTGTGGGGTGCTTTAAATTGTTCTTTTCCTTTCACCCCCAAAGCAAAACACCAGAAAAACTTCCTAGCGGCTCCTTCAATTGCTCCGTAGATTTTTACTCCAGTTTTCAGGAGCATGTGGACTGTAATCTCAAAAATGAGTGTGAGGATGGTCGGGATGAAACACAAGACTGCGCCTTCAGTAGTCCTGAGTGCCAGGGATTGGTGGCTGTGTGTGACAGTTGCTTTCATATGTCAGCAGTGTAAAAACAGCAAACAGCGGCAAAAAGAATGCTCTCGACAGAGCTGAGAGTTATTGCAATTCTATTGGAGGTAGTACTACTGTAGTGACATGCAAGATGATATGGCCAGATGCTCTTCAGGCTTTGACCAGTCAGCATTTGACAAGAGCAACGTCCGTCTTTCTAGATTTAACATTGGGAGATCCAGAAATACCTCACATGTACAGAAATGAGCTAGTTCGCAGAGATAAAACTGTCTTTTATCATACCATCGATATATTCTGGGGTGTTTTCTACCAGCAAAAACTGTGTGTATATGGATTCGGGCGGAAAACTTTTGGAGGAGACTGTGAGAAAGGTGGATAGTAGGGCTACTGGGACACTTTGTGAAATCCTTCACAACAAAACAAAAGATGGATCTGGTCAGTTGCAAGCACCGTCATTTCCTGAAGCACAGACTACCATCGAAAAATCAGTTTTTCTGACTTCGTGTACTCAGGGTCATATGACACATGTGGTTTTTTTATGTGGTTCAATGCATTATGACATATGTGATCAAAACCAGACAGCACTGTGCAATTTCTATCAGAATGTCTCAAGCACAGAAAATGTGTTTTCACAGACAACTCATCCTACTGTGAACGTCCATAATTTCGTATGTGATGATGATGTTACTGAATTGTCATACTCTCTGCTCTGTGATTTCATAGCTGATTGTCCAGATAAAAGTGACGAGGCCTTCTGCAAGCACCCTGTTTGTATAGATAAATTTCGCTGCACCAGTGGTGAATGTATAGACTATGATTACACATGTAACAGAGTGTTCCATTGTAGAGATGGGTCAGATGAAAGTAGCTGTACAGCTTTCAGAGACGTAAGATACTATCAATACCACACACGATCACCTGTTAACATTAACTTTAACAGCATTGGTTATTTTGTTTCCCATCGCATAGCTTTCAATGTGTCTTGTCCAGAAAGTCATTATCGATGTCCTGGTGAGTTCAATGACTGTCTGCCTGTCTACACACTTTGCAATGGAATGTACGATTGTGTTGACCACATGGATGAAAAGAACTGCGAAGTCATCAAGTGTCCAGGCTTTTTACGATGCAGATCTTCCAAAATCTGTGTTCACAGTGCCCACATGTGTGACGGGTGGGGTCACTGTCCAATGAATGATGACGAGCTGATGTGTAACATTCATTGTCCTGCTACCTGTCTATGTCAAGGTCACTCATTGCTGTGTCTTCAGCCATTCTCTGCAGGTCTCTACCCACAGGTTCGTAGCCTGGATGCCACAGGGTCAGGCATGACTCTAGTGGACGTCAGCCACAACACCTACCTTGTTCATCTTGTTCTGGCCAAGTGTTCTCTGACACTCATACCTAACGTCAGCCTTCCAAATCTGAGGATTCTAGACCTTAGTGACAATGCAATAAGGTATGTGGAAGTAAGCTCTCTACTTCCTCTACAGAATCTGAAAAAGTTTTCATTATCTAACAATTCTCTTGTCCTGCTAAATCCTGCCCCCTCACCTTCCATACAGCAATATCAGATCAAAATAATCAATTTAGCATTTGCAGCCATGGATGTGTTTGACTCCAACAATTTGTCAAACTTTCCTCATTTGGAGACTTTAAATCTATCTTTTTCTTCCATTCATACAATTAACTCTGGTGGTTTTCAGTTCCTGCCACAGCTAACCCTGTTATACATGGATGGCACTCCAGTCCAAACATTTCCAGAGGACATCTTCAAAAGTCTGTTTCAGTTGAAGGTTATAACCACGGAAAATTACAAACTCTGCTGCAGTGAGATACTACAAAGCAGCTATGCCACCGCTGTTTGCTATTCTCCCAAAGACGAAATTTCATCTTGTGAGGATCTACTCCAGTCAACAACCTATCAAGTTTTTCTCTGGCTGGTCAGCTGCCTTTCCATTGCAGGGAATACATTTTGTCTTTTAGTGCGTTTATGTGCACGCAAGACTAGAACCTCTTCAAGTGGGTTCAGTGTGTTTGTTACCAACCTGACAGTTGCTGATTTAATAATGGGTATTTATACTGTCATTATTGGAATAGCTGATGAAAGGTTCCGTGGTCGATATCTCCATTATGATGACATGTGGAAAAGCAGCGTGCCGTGTAAGACAGCTGGTTTTCTATCCTTTGTGTCCAGTGAAGTGTCAGCTATGATGATCTGGCTTATCACTTTGGATCGTTTTCTCGTTCTTCAGTTTCCATTCAGCAGTGTACGGTTTGCGAAGAAATCAGCAGGGATATCCTGCATCATTGTGTGGATGGTTGGCTTGTTTCTGGCCTTGATACCGTTACTTCCATTTACGTTACACTGGGAATTTTATAGCCAGACAGGCATTTGCATCCCATTGCCAGTCACAAGACAGGAGTTTAAAGGAAAACTTTATTCTTTCAGCATCTTAATCATCCTCAACTTCGTTCTCTTTCTACTCATCTCTTTTGGTCAGGCTTTCATCTATAGGTCAATACAAAGCAATGCCTTGAAAATCAATACCACAAAAGTTTCACAAGACATGACCATAGCTCGACGACTAATTACTATTGCAGTAACAGATTTCATGTGCTGGTTTCCTGTAGGCCTGTGTGGAATTTTAGCCTTGGCTGACATCCGGATTTCAGGGGAAGTGATTGTGGCCCTATCCATTTTTGTTTTACCTTTAAACTCTGCCATTAATCCATTTGTGTATACATTCAATACTCTAACTGAAAAACGGAGGAAATCAAGTGAAGACAAGCTCTTGAAGTGGATGGTGTCCAATGCTGACTTAATTGATGTAACTTCTGGATGAATGGTCACTGCAAGCCGATACAAAATTAAATATATCACATTTGTTCAGTTTTCAGTGGGTCTATTGCTCTTCCTGTTCTTACCTCTTTATGTGTATGAAATTGTGTGCATTTGTGTATTTCTGTTTTCCACTCAAACTACTGCTGCATATTCTTTTTTAATGCCACCCTTGATATGTTATAAAGATGATTGATTTTGATAAATGTCTGTTCATGTTTTGATGCTTTTTCATTTGAGCATAATAAATTATTTTAGGAATATAAAGAACGCCTTTTCAAATCTATAAAGCAGCACTCTGTTTAGAATTGGGCTATGAAGAATTATTTTCATACCAGTTAATTAAAAAAAGCCAGCACATGTTATATTGTAGACATTTTTTCTGATATTGTCACATAGTTGATAATTTATGATTATCAGATCTGATTTCCGTCATAAACAGGATACTGCTTAGAGTATTTCTTTAAGAACTTTGTCTTAGTATTTCAGGCTTTTTGCTTAAACTTCATACATGTCATTTATCTTCATGGCTAAATTCTTCTTCTGCTTTTCTTGAGTTGAGGTTAAAGGCTAACTGAAGTTGTATATGTCAGCATTTTTTTTTATCAAGCTGCTTATTGATTTAAACCTTTTTATTATTTCATCATCACATCCCACAAGCATAAAATGGCCCACTCCTTCAATTTTCTGCTACACAATGTTTAAATGGCACCTGTATATATATTATCAAGATGATCGATTTTCTTTTTTTCCAACTAGCCTGCCATAGTAACGTCAATCCCCCTTCTCCGCCCCCCCCCCCCCCCACATGATT
The DNA here is from genome assembly GCA_030674155.1 of Stramonita haemastoma. Taxonomy (NCBI): domain Eukaryota; kingdom Metazoa; phylum Mollusca; class Gastropoda; order Neogastropoda; family Muricidae; genus Stramonita; species Stramonita haemastoma. Next base: position 14,907,867 of record CM060347.1, on the reverse strand, counting down.
TGTATCCACAGGAGCTTACATTCCCTGTGGACAGACTATTTGTGCACTTTTAACAATTTTATTTTACACCCTTTGAAAAAAAAATAGCAGGCTAAGGTTACAAATCAACATTCAAAAGAAAATGCACAATTTTCAATGATAAACGTGTGAAATCACTTTGTTGTACTTTAAGAAAACTGTGCAGACAGAAACAGCATAATCGAAATAAAGGTGGTATAATGTAGCTAGACCTAGATCTAAGTGAATGGTGTCTAGGTCTCTAGGATGGTGTTTAAGTTTAGCGTAAACATTGCACGGACAAAAAGCTTTCCAGGAACGACATAGTGAGTGACCATGATCTTGTAATGATGACATTCTGACTTTGTCTCAAAAAAATTCACAAGAAGAACAACTTCAGGGTCAAGTTTAACCTCAAGAAGCTGAAAGATCCAAAGGAAGCAAACATTTTTCAGGCAAGGATAGGTGGTAAGTTTGTAGTACTCACTCTGATAGACTCAGATGATATTGGATATAGATACCTTGATGGATTGTTTCAACACAGCAGTGACTGAAACAGCAAGTGAACTTCTTGGCAAACATTACAAGTCAAAAAACCTTGGGTCACACCTAACACCCTACAACTTTGGGATAAATGTCGAGAGTTGAAGAAAAAGAAAAATGAAATGGAAGAAAGAGCAGAACAATTTAGAGCAATCAACAAAAGGATCAGAAAGTCCATGACAGAAGTGAAAGAGAAATTGATTGGTGAACATTGCCAGAACAGTGAAGAAAACACCAAGAAAAACAACAGCAAGAAAGCATATCAACTGGTGAAAGACCTGACTGGCACAAAACAGGGAAGAAGCTCAACAATCCAAGACAAAAATGGGAAGTGCCTCACTGATGACCAGGATATTCTGAACAGATGGACAGAAGACTACTCTGGCCTGTTTAATTACAAAACCACAGGAGATTTAGAAGTCCTCAATGTCCCCACAAGCACAGATAAAGACAGTCACCCTATCCTCCAAGAAGAAGTGGAAACAGCAGTCAGATTGCTGAAAAGGGGGAAGTCAGCAGGGGCTGACAACATTTCAGCTGAGTTGAGTTCCAGCTGAGGGGAAGCCATGATCAACACTCTACTAAAAATCTGCAACAAGATCTGACAAACAGGGAAATGGCCAACAACATAGACACAGTCACTTATCATCACCCTCCCCAAGAAAAGAAACCTTCATCAGTGCCAGAACTACCGCACAATCAGTATTATATGCCACCCAAGCAAGGTCATGTTGAAGATTATATTGAACAGACTAAAGCCACAAGCAGAGACCATCATTGCTGAGGAACAAGCAGGTTTCAGAGCAGGGCATAGCACAACTGAAGAGATATTCATCCTCAGAATACTCTGTGAGCGGTACCTTCAACACCAGCAAGACCTCTACCACGTATTTATTGATTTTAAGAATACATTTGACAGGATGGTGCATACAGCTTTGTGGGCAGCCATGAATTTGTACAGCATCAATACAAACCTGATCAGTCATAAAAGAGCTGTACAACAAGGCAACTAGTGCAGCGAACTACAACGGCAACATTGGAGAGTGGTTTTGAACAGTCGGAGTAAGGCAGGCTGTCTACTCTCACCCACTCTTTTCAACATCTTCCTTGAGAGAATCATAGCTGATGTACTGGATCACCATAAAGGATCAGTCAGCACTGGTGGCAGAACAATTATAAACCTCCACAAAAACACTTGGTGGAGATGTGTGTACTTCTATTTATTGCTTTATGGGGTTTTTTTTTAAATCGATAAATACGTTTAAGAAGCTTCTTAAAGAAACATCTGATGGACAAACTGTGATGCTATTTCCTGACCATCAGGGTTACTTTACATCTGGTGGTTTGTAAATTGTCTCCTTACCCTAGTTGCTCTGTTTTTCTTTCATTACTTGCTTGTCTGACTAGAGCCTATGTTGTACTGTTCTGGTTTTGTGTTTTTCATCTTATATTATAAGGTCCAGATTAACCAACAATTTTTCTTTTCATTCTCTTCATTCTTTTTGACACAGATCAAATTTTTAACACTTGAATTGCTATTTTGCAAGTCAATTTTCGTGATTTTGGGGGACGAAGTGGAGGGGGTTGGGGGGGGGGGGGGGGGGGTGAGGGCAGGATGAAAAGAAAAGTTGTGTAAACTGAATATTTTACCCTCAAAAGGGATTAAATTGACTTTTCTTGTTTCTTTCAGAAAGGCTTCCTTTCAGGATAATGGCATGTCAATCCTTAAGTAGTGACTTTCAAGACAGTTGTTCTCCTTCCTCTGGCTTCTGGTGCAAGAAGCAGTGAGTTCATGACCTTACTGGTCTTCAGCATGATGCTGTATTTTTCTGGGACAAGTCAGTTTTGTTCTGTTAACTCTCTCGCATTTGGATTCTCTGAACACAAACTGCCCCTAGATTTCACATTCCATCACGAAATCAGGTCAGGCACGCATGCTCTCTTGCCTTTCCTTCCTAAGTACATAGAAGCAGCTATAGTTATTTCCAGACTCTCAGCAGGGTTTCTACTTCTAGCCTGATAGAGCTTTGGCATATGGTAATAATTAGTGATGGTCACAGTATGATGGAAATCTACTGTGTGTAAATCCCCGTTCAGGATTCAGGGAGGGGTGGGGGGCAATTATTCAATTCTTGCAAATTCGGGTTTGGGACTAAGAGAGTTAAACTGTTTGCCTGGATATCTGCATTCTTTTGTGATCAATTGGTTCTCATAAAATGTTTGCCTGATTGCAATGTTGCTAGAATATCTGCATTCTTCTGGGATAAGCTCTGTTAAAATGTTTGACCAAATGTCTGCATTCTTTGGGGTCAGTTCTGTTAAAATGTTTGCCTAAACATGTGCACTCTTCTGGGATCGGTTCTGTTAAAATGTTTGACGGAATATCAGCATTCTTCTGGGGTGGATTCTGTTAAAATGTTTACCAGAATATTTGCATTCCTCTTGGGTTCGTTCTGTGATATTTTTGCCAGAATATCTGCATTTTTCTGGGGTCAGTTTTCTTAATACATTTGCCAGAATATCACCATTCTTCCGGGGTCAGTTCTGTTAAATTGTTTGCCGGAATATCAGCATTCTTCTGGGGTCAGTTCTGTTAAAAATGTTTGCCGGAATATCAGCATTCTTCTGGGAAAGGTTTGTTCCGACATTCTTCTGAGATCAGCTGGTTCTGTTACAATGTTTCCAGAGTATCTGCATTCAAAAAATAATAATAATAATATATAATAATAATAATAATAATGGAATTTATATAGCGCATTCCTCTGTAATCAGTTCGTACTGTTCGAACTTTGCCTGGATCATGACATGTATTCTTCTGGGGCAAATGGAAGGCCTTCAGTGCACCCCAACATTTCTCAGGAACTATGGAGTTGCTGTCAGAGTGTTCCACGACAACAACGATGACGAAGAAGAAGAAGAAGAAGAAGAAGAAGAAGAAAGAAGAAGAAGAAGAAGAAGAAGAAGAAGAAGAAGAACAGAAGAAGATAGTATAGAAGAAGAAGAAGAGAAGAAGTATAGAAGAAGAAGAAGAAGAAGAAGAAGAAGAAGAAGAAGAAGAAGAAGAAGAAGAAGAAGAAGAAGAGAAGGAGAGAGGAGAGAGGAGGAAGTAGAGAAGAAGAAGAAGAAGAAGAAGAAGAAGAAGAAGAAGAAGAAGAAGAAGAGAAGAAGAAGAAGAGAAGAAGAAGAAGAGAAGAAGAAGAAGACGAAGACGAAGAAGAAGAGAAGAAGAAGAAGAAGAAGAAGACGAAGAGAAGAAGAAAGAAGAAGAAGAAGAAGAAGCATATACACTTTTTTAACAGAAGAACAAACGTACACTTTCTACCGATTAAAAGACAACATAATACAGACAAAGCGTCAAGCAAGTACAAAATGGATTTTTAATGTATTCTCAAACAGCCAACAAAACCCTGTCCTGTTTTGTGTTGTTTTTTGTTTTAAATATATTTTCTTCTCTTGAACAGGCATTGCACAATGAATCAACAATCTCCTGAGACATAGCTTCCTCACCACTCAGAACTGGGCAAAAATCACAACAAACTGAAAGAAAAGGGAAAGAAAATGGAGCACCCCCCGTCAGTCTGTGAAGTTAACAACAACAAAAAACCAAAACCAAACAAGCAAGAGAGAAAGAAAACGAAGCACACAAATAAAAATAAAGAACATCTTCCCCTGCAAATTTATATTTACTTGATATAGTCACACACTACATACTACATGTTTTAGTTGCTTCTATCATTCACTCAAGAGAAACAGACTCCAAAGACATTTTGTATTTGTATGTGTATGTTATATGTATGTATGTATGTATGTATGTATGTATGTATGTATGTATTATGTATGTATGTATGTATGTATGTAGTGTGTGTATGTGATGTGTGTATGTATGTATGTGTGTTGTGTGTTGTATGTATGTGTGTATATATATATAATATATATATATATATATATATATATATATATATATATTAGCTGATATTATCAGACAGAAAAACACGGTTGTCTCAGGAGATAATTGAAATCCAGTAGGGGTAGAAAACCTTCGAAGATTTCAAAATCTACAGGCTGTTTAGCTGTGTAGAATTCACCAAGAAGAGGGCTTTGGCAGCAGTGGTCAAGTGATATCACCTTTTCCCCACCCACACCTCAGACAGTGGCTCATCTAGGAAGGACGGTGGCAGGATGGTTAAGACGTTCGCCTGCCAATATGTAAACCGCGAGTTTCTGGGTTCGTTCCCAGCTCGCCCTTTCTACCCAGTTTGACGAAAAAATCGAACTGAATGTCAAAGTCGTTCCGGATGAGACTAGAAACCGAGGCCCCGTGTGCGAACGCACGCAGAACATCTTAGCACACGTTAAAATCCCGTTCCGCCTTTCGGAAGAGCAGGCCATCGTGTGCCGGTAGGAGCGGATGACAAAAAAAAAAAAAACCCAGCATGCACACAGGTGTCGTGTTTAGACACCATCCCTGAGGGGGAAAAAAATAATGGGTAGGCGCTGCACTTGTGGCGACGCGCTCTCCCGGGGAGAGCAGCCCGAATATCACGCAGAGAAATCTGCTGTGACATAAAGTGGTATAAAAAAAGAAAAAGGAATCCAAACTTAGGGGTGGGGTCAGACAAACCTGATGAACCTTTATATTTATTTATTTTTTACATCGAGGATAATGAGTAAGCACTCATTTACTTTTTTACATCCAGTCCCTGTGTGTATGCAGTTTTGTCAATCTTGTCATCTGTTCCCACCGGCACACGATGGCCTACTCTTACGAAAAGTGGAACAGGATTTAACGTGTGCGCAAGATGTTCTGCGTGCGTTTGGACACAGGGCCTCGGTTTATAGTCTCATCTGAAGGACTTTGGGGAGAGTGGAGTCAGCACTGATGTTAACTCAGGGGAAAATCCCCTCAACAGGAATCGAACTCGGGTGGTCAGATTGCGAGCACAATGTTCTAACCACTAGGCTAGGGATCTTAATGCAATAAGCCCCAAATGTTGTTAATGAAGGCTTTTTTATATTCATGGAGGTGGGTGGGGGTGGGGGTTAATCATTCTTGCAATGATAAGGAGTTGTATTGCTTGCTACCCCCCCCCCCCCCCAATCCTTTGGATGAGACTATAAACCGAGGTCCCGTGTGCGAACGCACGCAGAACATTTTCCGCATACGTTAAACCCGTTCCGCTTTTTGGAAGAGTAGGCCACTGTGTGCTGGTGGGAACGGATGATAAAATTTACAAAACTGCATACACACTGGGACTGGATGTAAAAAAAAAAGAAGCACACGAGTGCTTATTCCATTGTCATCGAAATGAAAGAATAAAAAAATAAAAATATATGGATTGTCTTTTTACACTATTCTTTACCGCTGGCATATTCATACATACTTACTTCATAATTATGTAATCATATTTGAAAATCTGTTAATCTTCTGTGACGGATGTACGCGTGTAAATATTTTGGATGCAAGCGCTTTGATTTGTTTGGTTTTTTTTTTTCAAGATTCAGCGCTTTACAAACTGTAATTTTCATATCATTATCATTGTTATTACTATCATTACAAACTCACAGGCAATGGTAAATGTGTGTGTGTTTCTCTGTCCATTACAAGGACGTGTGTATATGTAAGAATCCTTGTCAGCTTAGATGATTAGCAACCTAATGTACAAAAAGGAAACAATCTTTTTATTTATTTATTCATGTTTCATTTATTTTTTCTTTTATATCGAGGATAATGGGATAAGCACTCTCCTGTTTTTTACACCCAGTCCCCGTGTGTATGCAGTTTTGTAAATGTCATCTGTTCCCACCGACACACGATGGCCTACTCTTACGAAAAGCGGAACAGGATTTAACAGTGTGCGCAAGATGTTCTGTGTGCGTTCACACACGGGACCTAGGTTTATAGTCTCATCCCATCCCTACCACAAGTTAGTTCCCACATGACTTTTGTCATCTGTCAATGTCGAAAGGGCCAAACAGAATATGAAGTAAACCAGTTCTGTTGAGTTACTGCAATTGGGCAGTCCACAGCTTAACACTCCGAGGGTCACCCAGAATATCCACTCTTTATCATTCATTTAAAAGCAGATATCACTTTCAGACCGTCAACACACACTGAATAATGAGAAGCTTGCGTGTATGGTTGTTTTCATACCTTGCCAGACAGGCAGCCACTACTCCGACTTCAGATGGTTTTTCTTCTAAAAGAGAGCTCAGATTTTTATGGTAGCAGCATGTCATGGCTGAAGACAATCTCAACATAATATTTCAAAGCATAATAACATTGTAATGTAATTAATATGTCTTGGTGCCTTGATTGCATTAATACCTAGCTAATCAAGCTTTTGGCCTGGGAAAGAAATAAAACCTGTCATAAAAGAAAAAAATCCTCGTAAAAATGCACCAAGCAAAACATCTGGTTTTTTTTTTTGATAAATAGCTTCAGAAATTTGCCAACACACACATATAAATATCCAAGTATATACAAAAAAAGAAAACATGATATGTCAGCACGCTTATTTGCGCCAAAAGCATGTTATACAAATAAAATCGACAATACACGATGTAACACCCTCATTAACTTGTAAGTACAGATAATTTATATCGTATTTTAGAAAATAAATAATGCCATATTTAAATCTTTAATGAGTAGACTATCAAACTGATTTTGTCACAAAATAGCACTTCTTAAAGCAGAACCAAGTTTTCTAGTAAAAAAAAAAAAGGTGTACAGGGAAGAAAGCATCTCCCAATATCAATGCAGAGAACATCTTGCGCACACGTTAAATCCTGTTCCGCTTTTCGTAAGAGTAGGCCATCGTGTGCCGGTGGGAACAGATGACAATATTTACACAACTGCATACACACGGGGACCGGATGAAAAAAAAGCACAGATTGCTTATTCTGTTATCCTCGATATAAAAAAAAAATAAATAAAATAAATGCTACATTTTTGCAGCGTGGTTTTGTGTCTGTATTTTTTCTTTTTTTGTTCATTTCTCGGCTAAAGCTAGCTAGCATGTTAATTACCAATGGTGACATTTTGCGCAAGCAAACCGTTTTAACTCCATCATTAAGGTAGCCACAGTCCCGACCTTCAGCAGTGATGTCCTTAATTAATGCGATAGTATGCGTGCGTTTTTTTAGTTCCGTTAATTCTGACCCGTGTCCTAGCTAATCTTTCTGGTGAAACGGTAAACCCAGGTTGCGTGTATAACACGCCTTTCACTCACTCACTCAGTCCCATGTCCCAAAGGACGTAGGGGGGACATGAGAGAAGACGCAACAGAGATCTTTTTCCATGCTTCACGATCCTGTGTGGCTAGTAGGAGGTGTTGTAGGGGTTGGGCGCCTTTGACCCACGTAAAAAGAACACGCAGCGACGAGAGAGAGTTACTCCTGGTAACATTTTGTACGAAAAAAAAAAGCCACTCTGGTAGGGAAACAAAATACACATGCATACAGGAAAAAAAAAAAAGAAAAAAAGAGCCAATAACTGACGCTGCTCTTTTGTGGTGACGCGCTTTCCTCAAGGAGAGCAGGCCGAATTTTACGCAGAGAAATCTGCCGTGACTTAGAGTGGTATACAATACAATAATAGTATACATATATAATACAATACAATAGAACATACATTAATGCAATACAGGGGGTGGGATAGCTAAGCGGCCAGAGCGCTCGCTTCCCCCAAGTCGAGTTCAGCAGCGTCGAGCGTGGTGACCAATTGGATGAAAGACCGTTTGCGCGCCTTGGCTTCAGTACAGTTCCCCCAGCTGTAAGTGAGTACCTGCCCTCTTTAGGGTCAGGGAAGGTAAAGCAGCGAGGGAGGGGAGATGGGCGCCGCCCTCAATATGCTGGCCCCCTAGAGAAGCTGAGGTCACTGATGCCTTGCTCCCCCCACGACCGCCGAGGTAATGGGACACCTTTACCTTTACAATACAATACCGGTGACAACATAAATTCTGATAGCTTTAGTCATACTGAAGTTACACAAAAGCATCAAGAATAACAAACGATGGAAAACAATCATCCATACCATAATGGGCAATAACACTACAGAATGGACGTCATGTGTCTGTGCTCATCCCAGTGTTGACGTCATCACTGCCTGCTTAAGAGGACAGACAAAACAGTACAGGCAAAACTCTAACGTCATTATGAATTAATGTTAAGAGAAAAACGCTTACACACACACATTTTTTAAATAAATAAATAAATAAAGGGCTGGTGAATGGATTCAGAAGGCTTCCGGAAGGAAACCAAGGCAGAAAAGATAAGTTAAAGAAAATAGCAGAAAAACAAGGAGTGACAGAGAAGGGGAAATTTCTCGCGCCATTAACGGGGTTTTTCTTCTAGGGAAGGTGGTTAAGCTGTTTATACTGCAAGAGCCACTGCATTCCGATGGAAGATCCGATGTTATGACACCGAGGAGATAGTCTAGATACCAGAACAGATAGTTCAGATAAAAAAAAACACACACGGTTTGAACATAAACCACATCTAAAAACAACCATCGGGCCTTAACTATGAAAACCTCCTGACCTCAGTGAAAAAAACAAACAACCGAAACTGAAGAAGTGCGGGCACATCACATCACATCACACGAACATCTGGACTGGCCAGGAATGTTCTACACACAGGGAACAGTACAAGAAGGGAGACGAAGAGGCAGACAGAGAAAAGATGGGAAGACACATCAGAGAGTGAACTGACCTTGTGTGGACCGAGAGACTGTGGACATTTTGAGAACCACGAGAACTGGAGGAAGCTGGTTGCAATATCTTCAGTGGTCCCCAGCGTTGTAACAGACTACGGGTGGTGAAGTGACAGGTGAAGTGAAAATACTTCTAGAGGATTGGGGAAGAGCAGAGAAGAGAAAGAAGATATTTCACATTCAATTTTCTATACAAACGGGTGCTGAGACAGACTTCCAAAAAGGTCTCCGCTTTCTTTTCTTCTCTTCTCTTCTCCCTCAAATCCCTGAGGACTGCACTGAAATTTTCAGACTGTGTCTCTTGGCAAGGGAACCTGGCGGAGCCCATCCCTCTTAATAAGGATGCATGCTGGGTACATTCGTGTTTCAGTAGACCACCGACCACTACTGACATAAGGAAGGGATATTTATCGTTCATGTTTGATCTTCTGCATGGATATATACACATGTATACACGAATGGGTGAAGCACTGGCAGGTCTGCGTGTTAGCGGAACCAGGATATTGCACAAATCCTCATAATCCATAATTCACCGGCCACAAGTGTAAGTCAACAACTTTTGTGACACCACACACACACACACACACACACACACCACACACACACACAAACAGCAGCACGCACACACACACACACACACACACACAAACACAGACCACACACACACCGCACGCACGCACGCACAACACACACCAACCACAGACACACACAAAATGGGTAGGCGCTGCATCGTGGCGACACACTCTCCCCGGGGAGAGCAGCCCGAATTTCACGCAGAGAAATCTGCTGTGACATAAAGTGGTATAGAATAAAATAAAATAAAATAAAATGAAATAAATAACACACACACACACACACCCCCGCCGCGGCCACGCACACACACACACACACACACACACACACACAGGGGCAGGGCAGCCTGGTGGTCAGAGTGATGTGCACGTGATCTGCTGACCGGGTTCAAATCTCGTTCAAGAGGATTTTTCCTCTGGAGTTACATCAGTGCCGACTCCACTCCCTATTAAAGTCTTTCGGATGAGACTCTAAACCGAGGTCCCTTGTGCGAACGGATGCAGAAAATCTAGCGCACATGTTAAAACCCGTTCCGCTTTTCGGAAGAGTAGGCCATGGTGTGCCGGTGGGAACATATGACAAAATTGACAAAACTCCATACACACGGGGACTGGACGTAAAAAAAAAGCACATGAGTGCCTATTCCATTATCCTCGAAATGAAGAAAATAACACACACACACACACACACACACACACACACACACACACACACACACACACACACACACACACACACATACAAAGGCATAAGCCTATGTAAGAAAAAAGTACAAGATTTCCTGTTTTGATGATCAGAACCACAATACACTCAAACTTGACCAGTTCAGTAAGCATGAAACACACACACACACACACACACACACACACACACACACACACACACACACACACACACACACACACACCACACACACACCAAACCCAAACAAATGACCGAATTAGAAAAATCAGTCCAAAGTCAACAAATCAACTCAAAACATCAACTCAAACTTAAAACACAACATTACGCTAAAGAAAACAGTATTACGTGCGTTCACACAGGCTACACTGGCAATCAGTAATTATTCTCCAAAATAACAAATCAACTGAAGACATCAAAGTCAAACCTGAAAATTTCAGGTCACACACACATTTATATATGATTGTAAATTATTATATATATATATATATATATATATATATATATAAATATATAATATATATATATATACAACACACACACATATATATAAGGCATATTTAATATGCCTTTTTTTGCTATGTATATACACACACACAAATCAAACATATTTTAACAAAAATTATTAGTCTGTCTTATTCTCTCTAAAAAGACAACAACAAAAAGACTTAAGGCAGAACATTAATTAAAACAAAGAACTCATAGCATTCATAGAAACTGACGAACATTACATCCAAAACGAAACTAACAAACAAAACGTCTAATGATTTGACATTCTCGCACAAAAACATGTGTTCAATAATTATCATTACTCTCATCATTATCGCCATTGGTATCATTATCATCATCATTAATATCATTATTACTACTAGCTCTATTAGTATCATTATCATAATTATGATTATCATTATTATATTATTACTATCATCATTATCGTGTAATTTAGTAGTAGAGTATATAGTAGTCGTAGTTAGTAGTAGTAGTAGTAGTAGTATACGTTCTTGCTGTTATTATAACGGACGGGTAGCTGGGTCAGAACATTGCGCTCGCAATTTGACAACCGAGTTCGATTCCCGTTGGAGGGGATTCTTCCCCTGGAGTTAACATCAGTGCTGACTCCACTCTCCCCAAAAGTCTTTCGGATGAGACTGTAAAACTGAGGCCCCGTATGCGAACGCACGCACAAAATCTTGCCACACGTTAAATCCTGTTCCGCTTGTCGTAAGATGTAGGCCATCGTGTGCCGGTGGGAACAGATGACGATATTTACACAATACATAGCCTACACACGGGGACTGGATAAAAAAACAACAAAACACATGAGTGCTTATCCCACTATCCTCGATATAAAAGAATAAAATAGATAAAAATAAATAAACGAAAGTAACAGTCTCTGTACAGAGGCCACATTCCTCGCTGTTCTGATCGTTCTTCGTCGCTCTGAGCGATTTTATTTTAGAGATGGGAGATAATCTGTCTCCACTCTATTATAGTTCTTTTCCTTCTTCTTTCCCTTCTCTACCGCCTTCAACAGTGTGAGGATTCTGTATAGACTTTGGGGCGATTGCAGGGTATGATAATAATAATAATAATAATAATAATAATAATAATAATAATGAATAATAATAATAATAATAATAATAATAATAATTAATAATAATAACTATTAATAATAATAATAATAATAATAATAATAATAATAATAATAATAATAATAATAATGTTAATAATAATGTTAATAATAATAGATGGAATTTATATAGCGCTATATCTTATAAAAGCAAATCAGAGCGCTTGCATTCAGCCTTTTCTTACACATACAACCAATAACAACGTATCTATCAACGAATTCAAATGTACATACACACACAGGCACGTGCACGGGGACACACACACACACACACACACACACACACAACACACACACACAAGCGTGAACACTCACGCGCGCACACACATAAAGGTTTTACACTTTGGCAGGGTGATGGGGATTTTGGGCTGTTGGAGGCAGGGACAAATATGAAATGAAACAGGAGGGGAAAATCTTAAGTCTAAAATAAATGTGCCCTGAGGCTGGATTTAAAAGTGTCAAAAGCAGACTTTTGGCGAAGGGAGAGAGGGAGTTCATTCCAGATCGATGGACCAGAAATAGAGAAAGAGCTACGGCCAACGGTGGATTGGTTGAATCTAGTACCTACTGGTAAGCACAGGGTATCTGCAGCAGAGCGGAGGGAACGAGAAGGAGTGTACAGGTGAAGGCATTCACAGAGGTAGGAAGGTGCTGTTTTGTGGAGACATTTGTAACAGAGGGTGCTGATCTTGTAGTTTACTCTCTGTGGCACAGGGAACCAATGCTCCGGTTTGCTGAGTAGCCCATAGTTCATGGCAGAGACGGGAGAGAATCAATCTTCTCTCTGTTACATTGTTGTTGACATTAATTTTTCTTGTGGTTAGTAACAAATGTACTTCATAAAAAAATCAAACACGAAGACTATGTTTAACATTATTATTATGGTTGAGGTGGGGGTGGAAGGGGTTGGAGGTGTTGATTGTGTAGAATTATTACACCAGTGTTGGGTTAGATAGTTTGGTTTTTTTTTTTGTGCATACCTTAGAAGCAAAACCCTCAAGGAGCAATATTACTAGTCTGTATTTTTATCTATCGTTCCTCGGCTACAACTCTGAGATTCACCAATGCTGAGATCTATGCGTCTGTGACAGTTTCCACCCCCCCCCCCCCCCCCCCACCATCGCCACCATTTAGGCAGCCGCATTACAACTTCAGGGATGCTACAACTGTATGAGTTAAAGCCGGATGGAAGACAAAATCAGTGAGTATTGACATTTCATGTTTTATAACGCCATCGATCATGAAAGCCTTACCAGGGTGGCAACCATCCTCAAAATTAAAATTCACATACAACATGGCTTCAGATACACTCTGAACAGATACGGCGGATTCTAATCCCATCAGATATCAAAACACCATCAACGTAAAAAAACCCACAAAGCAAACAACAAAAACCCAAAATTAAACCCACACGCACTCTAATGATCTTAACGGATGAGAAAATTTACAAAACCGCATACACACTGGGATTGGAATGTCCAAAAAAGCACATGAGTGCTTATTCCATTATCCTCGAAATAACACACACACACACACACACAACACACCAACACAACACACCACACACACACACACACACACACACACACACCACACCACACACACACACACACACACACACCACCCCTCCAACCCCCACACACTTCTGTACAAAGCGGCCTGGTTTTTTTTTTTTTTTTTTTCCCTTTCTGACTGTCAGAAATCTTCGAATAACTGTAAATCTTTCTCCGAAGCGGGCAGGGTATCCCTCCAATCACCGTCCTCGTACGTCTCGAAGTTGGATGTGTCTCCGCCATACGCCACTTTGGGGATGATAGGGGCCTGCAAGTCAAACAGTGCTAGCTGGTTTGGTTTTGGTTTCGGTTCTTTTTTGTGTGTTGTTTTTGCTGCCTTATCTTCCGTAAGTGACACCCTGAGAAAGGTCGAGGACAGAGGGAAATGGAGAGAGCTGGTTGCGAGGTCTTCCGTGGCGCTCCTACGGTCTAAAGAGACTACGGGATAGAGGAAGAGGAAGAAGAAGAAGAAGAAGAAGAAGAAGAAGAAGAAGAAGAAGAAGAAGATCTTCTGTAATGGAGGGGGCGGGATAGCCTAGTGGTCAGATACTTGCGCTCACACTTTGACCCCCCGGGTTCGATTCCCGTTCGAGGAGATTTTTTCCCCCTGGTGTTAACATCAGTGCTGACTCCACTCTCCCCAAAGTCTTTCGGATGAGATCTATCAGTGTATAAAAAAAAATATATATATAACTGAGCCCATGTGTGAATGCAAGCTGAACATCTTGCGCACATGTTAAATCCTGTTCCGCTTTTCGTAAGAGTAGCCCATTGTGTGCCAGTGGGAACAGATGACACGATTTACAAAACTGCATGCACACGGGACTGGATGTGAAAAAGTTCATAAGTTCTTATTCCGTTATCCTCATATAAAAGAATGAATAAATAAAATACATAAATAAATAAGTATTCTTCCTATCACTGCTGTTCCCATGC
>CM060347.1:14870744-14875744 GCA_030674155.1 Stramonita haemastoma | reverse complement strand
GATCATCACTGCTATAGTTTATCATCAGCATTGTCATATATTGTGTTGTAACAGAGTGCAGATATTTGATCTACCGCGACTCTGTACAACTTCTCGGCGACGACAGCACGGTCAGCCAGTGGGAATGTGGCCTCTAAAGAGAGCTGCATAAATACTACATTTTACCGCTACGGGCAAAGTGCATGCAGAGGACGGCTTTCGACACCCCCCAACGATACAGAACGTCGCACAATCACAGGTGTGGATCGAAACGTTACACCCACGACACTGCGATTGGCAGTTCCGATCGCAAGGGAAGTAATCTAATTACCGCCCTGCCACAGGTAGAACTGCATCACGAGGACAATTCTATTTTCTTTCTCTACTCAATTCTCTCCTATGCCCCCGTTCACTATAAAACACATAATTTGACCTGAACCTGTGCACTTTAAATTTCTTTGTTATAACAGAAAAATATCAAAGGCTAAAAGTAAACCGTATCAGTTAACAACCAAACCCCGTTAAAGGGGAAAAGACTTAAAATGTGTACCAAAAAAATCGAAAACAGTAAAAGAAAACTATACAACAAAATCAGTTTTGCCTGGGGGACAAAATGTCCATGGGGCAAAACAAACAGCTACACCAGAAAAGGGAAAGCCATGATATCATCAGGGCATATGTTCAGTCCTGCAGAAGTAAAATTAGTGAGGCCTCACTGTCAGTATACTCCTTTGTTTCTTTTCACAAAGCAAAAAATTGTACACAGGTTTTTTTGTTCGTTTGTTTTTTTCTTTTTTTAATGTAAAAGCTGACAAACATGAACTCAACATGTTTACCTAAGAAGCGTTCGCTCTTTTTTCGTGTGGATAGTTGAGGAGGGGGGACCCACACACACGCGCGCGCGCGCGCCACACACACACACACACACACAACACACACACACACACACACACACACACACACAACACACACACACACACACACACACACACACACACACGCACGCACGCACACGAAACTGTACTGGCACGCGACACACACACACACACACACACACAAAACACACACACACACACACACACACACACACACAACACACACACACACAGACGTGACGTCACACACTGAACCCGACTTGAGGAGGATGGAACATATATGCCAGAAAAATGAGGGCAGAGAGAAACAAAGAGGGGAGGGAGTGAAAGGGGGAGGGTGGATAGGGGGGAGGGGGGAGAGATAGTTGCAGTGCAGTGCACAGAGACGTCTTTATTACTCAGCAGACGAAAGATATGTAGGTGCTGGCGAAACTGTGCTGGCACACACACACACACACACACACACACACACACACACACACACACATACACGCACACACATGCACACACACGCGCACTCGCGCGCACACGCGCACGCGCGCGCACACAAACACGCACATACACACACACACGCACACGCACGCACGCACGCACACGAAACTGTACTGGCACGCACGCACAAGCCCGCACACACACACACACACACACACAAACACACACATACATACATGTTCTGTGTAGATTTTGTGAGTTAACCCCCTTCCCCACTTCCAAAACTCCTCCTACCCCCACCCCCCTCCCCACATACACACTCACATACATTTCTTTTCCCTTTTCTTTTTATTTTTTTAAAATGTCTAATATCACATTTTGTGAAAAGACGTAAAATGAATCGAACACACACACACACACACACACACACACACACACACACACACACACACACACACACACGCACACAAACAGACCACACACGGCGCGCGCACGAAACTGTACTGGCACGCACGCACAAAAACGCACACACACACACACACACACACACACACACACCACACACACACACACACACACACACACACACAACACGAAACTGTACTGGCACACACACACACACACATAAACACACACACATGCACACACACGCACACACACGAAACTGTACTGGAACACACACACACACACGAAACTGTACTGGCACACACACACACACACACACACACACACACACACACACACACACACACACACACACACACATGCTCACACACACGAAACTGTACTGGCGCACACACACACACACACACACACACACACACACACACACACACACACACACACACACACACATACATACATACATACATACATACATACATACATACATACATACATACATACATACATACATACATCATACACACACACACACGCGCGCGCGCGCGCGTGCACGAAACTGTACTGGCACGCATGCACACAAACGCACACAAACACACACATACATACGCACATACGCGCGCACATACACCACACACACACACACACACACACGAAACTGTACTGGCACACACACACACACACACACACACACACACACACACACACACACACACAAACATACACACACACATCACTACATACATACACACATACACACACACAAGCACACACACACAAGCACACACACATACATACACATCACACATACACACATACATACACACATGACACACACGCGCGCACTAACATCTACACACACGCGTGCGCGTGCACACACATGCACGCACACACAGACAGACACACACATACACACACATTTATGCACGTGCTCAGACAAAATGGCAGGTATTCAAGCACGCTCGTGCATCAGGAACATAGGCATGCATCACCCCCGCTTGTGTACAAGTGTACAAATGTACAAGAGAGAGAGAGAGAGGAGAGAGAGGAGAAGAGGAGAGAGGAGAGAGGAGAGAGAGAGAGAGAGAGAGAGAGAGAGAGGGGAGAGAGGAGAGGAGAGGAGGGGAGGAGAGAGAGGAGGAGGAGAGGAGAGGGAGAGAGAGAGGGGGGAGGAGGAGGAGGGAGAGAGAGAGAGAGAGAGAGAGAGAGAGAGGAGGGGAGGAGAGAGGAGAGAGAGAGAGAGAGAGGAGAGAGAGAGAGAGAGAGAGGGGGGGGAGGTGAGGGAGTGAAGAGAGAGAGAGAGAAGAGGGGAGAGGGAGGAGAGGAGAGAGGAGAGAGAGAGAGAGAGAGAGAGAGAGAGAGAGAGGAGAGAGAGGAGAGAGAGGAGAGAGAGAGAAGAGAGGAGGGGGAGAGACGAGAGAGGAGCAGAGAGGAAAAGAGATGAGAGAGAGAGGAAGAGGAGAGATGGAGAAGAGAGATGAGAGAGAGAGAGAGAGGGAGAGAGAGGAGAGAGAGAGAGAGAGAGAGAGAGAGAGAGAGAGAGAGAGAGAGAGAGAGAGAGAGAGAGAGAGAGAGGAGAGAGAGAGAGAGAGAGAGAGAGCAAGAGAGAGCGAGAGAGAGCGAGACAGGGAGGGGGGGAGAGGAAGGGAGTCACAGAGAGACGGAAAGTCAGACAGAGAGACAGATAGAGAGACAGACCGACCATGTGATATCTTCAGTTTAACGTATATTCACATTCAGTGATTTTAGACGGGATTTTTTTTTAAAAGAAATGTAACAAGAAAGAGTAAACAATAAACTGAAAAATGTCAGTTCACAGTGCTAAATAAAAAATAATTTTAACATATGACAAACACTGAATTACTGAATTTCTTTTCAACACTAAAACTATGCCCAACAGTAATAACAGTTCAGACAAAACCTGTGTTTGTGTGTGTATGTGTGTTGGTGAGGGGGGGGGGGGGGGGCGCTGTTGGAGGAGGGGGGGGGTAGGGGAGAAGTTTATCCATGTCCCCTTATAAAGGGGGACAAAAAATTATTACTGTGGTAGGAGTCGAACTAATAGTAACAGAAAATAAAACACTGCGAGTTTCAAAAATATGATGATAGCATACAGGAAGGTTAAGACAAGAATATTTCTCATAACTGAAATGCTTTATCTCGTAACTGAAAAGCTTCATAGATACAAGTACAATGCTAGATTACGCACAATAGTTTCGTTTTCGGTGGATCGGTGGTCTAGGTGGTAACGCGCCTTGCTTAGAAAGCAAAATGTCTGGGTCGGAGTGTGCGGTGGTTTGTACCCGTTTGGGCCCAAACTTTCTCCCATCCATTAGACCCTGAGTGGTGGTCTGGGCGCTAGTTTTTCGGATGAGACGATAAATCGAGGTCCCGTGTGTTACCATCACTATTTAGCGCACGTAAAAGAACCCACGGCAACAAGGGGGTTGACCCTGGCAGAATTCTGTAGAAAAAAAGCCACTCTGATAGGGAAACAAAAACAGTTGCATACAGGAAAAATAAGAAAAAAATGGGTAGGCGCTGCACTTGTGGCGACGCGCTCTCATCCGGGAGGGTAGACCGAAGTTCACGCAGATAAATCGGCTGTGACAAAAAGTGATACAAAATACAAATTAGTGGGTGCAATTAATGGAAAAAAACTGAAATAAGCAAGGCTGCGTATAGAACTTGGGTGGGATAAACTTTACTCTCAGGTGAGAAAAGGAAGGGCAGGTCAAAACGAAGTAAACTTCTTCTTCAGTTGACCTATTTGTATCGTGGAACACAACAAAGTAACTTCATGTATACCTACCTCGGTACCGATAGACACGTACATTAATTTCAGATACATCAAACTGGAATCTTGTTAGGATAAATCGTCAATGTCCGTTTGTAGTAACTGAAAGCTGATTTAATTCCTCAAAATGTGTATTTACCCCCCCCCCCCCCCCCTCTCTCTCTCTCTCACACACACACACACACACACACACACACATACACACACGCACACAGACACACACACACACGTTCCTTTCTTCCCCAAAACTTTTATCCTACAGCTAAAGCTACCACCAGCAGGTCCCTCAAAATTATGAAAAGATGTCCTGTACATCACACCACACACACACACACACACACACACACACACACACACACACACACACACACACACACACACACACACACACACACTTTTTTTCTTTCCTCCCCAAGACTCTTATCTTACAGCTAAAGCTACCACCAGTAGGTCCTTCAAATATGAAAAGATGTCCTGTATATCACTCACACACACAATATATGTATATATATATA
>CM060347.1:14840744-14860744 GCA_030674155.1 Stramonita haemastoma | reverse complement strand
TTCACCCCTTTCTTGTCAATTTTTTGGCCTTCCACGTCCTTCTCCCGGCCTTTTTTTTTTTAATCCAGAAAAGACTCAAAGATACTATTCTCCCTCATGCTGAACGGTTGCCTGGGACTGATTGTCTGATGCTTAACAGCAAATGCTCTCATTTTCGCTCATGTGACAGGCAACACAGGGATGGGATAGCTCTAAGGTCCGAAACATTGCGCTCGGGAATTTGACGACCCGGATTTTTATTCGGTCGAGGGATTTTTCCCCTGTAGTTAACCTCAGTTCTGCTCCCCTCTCCCCAAAAGTCCTTGGATGAGACTTTAAACCGAGGCCCCTTTGTGCGAAGGCACGCAAAAACATCTTTGGGACATGTTAAATTTCCCGTTCCCCTTTTTTTTTTGGGAAGAGTAGGCTATCGTGTGCTGGTAGGAACGATGCACGATTTGACAAAAGCTGCATACACACGGAGACGGATGTAAAAAAAAACATTTGAGTGCTTATTCCATTATGTCGATATGAAAGAACAAAAATAGAAAAAACAAAAAATAGATGCTGTCTGAGTGTTCGACAAAGAAAAAAAAATTTCATCAGCTAGAGTTCCAAAGAGTATCAAAGATGAAATTTTGCGTAGGCAATCAGCCGGTATTTTCCCCAGCTTTAAAGGTAGCGCATTCCGACTGCGAACAGATGTCTGAACAGGGAAACCAGTTTGCATCTTTTGGGGTTTTTTTATTTTTTCCCTGTTCTTACCAGCAAGCAAGGGCCTAGTTTTCCGGAAAGTGGAGCGGGTTTTAACACACCCAAAAGATGTTCTGTCAGAGTTATTGACCCGCCAAAGTTTTCGAGGAGGGGAGTCCGCACTGATGTTATCTCCAAAAGGGGATAAAATTTTCCCTTCCAACCCACCTGCCGCCATGGCGCAGTGGTTAGCGCTTTGGGATTTCGGAATGGAAGGCCCGCGGGGTTCGAATCCCTAAGAGTCATAAAAATATTTCGGACTCCGGCTGGCTCCTACCCGGATTAAAGGTATTGTGGGTTTAAATGGAAGATGGGACCACCAGTCGAGCTTATCACTTTACGGTTGCGAATTTGAGGTGTTGCTCAAATTACCTGACAAAACACTGCTGGGTTTTCTGTATCTCTCGGGCCCGGTTGATAACGAGATATATGACATTAACCCAGAGCACAACCCTGTCAAGTAGTCTCAAAGCAGATGCACTTCCACAGCAGCATCATTACATCATCCTCATTCCCACTGATCATCATGCTTAATAAAAATTACCTC
This sequence comes from Stramonita haemastoma, assembly GCA_030674155.1. Taxonomy (NCBI): domain Eukaryota; kingdom Metazoa; phylum Mollusca; class Gastropoda; order Neogastropoda; family Muricidae; genus Stramonita; species Stramonita haemastoma. The sequence continues at coordinate 14,859,465 of CM060347.1, read as the reverse complement.
TGATTCGGTAACTCCCGTTGCTGTGGGTCTCATGGTGACCTCAGAATTGGTTTACCATACACTTCTTTTCCTGTCGTAAATTTGTATAAAAAGTTTTGGGGGGTTGGAGGTTCACGGGCGACGATCTTTGGGGGGCGTTGTGTTGGTCACCACATTAGGTGGGTGACTCACAGTCTGGTCCAGGGGACTGAGCAAATACTATCTTTTGTAGGGAGCTTAGAGATGGTGTCTTGCGTGTGTTAGCTCAGAACAGGCCCCATAAAACGCCAAAGTGCCCCAGCAGAAGTGAAAAGGACCCTCTGGCTGGTGGCCCCCCCAGCGGCTGATATTGATGGGTTCCCTGTGGACTTCCGCCCCTGAGGATGCGACATAACGAATCAGGGTATGGCTGTGGCGGGGAAATTGAAATAAGCGGCGGGGGAACAGCAGGACGGCGCCCGTCACATAAGGGTGAGGCAGCAAAAAAAAAAACACAAAAAAAACCCATCTACACGGGCGTCTCGGAGGGCAGATCAAACCCGGCCGTCGATCATGACCTCAGCGTCTAACCACTAGGCTACCTACTTTAGCGACCCCTGGGCCCGTTGTTATCAGTTGCAAGTTACCTTGGCCCTTACGTTATCTGCAGTGTTTTACCCGGGCCCAGGATGGTTTTGGCGTAGTGTATGTAGTGGAGTGTAGTGTAGCAGTTGGAGCACTGCTAGTTGCCGTTATCTCGGGGAGGCCAATGAGACTGAAAACCCTTCGTGCAGAAAGATGGCTTCCAGCTTAAATGCTGCACGCGCGTGATAGGTAGACAGAAGACTAATCATACATACATACATACATACATACATACTCATAATACATACATAACATACATAACTACATAATACATACATACATAATTAATAATGTGTGTGCCCTTTAAAAATATAATTAACATTACTTTTTGTAATGTATTATGTATGTATGTATGTAAAGTATGTATGTAAAGTATGTATGTTGTATGTATGTTGTATTGTATTTTATGTTTGTATGTATGTATGTATGTATGTATGTGTGTTGTGTGTGTGTGGTATGGTGTGTGTGTGTTGTTGTATAAGTATAAAATTTTAATATATATACATTATGTATGTATGTATGTATGTATGTATGTATTATGTTATATGTATGTATGTATGTATGCATGTAGCATGTATTTAATGTAAAGTATGTATGATGTATGCATGTTATGTATGTATGTATGTAGTATGTATGTTGTATAATGTAATAGAGAGATAATGTAATAGAGAGAGAGAGAGAGAGACTGAGAGAGAGAGGGGAGAGGGGAGAGAGGAGAGAGAGAGAGAGAGAGAGAGAGAGACAGACAGACCAGACAGACAGGGGCAGACAGACAGACAGACAGACAGACAGACAGACAGACAGACAGAGACAGAGACAGAGATAGAACACAGAAGAGAGAGAGAGAGATGCAAGCAAATGAGATAACAACAATCCCCCGACTTTGTATCCAATGTTCGGCCCTTTTAACTTTTGTCAGGGGCGTGTTTTTAAAATTTTAATTATCATTATTATTATTATTATTGTTAATATTATTATTATTTATTTTTGTTATTAATTCCCCCCACACACACATACAGCACATTTCACATACATATGCACACCCTACATGGATACATATACACGCACACTCATACATACACACCAAACACACACACCAAAATATACACAAAACATGCACACACCCCATACACACATACACAGACACGCACACACACATACCACACATACACACGCAAACCACACCCCACCTACACACATGCACATACACAAAACATAAACAAATACACACACATACACATGCTTGATGGAAAAAAAACAAATCGATGCTTACTCAATGACCCTCTGGAAATAAAAAATTTGATTGATTTGAAATTTAAATTTATTGATTGTTTCACACCAAATACACTGCACACATATACACACATACACATACGCATTAAAACCCTACAAACACAATATACACACAGACATGTATTTAAATTGATATTTCACACATAATTTTATATGCATACAACATACACACTTTAAAACACACGCACCACGCATCAAACACCACACAACACAACCAATGATCAACATATTTCAAAAAAAGTATATGCAGCACAAAAACAGAATCGATGAGTAACAAAAAATAATAATTAGTGAAAAAAAAAATTTCCCAAAAATGAAAAAAGTATATCAAATAAAAGAAAAATTCCCAAAAAATGAATTTTTTTTAACAAAATAATAAAAAAAACAAACAAAAAAAAACAAAAAAAATAAAAAAATAAACCAAAAAAATTTTGGTCCTTTTAAAATTTCAATAGCTTACTACAAAAAAAACCAAAAAGCAAAGGGGGTCAATAATACCACAAGTTTTTGACAAAAAAAATATACAACAAAAACACAGCAACAACAACAACAACACAACAACAACCCGCCTGTCTAGCCATAATCGGTGTCTGCCCATCATTATGCTTAAAAAATTTGGGCACTTCACAAAAAGGGGGTAGGGTTTGGCCTTTGAGAGATGGCGAGGAGGGGAAGGAGGGGGGGGGGGGGGGGGGAGGGGTAGCGGTTAGACAAAAGATACAAGAAAGAACTGGAAAAAAACAAGCTGGCATAAATTTGTCTACCCGGTATATTTAAATTTTATATTTTAATATATATATATATATATATATATACATATATATCTAATCCGTTTTACAGAACGTCACTGTTACATTTTGTGGGGGTTTTAAAAAACGTGACTTTGTGTGTGTGTGGGTTTGTTGGGGTTGTGTGTGTGTGGTGTGTGGGGTGTGTGTGCTGGTTGTGGGTGTGGTTGTGTGTGTGTGTCGTGCGTGTGGCGTTGTTTGTGTGTGTGGGTGTGGCGTGCGTGCCTCTGGTGTGTGTGTGGTGTGGGTTGTGTGTGTTTGTTGGGGCATGTGCGTGTGTTTTATGTGGCTATTTGTTTTGTGCATGTGGGGTTTGTGTGCTATTTGTGGCCCTTTGTGTATTTCATTTGGTGCTGTGTGGGTATGTGTGTTTTTGGTTGTGTGTATTGGGGTGCTTGTGTGTTTTGTGTGTGCATGTGTGTATGTGCGGTGTGCGCACACGGGGATGTGTGGTATGGTGTGTTGTTTGTGTGTGTTTGTGTGCAATTGTTTTGTGTGTGTGTGTGTATGTGATTGTGTGCGCGCACGGGGAATGTGGTGTAGGTGTTTGTGTGTGTGTGTTTGGTGTGTTTTATGTGTCATAGTGTTTGTGTTCATTGGTTTTGTGCGTGGGGTGCCGCGCGGCAAAGTTGGTTGTGTGCGTGTGTTGACCCTACTAGTGACAATACACAGGGGGAGAAACCGGGACATAAAAAAAGAAAAGGGTTTAAAACGAATAGTCTTGGTAATAAAAAGATGTCCCCCCCCACCACACACATACACACACATAAACACACTACGGTATACCAAAAAATGATAACACCCCCTTTCATACACACATAGTAACACAGACTCAAACAACAAACACATACAACCACGCGCACGCATGTCACACACTCCAAACCACCAGACCACACCCAACACATTTCACACACAAACATAAGGCGGGTCGAGCGCGCACGCACGCTCGCACGCATGCACACGGGCCCCACACATACACACACGCACACACTACACACACCACACCCACACACACCACACACACCCCACACACCACACAAAACAATAACTGGGAGATATTTGATGAAAGACTGGGATAAACAACAAAACGACTATACGACTGCCCCACAATCAGAGGGAGGGTGGGGGGGGGGGAGGGGGGAAGGGAGAGAAAAAGGGGGAAATGAGAGAGGAGATGAGAGGGGAGAGAGAAAGGGAGGAGAAGAAGAGGAGAGAGGGGGGGGGGGGGAGCGGAGCAGAGAGAGGAAGAAGAGAGGGGAGAGAAGAGAGAGAGACAGCAACAACAGCAGCAGACAACAACAGACAACATAGACAACACAGACACAGAGAGACACAGCACAGAGAGACACGAACAGCAGACAGACGACACCCACACACACACAGACACAGACACAAAGAACACAGGACAAGAGACCAGGCACAGAAGCGGGACAGACAACAAATAAAATACAACAGAGCAAGCGAGAGAAAGAAAAAAAAAAAAAATGGGAATGAAGTTTAAAGAAACCACCGTAAGGTTAACAGTGGGTTGGTGAAGTGGTAACGTTTTTTTGGGGGTGCGGTGGCAAATTTGGTTTGGGTTGGGGGGGGGGAAAACAGTGGTATTTTGGGGGGGTGGGGGGGGGGGTTTAATGATAGGAGGGGGGGGGGGGGGAGCAGCACTTTGGGTGTGCTAGCTGTCTGTGATTTTGTAACTTCTTTTATTTTGCTTTCCTATTCGGCAAACCTTTGCTGCCGTTTGTTTGTTAGTCTGCAAGATCTCTTCATCACATCCCCTCCTTTCTTCTTTTTTAAACTCTCTTTCTGTTTCTCTGTTTGTCCCCGGGGGTTGTCTTTTGTCTGTTGTCTTTTGCGTCTTCGTCTACTGTCTGTCTGTCTGTCTGTTTTGGCTCGTCACTCTTTTTTTCTCTTGTCTCTTCTCGCGTCCCCCGTTTTTTTTCGTCTGTCTGTCTGCGTCCTCTCTGGTTCTTCTGTCTGTCTTCTTTTCTGTCGTCTCTGTCTCGTCTCTCTCTCTCTCTCCTCTTCTCTCCTCCTCTCTCTCTCTCTCTCCTCACCCCCTCCTCTCTCCTCTCTCACTCTCTCTCTCTCTCTCTCCCTTTTCCCTTTTGCCTTCTTTTGTTACAATCTTGTTGTCTCTTTTTTTTGGGTTTTTGGTTTTTTAAGTTGTTATTAGAGGGTCCTTTTTCATCTGATTTTTATCCTAATAAAAAAGGGGAAACCCGGTGTAAAAAAAAAAAGCAATGATGGTTTCATAATCCCGAATAAGGGAATTTTTGACGGTTTTGACTCTCCCTCTCTCTCTCTCCTCTCTCGCTCTTTTCTCTCCTCCTCTCTCTCTCTCTCTCTTCTTCCCCCCCCCCTCCTCCCCCTCCTCCCTCTCTCCCCTCCCTCCCCCTTTTTTTTTTCCTCCTCTCCCCTTTTCTCTCCTCTCCTTCTCTGCTCTCTCTCTCTTCTCTCTCTCTCTCTCTCTAAACCCCACACCCTTTCCCCCCTCTCTGCTCTATCGTCTGTCTGTCTGTCTGCTGTCTGTCGTCGTCGTCGCTTCGTCTCCCCTTTCCTCTCTCTTCCCCCCTCCCTCCCTCCTCCTTCCCCTCCCTCTCTCTCTCTCTCTCTCCTCTCTCTCTTCTCTCTCTCTCTCTCTCTTCTCTCTCTCTCTCTCTAAATTTTCTCTTGTTCAACACGGCAACTATTCATTAATACTTGGCCAAATTCATTCAGAGGCAAAGACAAAAAGTTTGGGGGGAAAACAAGAATTTGAAACGAATGATCAAATGTCAAGAGGTTTTCTGTAAAAAGTCTGGCAGTAAAAAAAAACATGCTGCGAAAACGCAGAAAGCAAAGGTTGTGTGTTGGTGTGTTGTGTGGTTGTGTGGTGTGTGTGGGTGTGTGTGTGTGTGGTGTGCGGGTGTGTGTGTATTTTTCACTTAAATGCATTTTTTCAAAGACACTATACAAACTAAAAAATATTTATATATTATAATTCTTACAGGTACATACATACATTTTAAATACATGTACATGTTAATCCATAATAATGCTTACAAAACATATAGCATGTATAATGATAGAACCCAGCGATAACGGGTCTTCGGGGGGGTCTATGACTCTCAGTCGGTTAAAGCCACAGAACCGGGGTAAGACCGGCCTGATGACTTTGGCTCGGGACAGACTTTAAATTTTTTTAAAAAATGTATACATACATCTACAAAAATACAACATACATCTACATCATAAAACATACATAAAAACCCTACATACATACATACTACATACATTTCTACAACATGGGTTACATCTACCATATTAATAGTACACACACAAAATATTATTTTGGGGGTGCGGCTTGCGGCGGCGGCGTGTGTGGTTGCATTTAATTAAGTGCACAAAACATAACTAAACTCCTTTCCCACCCCCTTCCTTACTTACATTTTTGTCTAAATCACTTTTTTTGTGAAGGGTCGTAACATTGAGACCCCACGTCTTGGAGTTGTACGGGGTCACATAAGTAGGGGGATTATTAGACAGGAAACATTATTCAATTTTCACCAAAGGGAAAAACACAATAACCAGGACATTTAAATAAGCATTATTGAAAGGCCCTCAAACATCTGCGCACCGTTAATCTGTTCCGCTTTTTGAAGAGTAGGCCAAGTTCGGGGGGGAACATGACTTTACAAAAAATGCATACCCCAGGGGGCAGGGTTAAAAAAAGATAGGAGCTTATTCCTTTCCCGTATAAAAGAATAAACAAATGGAAAAGATAAAAAAAAAGAATAAATAAAAAATTTACCCAAAAAAACAGACATACAATCAGACAACAAAAAAAACAACTACAATCCAGGACAACAATAACTGGCAAAAAGACCACTGTTCAATAAAAACAGAACTGGGACCCCAGACCACAGCAACAACCACAAACCCCCCACCAATTATTTCGGACGACACCTTCGCTCATAACCCACTTCCGGGGGTTGCCAGTTTTTCCAAAACTTTCCCAAGAAATCCACTATCGTCACATTCTCATCATCACCGAGGCAAACTTCGCTGCTTTTGTAACATCAAATCGTTTCGTTTTCGCCACCTCGGAGAAGATGCATGAATGGAGAGTTTCTACGTCACAGAACACAACCACGCCGATGACACGAACACTGAACTTGAGCCCTGTGTGTGTGTAGTGGGCACTTTCTTCAACCTTCCCTGCAATCGAATCAGCCGATCAATTTTCATTGCACACCAATTCGGCAAGCGTTGCAACGACACATACCATCGCTCAGCCATCTTGGAGCGATTTTTGAAGTAATCCACACAAGTTATTGAATGATTTTCTTCCACGAATTTGTGTTTGCACTTGACGAAACGGTGGTTCTTTCTGTTTTCAACGAGATTAATAGATATCTCTTCCCTGTGGCGCGAATAGATCTAGAAGTGTGCGCCGTGTGTGAGAGGTGTGTGCAGGGCTATGTGTATCTTGCCTATCTGGAAAAGTCGTCTGCATTCGCAGCGCGTGGTCTTCTTCCACTTTAGGCGCCGCGGCGAGTGTTATTGGCAAAGTGCATCTGTAGAAGTTGCGGTTGGCCTATGGGCCGTGAGTGGTGTTCGGCCTAATTCTACATAACGAGATGCAGACAGTGATGAGCACAGTGTATGATGTAATTCGACTAACAATTTCTGTTTGTCGATTTTAGGCAGATTGCTTGACAAAATGTGGGTTAAGCTTTTCGAGTTTTTTTTTTGGTACTATCAAGTCATGTGCATGTAGAACTATTTGGCGCAAATTTGAATGTTTTTTAGAAGTTCAATTTTCTTGATTTTTTTGTGAAGGCAGGATGAAAAAAAGGTTGTGTAATCCTATCTTTTACCTCAATACAGATCATTTTGATTGACTATATGAACCAAAGGATGCCGTCATTTTCTTCTCCTACACGAGTGTAAAAAGCTGGGCCTTGCCTGCAGCAGAACATGGAGAGACAAGTCAAGCCTGTGAATTACAAATCATCAGAAGGTTTCCACATCTCTGATGCACACAGATCCAACGAGTCAGTGTGGCAAGAGTGATCCTGAAAGCTGGACACAGGAACACAGTCAGTGTGGCAGAGAGGAATGAATCCTGAAAGCTGTGCCACAGGAACACACATTCAGTGTGCAAGAGATGATCTGAAGCTGGGCCACAGGAAAAACAGTCCCGTGTGGCAAGAGGGGGACCCTGGAAAGCGGGGGCCACAGGAACACAGTCAGTGTGGCATGAGGGGAATGATCCTGACTGCAGGGTCACAGGAACAAACCCTTCTGGCTGCTGTGGTAAAGAGGAGGGAAGCTGGCGTGGTTTGGTCAGGCTCAAACGATGACAGCTCTTGTACCGGGACTGTCTATCCTACAGGGGACGTCGGAGGGAGGGCGAGGCAGGGGCGACAGAGGGAGAAACATTATTTTGTTTTTTGTACCACTTTATCGTCAACTGCAGATTTCTCAGGCGCAATTCGGGTGCTCTCCCCGGGGAGAGCGCATCGCCACAACGTGCAGCGGCCTACCTTTTTTTCTTTTTTTTCCCGCATGAAACTGTTATTTGTTTCCCTATCAGAGTGGCTTTTTTCTACATAACTTTGCCTGGGACAACCCCTTGTTGCAGTGGGTTCTTTTACGTGCGCTAAAAATAGATAATGTGTAAACACACGGACATCGGTTTTTTTCGTCTCATCCAAAAGACTAGCGCCCTCGACCACCATTCAGGGTCTAATGGATGGGGGGGGGGGGGGAAAGTTTTGAGGCCCAACGTGGTACGATCACCGCACACTCGACCCAGACTTTTTTGCTTTCTAGTGCAAGGCGCGTTACCACCTAGACACCAATCCATTTATGTTGGATAACGGCTGGACAGGGCTTTCTGTGCTGTTGCTGCAAAGCTGAAAAGACAGACGGAGGCGCCTGGTGGAGAAATCTGCCCATTCAATGTGTCCACGTCAGGTCGTGTGCCCTCCTCCCGTCATGTTCCACGCCCTCTTCTTCCCCTGGCAATATCTTGTCAAGGGATTGATGATGATGATGATGATGATGATGATGATGCTGCTGATGATGATGATGATGATTGAAGATGATGATGATGATGATGATGGTGGTGGTGGTGATGATGGTGATGGTGATGATGGTGGTGGTGGGTGGTTGGTGGTGAATGAGATGATGCGGTGGTGATGATGATGATGATGATGATGGTGATGGGGATGGTGGTGATGGCGGTGGTGGTGGTGGTGGTGATGTTGATGATGATGTTGGTGTGGTGTGGTGGTGGTGGTGGTGGTGGTCGCTGGTTGGTGGTGGTGATGATGATGTGATGTGGTGGTGGATGGTGGCAATGATGATGAGATGTGGTGATACTGCTGCTGCTGCTGCTGCTGCTGCTGTTGTGCTGCTGCTGCTGCTGCTGCTGCTGCTGCTGCTGCTGCTGCTGCGCTGATGTGTTCGTTGTGGTGGGTGGTACATGATGACGATGATGACTATAATGAAGATGAATGGCGGTGGTTGTTGTTGTTGTTGATGGGTGGTGGTGATGATGATGATGATGATGATGATGATGATGATGATGATGTGGTATGTGGGGGTTTTTTTTTGGTGGTGGTGGTGGTGGTGGTGGGTGGTGGGGGTGGTGATGATGATGATGATGATGATATGGATGGTGGTTGATGATATGATGATGTGGTGGTGGTTGTGGTGGTGGTGGTGGTGTGGTGATGATGATGGTGATGTTGATGATGATGATGTGTTCGTTGTGGTGGTGGTAATGATGATGATAAAAGATTATAATGATGATGTGGCGGTGGGTGGGGGTGATGGTGATAGAGATGATGTTGATGATGTGATGATGATGATGTGATGATGATGATGATGGATGATGATGATGTGTTGGTTGTGGTGGTGATGATGGTGATGGTGAGATGGTGATGGTGGTGATGATGATGATGATGATGGTGGTGGTGGTGGTGGTGGGGGGGGGTGGTGGTGGTGGTGGTGCTTTGGATGATGATGATGGTGGTGGTGGTGGTGGTGGTGGTGTGTAGTGGTTATGTGATGATGATGATGATGGTGATGATGATGATGATGATGGTGGTGGTTGGATGGTCGTGGGTGGTGGTCGGTGGGTCGGTGGTGGAGGTGGTGGTGGTGGTGGTAGATGATGATTTGTGTGTTCGTTGTGGTGGTGGTGATGATAATCATGATGATGGTGATGATGGGGCTATGGTAGTGGTGGTGGTGATGATGATGATGATGATGATGATGATGATGATGATGATGATGATGCTGATGATGATGATTATGCATGATGTGCCATCGTTGACCAAAATTAATGATGACGATGCTCACAAGAATGATGTATGACATTGTTATCATTAGTTGGTGGTTTCCACCTACTTAAAAATAAAGGTCAATAAGGGCACAATTGAGAGAGGAGAGAGAGAGATAAGAGAGAGAGAGAAGAGAGACGAGAGAGAGAGTGAGAGAGAGAGGAGAGATAGAGGAGAGAGAGAGAGAGATGAGAAGAGAGAGGAGAGTAGAGAGAGAGAGAGATGAGAGAGAGAGAGAGAGAGAGAAACAGGACAGGACATTACAGACAGAGACATAGAGAAAGATGGACAAACAGAGACATAGCGGAGAGACATAGAGAGAGAGGAAACACCACCACACACAAACACACACACACACACACACACCACACACTCACACACACTAATAGTGAGGACAGACAGACAGGAGAGGAGAGACAGAGAGAGAGAGGGGCGAGGGAGGGGGGAGAGCAGGTGAGAGAGACAGAGAGAGAAAAAGTCATGAGAGTATTGAGTGAGAGAGAGCACAACATAGACATGATTGATGATTTGACTGATATATTCTTTTATATCGAGGATAAAGGAATAAGCATCTTGTGCTTTTTTACATCCAGTCCCGTGTGTATGCAGTTTGTAAATTGAGAGGACAGAGAGTGAGCGAAAGAGGACAGAGAGAGAGATGGAGAAAGACAGACAGACAGATAGATAAACAGATAGACAGACGGACAGACAGACTAGATAGACAGGACAGACAGACAGACGACGGATAGACAGACGCTAGGGACAGTAGATAGTTAGATAGATAGATAGATAGATAGATAGATTGATAGATTGATAGATAGATAGATAGATTGTTCATGTGTACCTCTATGACCAAGTGGTCATGGAACAACAATGTTCTCTAGTGGTCTGTCTGTCTGTCTGTTCTTCAGCCTTTAATTTACAGCGCAACACAACACACCACAGCATGTCAAGCCGGTCAGCTTTGATGTTCCGCATCGTCCATTTCTTCATCTGGTCTGCCCCTGTGTCTCCTCCACTCCTGTTAAGAAAGTCTTGACACAACCAATTACGACGTGTGACTGACCAAACCACGTCTCAATCTCTTCATCCTCTTTACAACAATCAGCCAGAGGGGTTTGTTCCTGAGGGGGCCCAGCATTTCAGGTCCCCTCTTGCCACATGTCTGTTTTTGATTCTGTGGCTTCAGCTTTCAGTGGGATCATGACCCTCTTTGCCAACATCTGACTGTTGGTTCCTGTGGCCTCGCCAGCTTTCAGGATCTATTGCTCTTTGCCACACTTGACTGTTGTTCCTACGTGGTCCCAGCTTTCTGGATCTATGACTCTTGCCACACTGACTCGTTGATTCTGTGGCCCAGCTTTAGGCATCCCAATCTTGCCACACTGGACTGTTGTTTCCTGTGGCTCCCAGCTTTCAAGATCATGACCTCTTGCCACACTGACTCGATTGTTCTGTGGCCCAGCTTTCAGGATCCATCTTGCCACATGACTGTTGTTTCTGTGGCCCAGCTTTAGAAGATCATGACCTCTTGCCACATGGACTCGTTGGATTCTGTGGCCCAGCTTTTCAGGATCCCATCTTGCCTCACTATTGAGCGTGTTGTTCCTGTGGCCCAGCTTTCAGGATCATGTAATCCTCTGCCTAACTGACTCGTTGTTTCTGTGGCCAGCTTTCAGGATCATCTTGCACACTGACTGATGTTCCTGTTGGCCTCAGCTTTCAGGATCACCTCTTTGCCACAACTGGACTGTTGTTCTGTGGCCTCTTGCCACACCTGGGAAACTGTTGTTCCTGTGGCCACGCTTTCAGGAATCCCATCTTGCCACACTGACTCGTTGATTCTGTGTCTTGCTAGAGATGATCGAAGCCTTCTGAATGGAATCCATCACATCACTCACTCACACAACACACATCGCACACACACTCACACACACATAAGCAAACAAACACAACAAAAACACAAGCAAATACAACAAGCACTCGCATATACACACATACGCAACTCAGCACGCACGCACCCACACACACACACACTTTTTTTTTTGTTGTAAAATTGTTTTGTTTTTTTTGTTGTTGTTTTTTTTTTTTTACAGAAAAAACATTTAACTGGAAATAACAAAACAAAGAGAACAATAGCAACAACAACAACAACAACAACACACCCCTACAGACATAAACACACAAAATACTCCCTTTGTCCCTTCTTTCCGCTCCGACCCTTTCACACGCACACACACACACACACACACACACACACACACAACACACGACACACCACAACACACATCACACCACACAACCGACCACACCACACACATCCTGACTCCGACAACAAGCAGAGACGGCTCAGGAGATCACATCCCATAACACACACAGCATTTACACAATACACACCGGACACACCCAACACACATCACTTAGCACACACACACACCGACACAACCACACACAAATCCACACCCACCAACACACTTAACACATAGATACAGTCCCTCTGAATACACTTTTGAACTTTTTTAACAATAAGAAGTTTGAAAAAATGCGCAAAGGATAGTAAACATCGAGCCTGAAGTTATTACTCATATAGGTATTGCTGTAGGCGTCTCTGCAATGCGGTGTGTGTTTGTGCACGGCATAAAGCAACATTAACAACTGCATATGTCATTGATAATCTGTGTGTGACAGTGCGCTGTGTCACTTAGTCACGAGGAGTCGAAGCCATAGGAAAAGAGAGGAGAGAGACGGAGGAGGGAGGGAGAGAGAGGATGGGGGGGAGAGGACGGGAGGGGAGAGAGAGAGAGAGAAGGGAATAATTTTAAATTTTTGGGAGGGTTACAGAGTAATATTCTTTACGTACTTTTTTTTTTAGAGAAGAGGAGGGGGGGAGGAAAGAGAGATAGGGGAGAGGAGAGAGAGAGAAGAGAGGAGAAGAGAGAGTGGAGAGAGAGGGGAGAGAGAGAGAGAGAGGGTGAGAGAGAGAGAGTTTTGGAGAGAGCGAGTTTGAGGAGAGAGAGAGAGAGAGAACTCTGAACTCTAAACTCTGAACGAACAGTTTTAATACGAACATTGACCAAAGGCCACAATACACGAAGTTTGGGGGAAGAGGGGAAAAACCAGTATTACTGGTTTTGCATAATATGATAAAACATGAAAAAAAAAACAATGATTTTTTGGGAGGGTATGATAGCAACAGCCATATTCTCGAAAAAGGGATGAGTTTGAGACACACCATTGTAATATTGCTTTAAAATTATTTTGTATAGCATCAATCGGTACCAGTCAAAATGTAAAAATTTTAAATCCGGATACTGGACCATACTTGTACATTCAAGGGCTTTAACGCACTCATTATTAAATGATATTTGGATACAGGGAATGTCTTCCGAATTTAAAAAAATGAAAACTGAAAATAAAATGAAAAAACATATCCCGAAGATAAGGAAATTTTGTTCTCTATGTGTTGCTATAAGTAAAAATGCAGTGGTATATTGTTATATTCGGTTTTTTCTCTTAGATTGAGTACATTGAAAATTCAAACAAAAATGGGGTTTCAATTTTTAAATCTTGCTTTACAAATTTTTTTTATCATGAAAAACTATATCTAAGAAGATTGTTCTTAAGAGGTGAAACATTTAATCTAGCTTTGTGAATTACAGCTCAAAAAAAAAATACAGGACGAGAGCGAGAGCGAGGGGAGCGAAGAGAGAGAGGAGAGAGAGAGAGAGAGAGAGGAGAGAGGAGGAGAGGAGAGATGAGAGATGAGAGAGAGAGGGAGAGGACAGGACAGGACAGACAGACAGGACAGACAGCAGACAGGCAGACCCGACAGACAGGACAGACAGACAGAGGACAGAGAGAGGGCAGAGAGAGAGGGCAGAGAGAGAGACAGGGCAGACAGACAGACAGACAGGACAGAGAGACAGACAGGGCAGACAGGCGGCAAGCAGACAGGCCAGACAGGCAGACGAGAAGATGAGAAGAGAGAGGAGAGAGAGAGAGAGAGAGAGGAGAGAGAGAGAGAGAGAGAGAGAGAGAGAGAGAGAGAGAGAGAGAGAGAGAGAGGAGATTTGCCCAAAAATAACTCGATGTTACAAAGTGGCGAAAAAGCCAAGCAAATGAACTGGCATGATTAGATTTCGTGCACGCACTCGCGGGGCGCACGGACACACACGCACACACACACACACACACAACACAACACAACCACACACAACACACAACCCCACACACTCACACTCCCCACTCACACACACTCCTTTCTCACTCTCTCTCTCTCTCCTCTCTCTCTCTCTCTCTCTCTCTCTCTCTCTCTCTCCCTCTCCTCTCTCTCTCTCTCTTCTTCTCTTCTCTCTTCTCTCCTCTCTCTCTCTCTCTCTGTAAATTTATGTAGGAAATAATGCTGTTCATAATTTTATGTTTCGTAAAATAAGTTCATTTTGACTAAAGGGAAAAAACACAGTTTCTGATTCTCATTCTAGAGTAAAAAACGGGTTTTGGGAAAGAAGAAGAAGAAGAAAAAGGGAGAAGAAGAAAAAAGAAGAAGAAGAAAGAAGAAGAAAGAGAAGAAATGGTAATGAAAAATCGCAAGAAGGGGAATTGCAAAGAATAATAAAATAAAGAAAGAGAATGCAAAGAAGAAGAATTCCCAAAAAAGAAGAAGAAAAGAAGAGAAGAAGAAGAAGAAAAAAAGAAGAAAAAGGGAGAAGAAGAAAAGCAGAAGAAAAGAAAAGGGGAAGGGAAGGGGGAGAAAGAGAAGAAGAAAAGAAGAAAAGAAGAAGAAGAAGAAGAAGAGAATTGCAAGAAGAATTGCAAAGAAGAATTGCAAAGAAGAAGAAGAGAAGAAGAAGAAGAAGAAGAAGAAAAAGGGAAGAAGAAAAGAAGAAGAAGAAGAAGAAGAAGAAGAGAAAAAGAGAAGAATGCAAAAAAGGGAAGAAAAAAAAGAAAAAAAAGAAGAAGAAGAAGAAGAAGAAGAAAAAGAAGAATGCAAAGAAAAAAAATGCAAAAGAAGAATGCAAAGAAAAATCCCAAAGAAGAAGAAGAAGAAGAAAGAAATAAAAGAAGAAGAAAGAAAAAAGAAGAGAAGAAGAAGAAGAAGAAGTGCGTAGAATAAAAATCGCGAAGAAGAATTGCAAAGAATTTTTATAATAAGAAGTAAAAAAAGAGAATTAAGAAGAAGTTCAATATCCCAATGATACTTCAATATCTGTTTCAGATTTTTCCCATGTAAAATGCCTGCTTTTTTTTTTTTAAATATACTTCTTGTCTTGCATTCATAGTTATAGATATTGCCACCAATAACCCTTGTTGTTAATCAACATGGTGTACGATGGGTCTTGTTAGGGTTCTTTTGGGAAAATAAATGTGTCTAAAACAAAAAGAAGGAAGGAACAAGAAAAAAGGGAAAGAAGAAAATAAAGAGAGAAAAATATAAAAAAAAAGGGGAAGAAAGAAAAGAAAAGAGCGAAAGAAATAAAGAACGAGAGCCCAGAAAGATATGCGGAAAGTAAAAAAGAAAGAAAAGAGAAAGAAAGTTGAAGAAAAGATGAAAGAAAGAGAGAAAGAAAGATAGAGAGAAAAAAAAAGAAGGAAAGAAAAAAAGAAAGAAATATTAAAAAAGAAAGAAAAAACTAAGCAAAAAAGGGAAAAACAAAAAGGAGCAAGAATTCCACAATGAAAGAAAGAAAAAAGGAAAAAAAAACAAAAAAAAAAGGGGAAATATCAGGAGAAAAAAAAAAACAAAAACAATAAACAACATTAAAACAAACCCCCACCAACACTACCAACACAGCCCCATAATCAAACCCACAGAAACTACGCAAAGACTTGAACCTATTCCCTCAAAAACACAATAAGTGGGAAAAGGGGCTCCACTCGGGCCAATCTGGCCCGCCCAAGCAAAAACAAAAACAAAAATAATAGAAATAGATAATAATGAAAGTTAATGTCGATTGTTTGAAAAACCCCCCAGGCTAGGAAATGTACAGAAAGTTTAAAGGGAATTAAGCCGTGCGCTTTGTTGAGTCTCAGAAAAAAAAGGGGGTTATTTACCTTCGCTTAGCAGAAGGGATCTTTCCTCAGCGATCAGAAGATAACAAGCGAAGTCGGGGGGAAAAAAAAAGAGTTTCAACCCCCCCCCCCCCCCCCTCCCCCACCCCCCCCCCCCCCCCCCCCACAGAAAACAGCACACACACACACCCCACACCACGCACGCCCCCGCACGCACGCACGCAGCACGCACGCACCCCACGCACGCACGCACGCCGCACGCACGCACACACACACACACACACACCAAAAACACAAACACCCCCGTGCGCGTGCACAGACCAAAACACAGACACAGACACAGACACAGACCAGACACACACACACACCCCCAAAACAAAATTTTAAAATATTTTATATATATAAAATATTAATATATATAATATATAATATTATAAATATTATATTATATATATATATATATATATAATTTGTGTGCGGGGTGTATCTATACATACATACACACACACCCATACACACCATGCACGCACGCACACATAGACAGACAATTTCAGACACACACACACACACAACACACACACCACACACAAACCACACACACACACACACACCCACACAAAAAAAAAAAAACAAAACAAACCACAAAACAACACAAACACACACAAACACACAAACTCGCAGTGCGCGCGCCACGCACACAGACACCACGACAACTGTCACAGAACACAGACACAACACACCCCACCCACCCACCCACCCCCAACCCTTAACCTAACCAAACCCAACCAACACAACCCAACCATAAACATGACCCCGGAGTAACGCTATTGCTAAACCAAGGGGAACCCTAACCTTAACCCAACCCTAACGCAACAATTAAAACCCAACCCACAACTTTAAAATAAACCTAATCTACCCAAACCTAACCTAACCCTAAACCAAAATTTTAAATTTATCCCTAACCGTCCCGAACCCAACCCCCCACAAAACCAACCCTAACCCTAACCCAACCTAACCTAACCCTAATACTAACCCGAAAACACCCTAACCCAACATTTGCTAAGCCTAAGCCAACCCCAACCCTAACCCAACCCAACCATAACAAACCCAAAAACCAAAAAAAAAAAATTGACCCAGGACTAACACTATAACAAAAAAGAGGCTAACCCTACACACCCCAACCATCACGCAAAACCTTTTCCCAACCAAAAACCCAACCCGAATTTTACCCTAAACCCTAACCCAACAAAAACCACCCAACCCTTTAAATTCAAAATCCAAATCCAATTTACCCTAACAAATAAAACCAGAAGCAACCCTAAACCCTAACCTTAAAACCCCAAACCCCGACACAAAACCCAAACCAACCCTAACCCACACTAATCCTAGGGATTAGCCTAAACCAAAAACCAACCATAAACCCCCCCCAACCAAAAAATAACCCAACCCAAAAACAAACCCTGGACTAACGCTATTGCAAATCAGAGGTTAGCCCCAACCCTAACCCAAAAGATAACCCTAACCTTAACACTAACCCAACCCTTACACAGATTTAAAAACAAACCTAACCCATCCCAAACCCAAGCCAAAACCCAAAACCTAATTTGAACACTAACCCTAAAAGGCTCCCAAACCCAAAACCCCAACCCCCCAAAACCAACCCACCCCGACATTAACACAACTTAAACCCAACCCAAAACCCTTTGGCAAAAAATTTTTCCCAAAACCAACAAAACCCCAAAATTTTAAACCCTTTCCCCAAAACCAAACAACATTAAAGTAAGAAAAACCAACCCAACACTGCCCTAGCCCAAACCCAACCCTAACGTAAACCTAACCAACCCTAAACCAGCCCCTTTAAAAATTTCCCCAACCCATACCTACCACTAACCCCCCAAATTAACCTTCCCAAAAACCAACACTAAAGATAAAGTAAGAATAACCCTAACTCTAACCCTAAAAACCCAACCCTAACCCCAACTCAAACCCTAACCCTAAAAACCTTACCATTATTACCCCCCCACAAAAACAACCCCAACTTAACCTTTTCCCAAAAAAAAACCCAAACACAACTAGAAATAACCCTAACCCCAACCCAAGTCCCCAACCCTAGGCATTAACCAAAAATTTTCCCAATGAAACCCTAACCAACACAACCCTAACCAAAAAAGACCCATGGCAACGCATTTAAAACCAAAAGGGAACCCTAACCCTAACCCCCAAAACCCAAAAGCTAAAAGGGAAAAACCTAACCCCACCCTCCCCCCCTTCCTAACCCCTTTAATAAACTTACCCTAACCCATACCTAAACTAACCACAACATTAACCTTTTCCCCCCGAACCAAAGCAAAAACCGTAAAAATAACCCAACCCAACCCAACGCTATAAGCAAAACGTAGAGGCTAACCCGACCTTAACCCTGCCTAACCAAACCCAAAACCCCAATCCTCCCCAAAAACCAACCCAAAACCCCTTTCCCTTAAATAACACTTCCTTCACAATACCTAAAAACAACCCAAAATTAACCTTTCCCCCCAAAAACCAAACAAAGACAAAGTAGAAAAAAAACCCAACCCTAACCAACCCTAACCCAACCCTAACCCCAACCCCCCCCCCAACCCTAACTCCCCCTAATTAAACCTAAACCAACCCTTCCCAATACTTACCCAACCCTTACCTAACCTAACCCCAACA
>CM060347.1:14836227-14840644 GCA_030674155.1 Stramonita haemastoma | reverse complement strand
GGGGGGGGGGGGGGGGGGGTTGCTGTGGAAATTTCTTTTTCTTGCTATTGTTGTTGTCTTTTTTGTACTTCTGGTTTTGGTTTGGGTCGGGGTTGGTTTGTTTTATTGGTGGTATCGGGGGCTGATTGTTTTTTTTTGTTTTTTGTTTGTTTGAAGTGGTTGTGGGTGGGGTGGTGGTGGTGGTGGTGGTGGTGGTGGTGGGTGGTGGTGGGGTGCGGTGGTGGTGGTGGTGATGGAGTTCTCTTTCTTGTCATGACTTCTCTTTTGTTGTTGTTGTCGTTGTTTGTTGTTGTGCGTTCCCTAGCTTATCACTCTAGGGAGCACCCGGAATGTTCACTCTGCCCACCTGGGAATCACTGTGAGATGGAAATTGCACATTGAATGTGAATGTGGCCTGTATGACAGTTTTTCAAGTAGCTTGCCATACAGGCAGCCATATTCTGACTTCAGACAATTCATTTTTTCGTCTTCCGTTTAAAGAAAAGTCCAGGTTGTTTTTGTAATTCAGAGCTTGTCATGACAAAGGCAATCTCAAGAAAACATTTTATTTTACAACATAACACCATTTTTAGTATAGCCCTTGGCAATGAGCTGACATCAATAACTGACACACACACCACACACACACACACACACACACACACACACACACACACACACACACACACAACACAACCAACAACATCACACACAACACACAACACACACAGACACCACACACACACACAACACAAACAACACACACACCACATCACAACACAACACAACAACACAACACAACACACACACAACAACACAAAACACAACACACAACACACCAAACACACACAACACACACACAACACACACAAACCACAACATAACACAACACACACACACCCAACACAACAACACACACACACACCACACCACACACACACACACAACACAACACAACACACACAACACACACAATTTGTTCCCCAGCTTTCAGATGACAAGATTGACAAAACTGCATACACACGTGGACTGGATGTAAAAAAAATAAAAAACCAAAAAAACACATAAGTGCTTATTCCATTATCCTCGATATAAAAGAAGAAATAAATAAATAAATAAACAAATAAATGGATTCTATGTAACCTTTGTCTATTTTTCTCTCTTTCTTTAATGAATAAACTAATAAATACATACATTAATATAAAAAAAAACATAAATAAACAAACAAACAAACACTATAAAAAATCCTTGATTTATTTTTCCTTCTTTTTCTTTCTCTCTGACCGTCTGCCATTCTCTCTTTGCTGTGATAAGACAGCAGGTAAATCATCGCCTAATCGGCCAATCTGCCGTCTTGCGGCCATCTGGGAGGCGGGGAAAGTAGGTCAGTTATCACTGCACAAGACGGGACTCACGTGCCCTGGGTCTGTCTACCGGAAAGCTGGAGAACAAACTGTGTGTGTGTGTGTTTCGGGCGGGGGGGGGGGGGGGGGGGTTTGTGTAGTGGGGGTGTGTGGGGTTGGGGGTGGTGGGGTTGTGTTGGTGTGTGTGTGTGTGTGTGTGTGTGTGGTGTGGTGGTGTGGTGGTGGGTGGGGTGGGTGTGTAGTGGGGGGGGGGGGTGTTGTGTTGTGTGTGGTGTGTGTGTGTGTGTTGTGTGTGTGTGTGTGTGTGTGTGTGTGTGTGGGGTTGTGTGGTGGTGTGGGTGTGTGGGTGTGTGTGGCAGGTGTGTGGTGTGGGTGGGTGGGTGTGTGGGGTGGGGTGTGGTGTTGTGTGTGTGAGTTTTTGTGTGTGTGTTGTGTGTGGGGTGGTGTGGTGTGTGTGTGTGTGTGTGTGGTGTTGTGTGTGTGGTGTGTGTGTGTGTGTGGGCGTGTGTGTGATATACAGGGACATCTTTTCATATTTACCCAACTCTCATCGTGGAACATGTACGCAAACAGACGGTACAAAAAAAAATTAAGTGGCGCTGTTCTTGGGGTGACACGCTCTCCCCCAGGGAGAGCAGACCACACTTCACGTAAAGCCTTTGCTGTGATTGAAAGATGTTATCAACACACTACAATACAACACAACATAACACAATACAATACAATACAAATACAGTACAATACAATACAATACAATACAGTGCAATCCAGTTCAAAACAATACAATGCAGTTCAATACTGCGCAATACACTTCAATACAATATAATACGATACAATGCAGACCAAACTCCACGTAAAGTCTATGCTGTGATTGGAAGATGTTGTCAGCACAACACAATGCAATCATACAATACAATACAATACAATACAATACAGTACAACACAATGCAGTTCAATGCAATACAATGCACTTCAATACTGCACAATACACTTCAATACAATATGATACAATACAATGCAAACTCTGACATAAATTGCATATCCAAAGGGCAATAATAATAGTCAAACCTGACATAAATCTAGTATCCAAAAGACACAAAAATCATTTGTCACCAGGTAAACATGTAAAAATTTCCCCTCTGCTCACAGGATGAAAAAATATACTGCAAATGCATCACACACACACACATACACAAACATACACACACACACACACACACACACACACACACACACACACACACACACACACAACACACACACACACACACACTACAACACAGGGGAGACAGAGAAAGATACTAAGAGACAGAGATTCAGGGAGGAGAGAGAGAGACGGAGATTCAGAAAGAGACACACAGAGAGACACAGAGACAGAGAGACACAGACAGACAGAGCAGGAGACAGACAAACATACAGAGAGACACAGAGACTGAGAAAGACAGACAGACAGAGAGACAGACAGACTGACAGACAGACAGACAGAGATGCGAAGACACAGAAAATGAGAGAGACATACGCAGGCAATCCTTTGAAAGGTTGACAAAATAATCACAAACATCTGAGAGAAGAATAAGTCACATAAACACAAAAAGAGAGAAAAAAAAGACTAACAAAAAAAGAAAAAAAAAGGGGGGCAATCAGTCAACCAGCCAAACCAACACACAGACAGACAGACAGATAGTCAGACAGACAGTACTTCCACTGAACTTTTGACCTTGCATGCGGAATGCAAGCCCTACACGTGCAAAAAATCTTTTTCAGCCAGTAGCCCAGGCCAGCGTATGTATGTTCAATCCTCTTACAAGTCAGGATGTGGGGGGGCTGGGTATAACGTCACTGGCATTATCCACATCATCCCCCACCACCACCCCCACCCTCATCCCACTCCCTCATCCACTTACACAACACACCCACTTAACTAAGAGTTGATACAGTCATGCAAAAAGTTGGTGTGTGTGTGTGTGTGGGGGGGGGGGGGGGGGGGGGTTGGGGGGGTCCAGTGAAAAGAAACAAATAGGCATATTTTTCTGTAAATAAAAACGTTAGACATTACCGGTTTTTTATTTATTTTTTTTTTTATTCTTTTATATCGAAGATAAGGGAATAAGCACTCATGTGCATTTTTTCATCCAGTCCACGTGTGTATACAGTTTTGTAAATATTGTCATCTGTTCCCACCAGTACACAATGGACAACTCTTACGAAAAGCGGAACAGGATTTAACGTGTGCGGAAGATGTTCTGCGTGCGTTCGCACACGGGGCCTCGGTTTACAAAGTCTCATCCGAAAGACTTTTAGGGAAGAGTGGAGTCAGCACTAATGTAAACTCCAGGGGTAAAAAAACACACACCCTCCAACGGGAATCGAACTCGGGTCGTGAAATTGTGAGCGCAATGTTCTGACCACTAAGCTATCCTGTTCCCGTGACGTCACACCTAACCCTGACCTCAAAAAGGACTGAACATACGTCTCGGCAATGAGTAGTTCGGGGAGGGGGGGGGGGGGGGGGGGGGGGGGCAGAGAGTAAGGAATGGCAGCTCAGACAGAGGGTCGGTAGGTAGGGAGGTAGGGAGTAGGTAGGTAATGGAGGTAGGAGGGAGGTAGGTAGGTACATGGTGCCGGTAGTCAGAGCAGCGGTATGAGTTCCAATCCACTCATGCACGTGTACAGACATGTCTGCTGACTACAGAGAGGGGAAGGAGGGAGGGGAGAGAGAGGGGGGGGGGGAGGGAGAGAGAGGGAGAGGGGGATGAAGGGAGGGAGAGAGAGAGATGGGGGAGAGAAAGAGAGAGGGGGTTGGGAGAGGGAGAGAGAGAGAGAGGGAGGGAGGGAGATGGTGAGAGAGGGAGAGGGAGGGGAGAGAGAGGGAGGAGAGAGAGAGAGATGAGAGAGAGAGGAGAGGATGGAGAGAGAGAGAGAAGAGAAGACAGACAGACAGACAGACAGACAGACAGACAGACAGAGACAGACAGACAGACAGACAGACAGACAGACAGACAGACAGAGACAGACAGAGACAAAGACAGAGACAAGACAGAGAGACTGCGGGAGGGGAAAGACCTACACGTTGG
>CM060347.1:14823727-14826227 GCA_030674155.1 Stramonita haemastoma | reverse complement strand
CCTCTCTCTCCTCTCTCTCCTCTCTCTTCTCTCCTCTCCTCTCTCTCCTCTCTCTCTCTCTCTCCTCCTCCTCTCCCTCCCTCCCTCCCTCCCCCTCTCCCCCTCCTCCCTCCCTCTCCTCTCTCTCTCTCTCTCTCTCTCTCTCTCTCTCTCTCTCTCTCTCTCTCTCTCTCTCTCCTCCTCCTCTCTCCTCTCTCCTCTCTCTCTCTCTCTCTCACATCACTCCCTCTTCCCCTCTCTCTGTCTCTATCTGTCTGTCTGTCTGTCTGTCTGTCGTCTGTCTGTCTGTCTGTCTGTCTTCCTCTCTCTCTCTCTCTCCCCCCTCCCTCACCTCCCTCCCTTCCCTCTCTCTCTCCTCTCCTCTCACTCTCTCTCTCACTCTCGATCTCTCTCTCTCGTCATCATACTTCATCTCACTCTCAAGTCTCTCTCTCAATTTCTCTTGTTCAACATCGGCGAAACTATCATTAATAACTTGGCAAACTTCATGCAGAGGCAAAGAGCATAAGCTAAGGGGAGACAAGTATGGAAACAGAATGTATCAAATGTCAAGAGGTTTCTGTAACAGTTCTGGCAGTAAAACAACATGCGTGCGTAACGCAGATAAGCAAAGGTTGTGTGTGTGGTGTGTGTGTGTGTGTGTGTGTGTGTGTGTGTGTGTGTGTGTGTGTGTGGTGTGTGTGTGGTGTGTGTGTGTGTTGTGTGCACTTAAATGCATGTTTTCAAAGAACACTATACACACATACATAATATTTATATATTATACATTCTTACATGGATACATACATACATGTATACATACATGTACATGTATACATACATATATAATACTTACATACATATATGCATGTATACATGTATAGATAACCCAGCGATAGACTGGCGTCCTGTCCAGGGGGAGTCTATGACTCTCAGTCGCTTAACGCCACAGAAACCGGGATAAGCACCGGCCTGATGAGCCTTAGGCTCGGGACAGACTTTAACTTTTTTTAACATGTATACATACATACATACATACATACATACATACATACATACATACATACATACATACATACATACATACATACATACATACATACATACATACATACATACAATGCATACATACATACACATATATACATAGTACACACACATATATTTATATTGGGTGTGCGTGCATGCGTGCGTGCGTGCGTGTGTGTGTGTGCATTTAATTAAGTTGCACACACATCAACTAAACTCCATGCCCACCCCTCTTCCCTTACAGTTACATTTTTGTCTAATATCACTTTTTTGTGAAGAGACGTAACATTGAAGACCGCCACAGTACAATTGGAGATGTCGTGTCACATGAAGTATGGGTATTATTAGACAGGAAACATGTATTCAGATATCACCACAAGTAAACACACATATACCATCCAGGACATTATAATAAGCATTATTAGACGGCCATCAGAACATCTTGCGCACACGTTAAATCCTGTTCCGCTTTTCGTAAGAGTAGGCCATCGTGTACCGGTGGGAACATGACATTTACAAAACTGCATACACACGGGGACAGGGTGTAAAAAAAAGCATATGATTGCTTATTCCATTATCCTCGATATAAAAGAATAAACAAATGAATAGATAAATAAATGAATAAATAAATATCACCCCAAATAACAGACATACAATCAGACAACAATAAAAACAGACATACAATCCAGGACAACAATAACTGGCAGAATGACAACAGCCTGTTCAATAAAAACAGAACTGGAGACACAGACCCACAGCCATACAAACACACCAAACACCCACCCAAATCATTACTGGACGACACTCTCTCTGCTCATAATCCACACTTACCGATGGTTGCCAGTATTTCCAAATTCTCCAATTTGAAATCACCACTATCGTCATCATTCTCATCATCACACTGATGGTCTAAACTTCGCTGTCTTCTGTAACATCCAAATCGTTTCGTTTTCGCCACTCGAGAAGATGCCATGAATGGAGAGTTTCTACGTCACAGACACACAACACGCCGATGACACGACACTGAACTTGAGCCCCTGTGTGTGTGTGTGGGCACTTTCCTTCAACCTTCCCGCAATCGATCAGCCGATCAATTTTCTTGCACACCAATTCGGCAAGCGTTGCAACGACACATACCATAGCTCAGCCATCTTGGAGCCGATTTTGAAGTAATCCACACAAGTTTTTGAAGATTTTCTTCCACGAATTTGTGTTTGCACTTGACGAAACGCGTTGTTCTTTCTGTTTCAACGAGATAATAGATATCTCTCTCCCTGTGGCGCGAATAGATCTAGAAGTGTGCGCGTGTGTGAGAGAGTGTGTGCAGGCTATGTGTATCTTGCCTATCTGGAAAAGTCGTCTGCTTCGCAGCGCGTGGTCTTCTTCACTTTAGGCGCCGGGCGAGTGTTTTGGCAAAGTGCAGTAGAAGTTGCGGTAGGCCTATGGGCCGTGAGTGGTGTTCGGCCTATTTCTACATAACGAGATGCAGACA
>CM060347.1:14807993-14810493 GCA_030674155.1 Stramonita haemastoma | reverse complement strand
GGAAATGTTCCAAAAGTTGAAAGGGAATTAAGCCGTGCTGCTTTGTTGAGTTTTAGGATAAAAGAGTTCTCTACCTTCGCTTAGCAGAAGGGATCTTTCCTCAGCGATCACAAGATAATAAGCGAAGTCGGGGAAAAAAGAAGAGTTCACCCGCCTCCCCCTCCCCCCTCGCCCCCCCCCCCCCCCAACAGAAACAGCACACACACACACACACGCACACACACACACACACAAACACACGCACACGCACACGCACACGCACACACACAAACACCCGCGTGCGCGTCCACGCACACAGACACACAGACACACAGACACACAGACACAGACACAGACACAGACACAGACACACACACACACACACACACACACACACACACACAC
This sequence comes from Stramonita haemastoma, assembly GCA_030674155.1. NCBI lineage: Eukaryota > Metazoa > Mollusca > Gastropoda > Neogastropoda > Muricidae > Stramonita > Stramonita haemastoma. The sequence continues at coordinate 14,810,109 of CM060347.1, read as the reverse complement.
ACACACACATATATATATATATATATATATGTGTGTGTGTGTGTGTGTGTGTGTGTGTGTGTGTGTGTGTGCGTGTGTGTGTGTATATACACACACACACATACACACGCATGCACGCACGCACACACACACAAACACACACAAACACAAACTTGCACGTGCGCGCGCACACGCACACAGACACACACAGACACACACAGACACACTGTCACAGAGACACAGACACAGACACAGACACATCCACACCCACCCACCCACCCACCTAACCCTTAACCTAACCATGTATATATCCATCCATCCAAAGCCTTTTTTATGCCTTCTTGGCATGTAGGGCAGCAACAAAGGTTCTCCACTCCTGCCTGTCTTGGGCCTGTTTCTGAATGGTTCCCCAGGAGTGTTGGAGGGTCTTCAGCTCTGTTTCTATTGTCCGACGCCAGGTGTTCTTGGGTCGTCCTCGCCTGCGTTTTCCGTCTGGTGTCCAGTGGAGGGCTGTTCGGGCGATGTTCCCTTGTTCCCGTCGGCTGATGTGTCCTATCCATCTCCATCGTCTTTGCATAATGATGGTATCTATATTTTCTTGGTCGCAGCGGGCCAGGAGTTCTTGGTTGGAGATGGTCTCAGGCCAGAAGATGCGCAGTATTCTCCTGAGATTCTTCGTGTGGAATGTAGACAGTTTGTTAATGTCATTCTCAGTCATCCTCCAGCATTCTGCGCCATACAGGAGGGTGGAAAGTACGCAGCTCTGATACAGTCTTAGTTTGGTCTTTGTGCTGTATTGGGATGACTTCCACACATTGTTCAGATTTCTGTAAGCAGCTCTTGCTTTGTTGATGCGGTTTTGGATGTCACTGCTTGCTCCGCCATCATGCCTGACAATACTCCCAAGGTATGTGAACTCTTCAGTTGTTGGCAGATCTTCTCCGTTCACTGTGACAGGAGAGGGATTCTGAACGTTTAGCATCATCACCTCTGTCTTCTTCTGGCTGATTTTCAGGCCTACTTGCTGTGCAAAAGTGTTGAGACGGGATGTCTTCTCCTGGATATGATGGTGGGTGTGTGAGAGCAGTGCCAGATCGTCAGCAAAATCTAGGTCTTCAAGTGTTGTGAAAGGGGTCCATCTGATGCCCCGCGGCTGGTCAGCTGTTGTCTGTCTCATCACCCAGTCGATTGTCAGGTTGAAGAGCAGTGCCGACATGGGGCAGCCTTGTCTGACGCCGGTCTTTACACTGAAGCTGGTTTCACTGTTTCCTACTCTGCATGTGAAGTTTTTGTAGAAGCTCTTAATGACTTGTACAATCTCCTGCGGTATTCCATATGCTCGGAGTATGCACCATAGACTTTTTCGATGTATGCTGTCAAAGGCTTTCTCAAAGTCTACAAAGTTGATGTACAGCTGTCTCTGCCATTCTGTGCACTGTTCGATGATGTTGCGCAGGGTAAAGATCTGATCTGTGCATCCTCTTCCTGGTCGAAAACCTGCCTGTTCTTTTCTGAGTTGTTGGTCCACTGCTTCTGAGATTCGTTTAATTATTATTTTTGCTAGGATCTTGCTGGGAATAGATAGCAGAGTGATTCCTCTCCAATTGTTACAGTTGCTCAGGGCTCCTTTCTTTGGGATCTTCACGGTGACTCCTTTTGTCCAGTCTTCTGGTAGCTGTTTCTCCTCCCATATAGCTGTAAAGAGTGGTTGTAGAACCGTGGCTGCAAACTCTGTGTCTGCTTTGAAGAGCTCTGCATTTAGGTTGTCCTGGCCAGGGGCTTTTCGGTTCTTGAGAGATCTGATGGTTGTTATAATTTCTTTCTTCTCTGGTGGAGTGGTGTTAACACTGAGGTCGGCATCAGGGTCTTGTACATCCGCCTCTTCAGTTGGTGGCGGTCTGTTGAGAACTTCGTTGAAATGTTCTGCCCATCTAGCATCTTGTTCTGCTTCTGTGGTAAGGAGTCGGCCCTGTTTGTCTTCAATCGGCGTCTCGGTGTTTCCCCGGTATTTGCCACTGACAATTTTGGTGATCTTAAACACCTGTCCTTGTTCTCCTTTGGCGGCGGCCTCTTCTGCTTGGCTTGCAATATCATCCAAGTAGGCTCGTTTGTCTGCTCTTGCCATCTTCTTCACAGT
>CM060347.1:14785493-14802993 GCA_030674155.1 Stramonita haemastoma | reverse complement strand
TTGGGGTTGGTGTTAGGTATGGTTTCGGTAAGTGTTAGTCTTAGGATTAGGGTTAGGGTTAGGTTTAGGGTTAGAGTTAGGGTTAGGGTTAAGGTAGGTCTGGACGTTTAGTCTTTAGTGTTGGTATTTGAGGAAAGGTTAATGTTGGGATTAGTTTTAGATATGGTTTCGGTAAGTGTTATTCTAAGGGTTAGGGTTAAGTTTAGGGTAAGGGGTAGGGGGTTAGGGTAAGAGTTAGGGTTAGGGGTTTGGGTTAGGGTTGGGATTAGGGTTCGGGTTAGGGTTAGGGTTAGGGTTAGGGTTAGTCTCTACGTTTAGTCTTTAGTGTTTGTCTCTGGGGAAAGGTTAATGTTGGGGTTAATGTTAGGTATGGTTAGGGAAAGTGTTGGTCTAAGGATTAGGGTTCGGAATTGGGTTAGGGTTAGGGTTTGGGTTAAGGTTAGGGTTGGGGTTAAGGTTAGAGTTAGGGTAGTGGTTAGGGTTAGAGTTAGGGTTAGCGTTAGTCTCTACGTTTAGTCTATTCTTTTCATCTTTGGGGAAAGGTTAGTGTTGTGGTTACTGTTAGGTATGGTTAGGGTAACTATTAGTCTAATGGTTACGGTTTGGAATAGGGTTAGGGTTAGGGTTAGGGATAGGTAGGGGTAGGGGTAGGGGTAGTCTCTACCTTTACTCTTTAGTGTTGGTCTTCGGGGAAAGGTTAATATTAGGGTTAGTGTTAGGTATGGTTAGTGTAAGTGTTAGTGTAAGGGTTAGGGTTGGGGTTGGGGTTAGGGTTAGGGTTAGGGTTAGGGTTAGGGTTAGTCTCCACGTTTCGTGTTTTGTGTTGGTCTTTAGGGAAAGGTAAATGTTGGGGTTAGTGTTAGGTAAGTGTTAGGGTAAGTATTAGGCTAAAGGTTAGGGTTAGGGATTGAGTTAGGGTTTGGGTTAAGGTTAGGGTTAGGGTTTAGGTTAGGGTTAGGACTAAGGTCAGGGTAAGTCTGTGCGTTTAATCTTTAGTGTTGGTCTTTTAGGAAAGGCTAATGCTGGGGTTAGTGTTAGGTATGGTTTTGTTAAGTTTGAGTATAAAGCTGAGGGTGAGAGTTAGTATTAGGGTAAGGGTTAGGGTTAGGGTTAAGTTCAGGGTTAGTGTTAGGGTTAGGGTTAGGGTTATGGATAGTCTCTACGTTAAATCTTTAGTGTTGGTCTTTGGGGAAGAGTTAATGTTGGGGTTACTGTTAGGTATGGTTAGGGTAAGAGTTAGTCTAAGGGTTAGGGTTAGGGTTAGGGTTAGGTTAGGGTTAGGGTTAGGGTTAGGGTTAGGGTTAGGGTTAGTGTTTAGGTTTCGGTTAGGTTTGTCTCTACGTTTAATCTTTAGTGTTAATCTTTGAGGAAAGGTTAATGTTGGGATAAGTGTTAGGTTTGGTTTCGGTAAGTGTTAGTCTAAGGGTTATGGTTAGGGTTTGTGTTAGGGTCAGGGCTAGTGTTAGGGTTAAACTCTACGTCTCATCTTTAGTGTTGGTCTTTATGGAAAAGTTAATGTTGGGGTTAGTGTTAGATATGGTTTTGGTAAATGTTAGTCTAAGGGTTATGGTTATGGTTATGGTTAGGGTTAGTCTCTGCGTTTCGTGTTTGGTGTTGGTCTTCGGGGAAAGGTAAATGTGGGGTGTGTGTTAGTAAGGGTTAGGGTAAGTATTAGGCTAAGGGTTAGAGTAAGGGATTGAGTAAGGGTTAGGGTTAGGGTTAGGGTTAGGGTTAGGGTTAGGGTTAGGGTTAGGGTTAGGTTAGTCTCTACGTTTAATGTTTAGTGTTGGTCTTTGAGGAAAAGTTAATATTGGGATTACTGTTAGGTATGGTTAGGGGTTTAGTGTTAGGTAAGGGTTAGGGTAAATATTAGGCTAAGGGTTGAAGTTAGGGTTTGAGTTAGGGTTAGGGTTATGGTTATGGTTATGGTTAGGGTTAGGTTTAGGGTTAGGGCTAGGGTTAGGGTTAGGGCTAGGGTTAGGGTTAGGTAGGTTAGGGTTAGGGTATAGGGTTAGGGTTAGGGTTAGTGTTAGGGTTAGTGTTAGTGTTAGGGTTAGTGTTAGTGTTAGTATTATGGTTAGGGTTAGGGTTAGTCTCTACGTTTAATCTTTAGAGTTGGTTTTTGAGGAAAGGTTAATGTTAGAGTTTAGTGTTAGTTATGGTTTTGGTAAGTGATAGTCTAAGGGTGAGGATGAGCTTTAGGGTTAGGGCTAGGGTTAGGGTTAGGGTTAGGGTTAGGGTTAGGATTAGGATTAGGATTAGGGTTAGGGTTAGGATTAGGGTTAGGGTTAGGGTTAGTCACTACGTTTAGTTTTTAGTGTTAGTCTTTAGGGAAAGGTTAATGTTGGGGTTATTATTAGGTTTGGTTAGGGCAAGTGTTTGTCTAAAGGTTATAGTTTGGAAGAGGGTTAGGGTTAAGTTTAGGGTTAGGGTTAGGGTTAGTCTACATTTAATCTTTAGTGTTGGTCTTTGTGGAAGAGTTAATGTTGGGGTTACTGTTAGGTATGGTTAGGGTAAGTGTTAGTCTAAGGTTAGGGTTTGGAATAGGGTTAGGGTTAGGGTTAGGGTAAGGGTTAGGGTTAGGGTTAGGGTTGTTGAGTTAGGGTTAGGGTTAGGGTTAGGGTTAGGGTTAGTCTCTACGTTTAGTCTTTAGTGTTTGTCTTTGGGAAAGGTTACTGTTGGGTTTAGTTTAAGGTAAGGGGAAGGGTAAGGGTAAATATTAGGATAAGGGTTATGGTTAGGGTTTGAGTTAGGTTTAGGGTTATGGTTATGGTTATGGTTATGGTTATGGTTAGGGTTTTGGTTAGAGTTAGGGTTAGCGTTAGTGTTAGGGTTATGTTTAGGGTTAGAGTTAGGGTTACTCTCCACGTTTGATTTGTAGAGTTGGTCTTTGAGGAACGGATAAATTTGGGGTTAGTGTTAGGTATGGTTTTGGTAAGTTTTACTCTAAGGGTTACGGTTAGGGTTAGGAGAAGGGTTAGGGTTGGGGTTAGGGTTAGGGTTAGGGTTAGGGTTAGGATTAGGGTTAGGGTTAGGGTTAGGGTTAGGCTTAGGGTTAGGGTTAGGGTTAGGATTAGGGTTAGGGTTTGTCTCTACGTTTAATCTTTAGTGTTGGTCTTTGAGGAAAGGTTAATGTTGGGGTTAGTGTTAGCTGGGATTTCGGTAAGTGTTAGTATAAGGGTTGGGGTTAGGGTTGGGGTTAGGGTTGGGGTTAGGTTTAGGGTTAGGGTTAGGGTTAAGGTTAGGGTTAATCTCTACGTGTAATCTTTAATGTTGGTCTTTTAGCAAAGGTAAATGTTGGGATTAATGTTAGGTATGGATTCAGTAGGTGTTAGTTAAAGGGTTAGGGTTAGGGTTGGTGTTAGGGCTAGGGTTAGGGTTAGGACTAGGGTTAGTGTTAGGATTAGTCTCTACGTTTAGTCTATAGCATTGGTTTTTGGGGAAAGGTAGTTTTGGGTTTACTGTTAGGTATGGTTAGGGTAAGTGTTAGTATAAGTGTTAGGGTTAGGAATAGGGTTAGTGTTAGGGTTAGGGTTAGGGTTATTTTTAGGGTTAGGGTTAGGGTTAGGGTAAGGGTTAGTCCCTACGTTTAGTGTTTAGTGTTGCTCTTTGGGGAAAGGTCAATGTTGGGGTTAGTGTTAGGTTAGGGTAGAGGAATATAGGCTAATGGTCAGGTTAAGGTTTGAGTTAGTGTTAGTGTTAGGGTTAGGGTTAAGGTTAGGTAGGGTTAGGTTAGGTTAGGGTAGGGTTAGGGTAGGGTTAGGGTTAGGGTTAGGGTTAGGGTTAATGTTAGGGTTTGTCTTTGAGGACAGCTTGATGTTGAGGTTAGTGGTAGGTACTATTTGGGTAAGTGTTAGTATAAGGGTTAGGGTTAGGGGTAGGGTGTGGGTTATTCTCTACGTTAAGTCTTTCCTTTTGGTCTTTTGGGAAAGGTTAATGTTGTGGTTAGTTTTTTGGTATCTGTTAGGGTAAGTATTAGTCTAAGGGTTAAGTTTGGGGTTAGAGTTACGGTGAGAGTTAGGGTTAGGGTTAGGCTTGTTTTCTACGTTTAGTGTTTGGTTTTGGTCTTTGGGGAAAGGTTAATGTTGGGGTTAGTGTAAGTTAATAGTTAGGATAAGTATTAGGCTAAGGGTTAGGGTTAGGGTTTATTTTGGGTTAAGGTTAGGGTTAGGGTTAGGGTTAGGGTTATGTTACGGTTAGGGATAGGGTTAGGGTTAGGGTTAGGGTTAGGGTTAGGGTTAGGGTTAGTCTCTACATTGAGTCTTTAGTTTTTGTCTTTGCGGAAAGGTTAATGTTGGGGTTACTGTTAGTTATGGTTAGGGTAAGTGTTAGTCTAATGGTTAGGGTTCGGAAAAGGGTGAGGGTTAGGGTTAGGGTTAAGGATAGCGTTAAGGGTTAGGGTTAGGGTTAGGGTTAGGGCTAGGGTTAGGGTTAGGGTTAGGGTTAGGGTTAGAGTTAGGGTTAGGTTTAGGGTTAAGGTTAAGGTTTGTTACTACGTTTAGTCTTTAGTGTTAGTCTTTGGGGAAAGTTTAATGTTGGGTTTAATGTTAGGTAAGGGTTAGGGTAAATATTAGCCTAAGGGTTAAGGTCAGGGTTTGAGTTGTGGTTAGGATTAGGTTTAGGGTTAGGGTTAGGGTTAGGGTTAGGGTTAGTCTGTACGTTTAATCTTTAGTGTTGGTGTTTAAGGAAAGGTCAATGTTGGGGCTAGTGTTACGTATGGTTTCGGTAAGTGTTACTCTAAAGGTTACAGTAAGGAGTAGGAATATGGTTAGGGTTCGGCTTAGGGTAGAGGGTTATGGTTAGGGTAAGGGTTAGGGTTAGGGTTAGTGGTAGGGTTAGGGTTAGGGTTAGGTAGGATTAGTCTCTACGTTTGATCTTTAGTGTTGGTCTTTGAGGAACGGATAATGTTGGGGTTAGTGTTAGGTATTGTTTTGGTAAGTGTTACTCTAAGGGTTAGGTTTAGGAGTAGGGTTACTCTTAGGGTTTGGGTTTGGGTTAGGGTTAGGGTTAGGGTTCGGGTTAGTGTTAGGGTTAGGGTCAGGGTTGGGTTAGTTTGGTTAGTGTTAGGTTAGGGTTAGGTTAGGTTTAGGGTTATGGTTAGCGTTAGGGTTAGTCTCTACGTTTAATCTTTAGTGTTGGTCTTTGTGGAAAGGTTTACGTTCGGGTTTATGTTAGTTATGGTTTTGGTAAGTGTTAGTCTAAGGGTTAGGTTAGGTTAGTGGTTATTAGGAGTTAGGTTATAGGTTAGGGTTAGGGTTAGGGTTAGGGTTAGTGTTAGGTTTAGGGTCAGGGTTAGAGGTCAGGTTAGGGTTAGGGTTAGGGTTAGGGTTACTCTGTACGTTTAATTTTTTAGCGTTGGTCTTTGAGGAACGAATAACGTTGAGGTTAATGTTAGGTATGGTTTTGGTAAGTGTTGCTCTAAGGGTTAGGGTTAGGAGTAGATAAGGGTTAGGTTGGGGTTAGGGTTAGGGATAGGGTTAGGGATAGGAGTTAGGGCTAGGGTTAGGGTTAGGGTTATAGTTAGGGTTAGGATCAGTGTTAGACTTAGTCTCTAATTTAATCTTTAGTGTTGGTCTTTGAGGAACAGACATAGTTGCTGTTAGTGTTAGGTATGGTTTCGGTAAGTGTTACTCTAAGGATTAGGGTTAAGAGAAGGGTTACTGTTAGGGATGGGGTTAAGGTTAAGGTTAGGTTTAGAGTTAAGGTTCGGGTTACGGTTCGGGTTAAGGTTAGGGTTAGGGTTAGGGTTAGGGTTAGGGTTATGGGTTAGGGTTAGGGTTAGGGTTACGATTAGGGTTAGGGTTAGGGTTAGGATTAATATCTCTACGTTTAATATTTAGTGTTGGTCTTTTAGAACAGGTTAATGTTGAGCTTTATATTAGGTATGGTTTTGGTAAGTGCTAGTCTAAGCGTTAGGGTTGGGGTTAGGGTTAGTGTTGGGGTGAGTGTCAGGGTTAGTCTATACTATTGGTCTTTGGGGAAGGTTAATGCTTGGGTTACTGTTAGGTATGGTTAGGGTAAGTGTTAGTCTAAGGGTTAGGGTTAGGAATAGGGTTAGGTTTAGGTTAGGGTTAGGGTTAGAGTTAGGGTTAGTCTCTATGTTTAGTTTTTAGAGTTGGTATTTGGGGCAAGGGGTGTATGGGGTGCTTAAGGAGAGGTGGTACCTTTGTAAACCTGGCAGTAGCATCCCTCGGGATGGACGGGAGCACTGGTCCTCACTTGGCACTCAACTCTCACTTCTGGGTCCGGGTCCTTAACCCACCCACACCCCGGTAACCGCTTCTACTGGCGGGCGAAACGTTGTAGAGGGGCTGGTGCATTCTTAACCACCAGTAGGAGTCTTGGAGAGGAGATGGGCGCCACCAAGCTTCCTCAAGCCCACTGAAAGGACATGATGAGTAAAACAAAACAGAAAGACATGCCGGATCGGACAAGGCCCGGATCAACAACGACCGCGCTACCCACTGCAAGCCTCCAGGGTGGGAGTGACAAGTGTGCTACTGGGGCAGAACAAACTCTAAAGCTTCCAGCTAAAGGGGCAACCATTGGTACATGGAATGTGAGGACTCTGTACCAAGCAGGAAGAGTACAGGAACTTACACATGAATTACAGAGGTATAAATGGGACATCATAGGGCTTGCGGAAGTCAGATGGATTGGCTTCGGAGAAACAACCACGCAAGACGGCCACAAAATATGGTACAGCGGAGAAGAGAAACTACATCAACATGGAGTAGGCTTTATTGTCAGGAAAGAGATTGTGTCAAGCATCATCAGCTGCACACCAGTATCCAGCAGACTCATCTCAATCAGAGTTTCTGCAAAACCCCAGAATCTCACCATCATCCAAGTGTATGCTCCAACATCTGACTACGATGATGACCAGATAGAAGAATTCTATGAAGAACTTGAAAACGTCATCTCCAAAACGCCCAAAAAAGACATCCTTATTGTGGAAGGCGACTGGAATGCTAAGGTGGGACCTGATGCCTATGACACCTGGGCAGGAACCACAGGATGATTTGGACTGGGAGAAACAAATGACAGAGGACAGCGGCTGCTGGAATTCGCAAAGAAGCACAAACTGACTTTGGCTAACACACTCCACCCTCACAAGCCATCCAGAACATCAACCTGGCACTCACCAAATGGTCTGATTCATAATCAAATTGATTACATTCTGTCACCCCAAAGATTCAAATCCAGCATAAACAAGGCAAACACAAGAACATTCCCAGGAGCTGACATTGGCAGTGACCACGACCTTGTACTTACCACCACCAGGCTGAAACTGAAAGCAAAACACCAGCCAAAAAGCCCACGCATAAGATTCGACCTGGAAAAACTCAAAGACCCAACAGTGGTTGAGATCTTCCAAGCCAACATTGGAGGAAAGTTCGCCGCACTCACAGCCATCGACAATGATGTGGACACACTGGCCAACAACATCAAAGAAGTGCTAACGACAGCAGCAGAAGAAACATTAGGAAGAAGCAGAACAAAGAAACAACCCTGGGTGACAAATGAGGTTCTTGACCTCTGCGACAAAAGAAGAGAACTTAAGAAACAAAAGTTCACAAGTCAAGAAGCTTACAAGAAGTACATGGATAGCCACAGAGAAGTGAGGAAAAAAGATGAGAGAAGCCAAAGAAGCGTGGATAGAAGACAATGCAACAACATCGAAGCTGGAATGGCCAAGGGAAACAGCAAAACAGCTTACGACACTTTGAAAGCACTAACGAAAACCACACAGCCTAAAGCCTCTGTTATAGAAGACAAAGAAGGAAATCTTTTAACGGAAAACAATGCCATCCTCCAACGCTGGACAGAATACTGTGAGGGATTGTATAACTACCCACTACGCCCAGATACCAACATAGTTTCTGACAAACCCCCTGAACACCAAGATAAAGACCCACCAATAATAAGGTGTGAAGTAGATGCAGCTATTAAACAATTGAAGAAGGGGAAGTCCCCTGGAATCGATAACATCCCAGCTGAACTCATAAAAAATGGAGGGAATGAAACAGCAAGGCGATTCACAGAACTTTGTCAGAAGATCCACGACACCAAAGAATGGCCAAAAGAATGGACACAGTCTCTTGTAATACCCCTGCCAAAGAAAGGAAACCTTAAGCAATGCCAGAACTACAGAACCATCAGTCTCATAAGTCATCCTAGCAAGATCATGCTGCAGTAGTCCTCAACAGACTGAAAAACCAAGCGGAAAAACTCCTGGCAGAAGAACAAGCGGGCTTTAGACCAAAACGCAGCACAATGGAACAAATTTTCAATCTGAGAATTCTGATAGAGAAGCATCTCCAACACCAAAAAGACTTGTACCATAATTTCATAGATTTCAAAAAGGCCTTTGACAGGGTATGGCATGACGGCCTCTGGCAAGTACTCAGGCACTTCAACATTGACAGCTGCCTAATTGAAATCATCAAGGCTCTGTACGAGAACGCAAGAAGTGCAGTCTTCATAAACAATCACGTGGGCGAGTTCTTCAAGACCACGGTTGGGGTTCGCCAGGGCTGCCTTCTCTCACCTGTACTCTTCAACCTCTTCCTCGAAAACATCATGACAGAGACACTGCAAAACCACCACACTTCCATCTCCATTGGTGGAAGACCCCTTTGCAACCTCAGATTTGCAGATGACATTGACCTCATGGGCAGCAGCAAACAAGAACTGCAAATCCTCACAGACAATTTAACAGATCGAGCGAGCGCATATGGCATGGAGGTCAGTACAGAGAAATCAAAGATCATGGTCAACAGCGTGAGTAATGACATCACGGAAATAAAGATGAATGGAGAAATACTAGAAGAGGTGAGCCAATTCAAATACTTAGGCTCCATCCTAACAAAAGATGGCACATCAAACAATGAAGTGAAAGCTCGCATTGCAACAGCAACATCTGCTCTAGTCAGACTCCAGAGGATTATCAGAAGCAACAACATCAGCTTCTGCACCAAATACCACCTTTACAAATCCCTCGTGATATCTATCCTCCTATATGGCTGTGAATCATGGACTCTGACAGCAGAGTTAGAGAGGAGAATCCAAGCATTCGAGAACAAGTGCCACAGAAGACTCCTCAGAATATCATACAAAGAACACAAGACCAATAACTATGTGAAAGAAGAAATCAAAAAGCGAGTGGGCCCCCAAGAGCCTTTGCTCTCCACCATAAAGAGGAGAAAGCTGATGTGGTTTGGTCACACCACAAGACACAACACCCTAGCAAAAACCATCCTGCAAGGAACAGTCGAGGGCAAGAGAAGAAGAGGCCGCCAAAAGAAATCATGGGTTGACAACATCAAAGACTGGACCGCCCAACCCCTGCAACATCTCCTACTAGCCACACAGGATCGTGAAGCATGGAAAAAGATCGCTGTTGCGTCTTCTCTCATGTCCCCCCTACGTCCTTTGGGACATGGGACTGAGTGAGTGAGTGATTTGGGGCAAGTTTAATGTTGGGGTTACTCTTAGGTATATTTAGGGTAAGTGTTACTCTAAGGGCTAGGGTTAGGATTTGAGTTAGGGTTAGGGTTATGATTAGGGTTAGGGTTTGGGTTAGGGTATTGTTTAGGGTTAGGTTTAGGGTTAGTCTCTACGTTAATCTTTACTGTTGGTCTTTGAGAACAGCTTAATGTTAGGGTTAGTTTTAGGTATTATTTCGGTTAATGTTAGGGTTATTCTCTACGTTAAGTTTTTACTTTTGATCTTTGGCATAAGGTTAATGTTGTGGTTAGTTTTAGGTATGTGTTAGTGTAAGTATTAGTCTAAGTGTTAAGTTTTGGGTTAGTGTTAGGGTGAGAGTTAGGGTTCGGGTTAGGGTTAGGGCTAGGGTTAGGCTAAGGGTTAGGGTCAGGCTTATTCTCTACCTTTAGTGTTTGGTGTAGGCCTTTGGGAAAGGTTAGTGTTGGGGTTAGTGTAAGTTAAGAGTTAGGGTATGTATTAGGTTAGGGTTAGGGTTAGGGTTAGGGTTAGGGTTAGGGTTAGGGTTAGGGTTTGGGTTTGGAATAGTTTCTACGAATAATGTTTAATGTTAGTCTTAAAGGAAAGGTTTATGTCGGAGTTAGTGTTAGGTATGGTTTTTGTAAGTGTCAATCTAAGGATTAAGGTTAGGGTTAGGGTTAGGGTTAGGGTTAGAGTTAGGTAGGTTAGGGTTAGGGTTAGGGTTAGGGTTAGGGTTAGGGTAAGGGTTAGGGTAAGGGTTAGGGTTAGTCTGTACCTTTAATGTTTACTGATGGTCTTCGAGGAAAGATTGATGTTGGGGTTTGTGTAAGGTATGGTTTTGATAAGTGTTAGTGTAAGGGTTAGGGTAAGGATTAGTGTTATGGGTTAGGGTTAGGGTTAGGGTTAGGGTTAGGGTTAGGAATAGTTTCTACGTTTTATGTTTAGTGTTAGTCTTTAAGGACAGGTTAATATCGGAGTTAGTGTTAGGTATGGTTTTTGGAAGTGGTAATCTAAGGATTAGGGTTAGGTTTAGGTTTAGGGTTAGGGTTAGGGTTAGGGTTAGGGTTAGTTTCTACGTTTAGGCTTTTATGCTGGTCTTTGAAGAAAAGTTAATGTTGCGGCAAGTATTAGATATGGTTAAGGTAAGTGTTAGTCTAATGGTTAAGGTTAGTCTTTGGGTAAGGGTTAGGGTTAGGGTATAAGGTTAGGGTTAGGGTTAGGGTTCATCTCTACGTTTACTTTTTAGAGTTGGCGTATCAGGAAAGATTAATGTTCAGATTTTTGTTAGGTATTGTTTTGGTAAGTGTTAGTGTAAGTGTTATTGTGAGGATTAGGTTAGGGTTAGGGTCAGTGTTTAGGGTTAGGGTTAGGGTTAGGGTTAGGTATTGTTTCTACGTTTAATGCTTAGTGTTTGTCTTTAAGGAAAGGTTTATGTTGCAGTTAGTGTTAGGTATGGTTTCTGTAAGTGTTAATCTATGGATCAGGGTTAGGTTTAGGGTTAGGGTTAGGTTTAGGGTTAGGGTTAGGGTTAGGTTAGGGTTAGGGTTAGGGTTAGGGTTAGGGTTAGTCTGTACCTTTAATGTTTACTGATGGTCTTTGAGGAAAGAATGATGTTGGGGATTGTTTAAGGTATGGTTTTGGTAAGTGTTAGTGTAAGGGTTAGGGTTAGGATTAGTGTTAGGGTTAGGGTTAGTGTTAGGGTGTTAGGGTTAGGGTTAGGGTTAGGGTTTGGGTTTGGAATAGTTTCTACGTTTAATGTTTAGTGTTAGTCTTTAAGGAAAGGTTGATATCAGAGTTAGTTTTAGGTATGGTTTTTGTAAGTGTTAATCTAAGGATTAGGGTTAGGTTAGGTTATGGTTAGGTTAGGTTAGGGTTAGGGTTAGTCTGTACCTTTAATGTTTACTGATGGTCTTCAAGGAAAGATTGATGTTGGGGTTTGTGTAAGGTATTGTTTTGGTAAGTGTTAGTGTAAGGGTTAGGGTAAGGATTAGTGTTAGGGTTAAGGTTAGGGTATTAGGGTTAGGATTTGGGTTAGTGTTAGGGTTAGGGTGAGGGTTAGGGTTGGGTTAGTCTGTACCTTTAATGTTTACTATTGGTGTTCAAGGAAATATTGATTTTGGAGTTTGTGTAAGGTTTTTTTTGGTAAGTGTTAGTGAAGGGGTTAGGGTAAGGTAGTTAGGGTTAGGGTTAGGAGTTAGGGTTAGGGTTAGGGTTAGGTTTAGGTTTAGGTTAGGGTTAGGGTTAGGGTTAGGTTAGAGTTAGGGTTAGGGTTAGGGTTAGGGTTAGGGTTAGTCTTTTCGTTTTGAGTTTGGTTTTGGTCTTTTGGGGAAGATCAATGTTAGAGTAAGTGTTAGGCAAGGATAAAGGGAAAAATTAGGCTAGGGGTTTAGGTTTGCGTTTGAGCTAGGGTTACGTTTGGGTTAGAGTTAGGGTTAGGGTTAGGTAGGTTATTTTCTACGTTTAGGTTTTTATGCTGGTCTTTGATGTAAAGTTAATGTTGCGGCAAGTATTTGATATGGTTAGGGTAAGAGTTAGTCTTTTGGTTAGGGTTAGGCTTTGGGTCAGGGTTAGGGTTAGGGTTAGTGTTAGGGTTAGGGTTAGGGTTAGGTTTAGGCTTAGGGTTAGGGTTAGGTAGGGTTAATCTCTATATTTACTTTGTAGGGTTGGCCTTTCAGGAAAGGTTAATGTTCAGCTTTTTGTTAGGTATGCTTTTGGTAAAAGTTAGTTTAAGTGTAAGGATTAGGGTTAGGTTCAGGGTCTGGGTTAGGGTAGGGTTAGGGTTAGGGTTAGGGTTAGGGTTAGGATTAGTTTCTACGTTTAGGCTTTTATGCTTGTCTTTGAAGAAAAGTTAATTTTGTGGCAAGTATTAGATATGGTTAGGGTAAGTTTAGTATAATGGTTAGGGTTAGGGATAGGCTTTGGGTTAGGGTTTAGGGATAGGGTTAAAGGGTTAGGGTTAGGGTAAGGGTTAGGGTTAAAAAAAAAAGTAAACAGAGATTAAAAAAGTAAACATAGAGATTAATCCTAACCGTAACCCTAACCCTATCCCTAACCCTAACTCTAGCCCTAAACCAAACCCTAACCCTAACCCTAACCCTAACCCAAAGCCTAACCCTAACCATTAAACTAACACTTACCCTAACCATATTAAATATTTGCCGCAACATTAACTTTTCCTCAAAGACTAGCATAAAAACCTAAACGTAGAAACAAACCAACCTAACCTAACCCTAACCCTAACCTAACCATAACCATAACTCTAACCCTAACCCTAACCATGAACCTAACCTCAACTCTAACCCTAACCCTAACCCTAACCATAACCCTAACCTCAACTCTAACGGTAACCCTAACCCTAGCTCAAATGCAAACCTAAACCCCTAGCCTAATATTTACCTTTACCCTTGCCTAACACTTACTCTAACATTAACCTTCCCCAAAAGACCAAACCAAACACAAAACGAAAAGACTAATAACCCTAACCCTAACCCTAACCCTAACCCTTACCCTAACCCCAACCCAACCAATCCTTACCATAACCCTCACACTAACACTTACTAAAACAATACCTTACAAAACCCCAACATCAATCTTTCCTTGAAGCCAATCAGTAAACATTAAAGGTACACACTAACCCTAACTCTAACCCTAACCCTAACGCTAACCCTAACCCTTACCCTAACCCTAACCTTAACCCTATCCCTAACCCTAACCCTAACCCTAACCCAAACCCTAACCCAAAGCCTATCCCTAACCCTAACCATTATACTAACACTTACCCTAACCATATCTAATACTTGCCACAAAAATTAACTTTTTCTTCAAAGACAAGCATAAAAGCCTAAACGTAGAAACTAATCCTAACACTAACCCTAACCCTAACCCTAACCCTAACCCAGACCCTGAACCTAACCCTAATCCTTACACTTACACTAACTTTTACCAAAACCATACCTAACAAAAAGCTGAACATTAACCTTTCCTGAAAGGCCAACCCTACAAAGTAAATATAGAGATTAACCCTAACCCTAACCCTAACCCTAACCCTAAACCTAACCCTAACCCTAACCCTAACCCTAACACTAACCCTAACCCTAACCCTAACCCAAAGCCTAACCCTAACCAAAAGACTAACTCTTACACTAACCATATCAAATACTTGCCACAACATTAACTTTACATCAAAAACCAGCATAAAAACCTAAACGTAGAAAATAACCCTAACCCTAACCCTAACCCTAACCCTAACTCTAACCCAAACCGTAACCCTAGCTCAAACGCAAACCTAAACCCCTAGCCTAATTTTTCCCTTTACCATTGTCTAACACTTACTCTAACATTAATCTTCCCCAAAAGACCAAAACCAAACACAAAACGAAAAGACTAACCCTAACCCTAACCCTAACCCTAACTCTAACCCTAACCGTAACCCACACCAACTCATTCTAACACTTTTAGTTCAGCAGTGGGAGAGAAAAGAAGGCAGAGGCCGAAAAACTTAACAAACCAGCATCACTTCTCACCTCCTCTCATCCCCCAATGCCAGAGTCAAAATCGACGTTGCACATTTGCAACGCGAGAATAGCTAAAAGTCTCTCTTAGTCCCAGTCAAACATTGCTATTTTTGCACCGAAGTTAAGTAGCTCCTTACACAGTAGCCTACCAGACTAACACGCCTAAAGGCACGTAGCCCGCCCCCTCCCCACCTCCCCCTGTGGAACGGCCAGATTTCCGGGAGATGTGATATAACACAGATGTCTACCATATGTGGCGGTCCACAAAATAGCCTATCTGTAGGTCTTAAGGTCTATGCGTTCTAATTATTTTGTTGCTGTTATGATACTGATGGTCAGTGCACAAAGTACAAATCTCTTTATGTACTTCCCTTTTAAAGATATAACTAACATTACTTTTCAACCAAAGATTTAAGGCAGTAATTATTCCATAAAACCAAAAAGCACGCCCAACATTTTACTTTAAGGTAGGTGTGTGCCCGCGCGAGCGCACACACACATACACACACACACGCACGCACGCTCGCGCGCGCGTGCGCGCACACACACACACACACACACACACACACACACACACACACACACACACACACACACACACACACACACACACACACACACACACACACACGAGAGAGAGAGAGAGAGAGAGGAAGAGAGAGGAGAGAGAGAGAGAAGAGAGGAGAGAAGAGAGAGAGAGAGAGAGAGAGAGAGAGAGAGAGAGAGAGAGAGAGAGAGAGAGAGGAGAGAAGGAGAGAGAGAGAGAGAGAGAGATGAAATGCTGTCATTGAAATTTAATTTTAAACACAATGTGCTTTTCCTAAGCTTTTTTTTCTTTCTTTTCTTTCTTTCGTTTTGTTTGTTTGTTAATTTGTTCTTCACTAGATCTATATGAATAGAAAAGTGACCAGAGGATGGAAGACAATCACAAAAAATCCCTAAACCACTCTTACACTGAACGTGGTATGCACACACACATGCACGCACGCACGCACACGCACGCACACGCACGCACACACACGCACACACACACACACACACACACACACACACACACACACACACACACGCACACACACACGCACACACACATACACACACACACACACACACACACACACACACACACACACACACACACACAACACACACACAACACAACACAACACTGCTAACACAAAACTAGCCTAACGAGATGTCTACACATGAAGCAGATACAGACAACGAACACTGAATAACACAAATGAGGAACTTCAAGCTGATACATTTACTACTTACAGATCGTTTTACAGCACCATTCTTTCACAGAGTAATCCATGTATATCGAGCAACTCTGGGCACTTATAAACATCCACATAGAAACACAACTTTAGATTTTATGAAAACTTTTGTCGCATTAATCGGAAAGCGTGGGTTTCTCAAATACAGAGAAATAGTAGGGAGCCTGAGCCAGCCTGCCTGCTGTGCTATGGAATTTCGCTTACAGTGTAGCCGAATGGATAGGGTCAGTCACAGAATAACAGAGCCAGCGCTGCGCTAACTAAAGAGTCAGATTTTGGGAAGGGTAAACTGCCGTGAACCCTAGCTCAAACGCAAACCTAAACCCCTAGCCTAATTTTTCCTTTTACCATTGCCTAACACTTACTCTAACATTAATCTTCCACAAAAGACCAAAACCAAACACAAAACGAAAAGACTAACCCTAACCCTAACCCTAACCCTAACCCTAACCCTAACCCTAAACCTAAACCTAACCCTAACCCTAACCCTAACCCTAATCCTTACCCTAACCCCTACACTAACACTTACCAAAAAAAAAACCTTACACAAACTCCAAAATCAATCTTTCCTTGAACACCAATAGTAAACATTAAAGGTACAGACTAACCCCAACCCTAACCCTAACCCTAACCCTAACACTAACCCTAATCCTAACCCTAACCCTAACCCTATCCCTAACCCTAACCTGAACCCAAACACTAATCCTTACCCTAACCCTTACACTAACACTTACCAAAACAATACCTTACACAAACCCCAACATCAATCTTTCCTTGAAGACCATCAGTAGACATTAAAGGTACAGACTAACCCTAACCCTAACCCTAACCCTAACCCTAACCCTAACCCTAACCCTAACCCTAACCCTAACCATAAACCTAAACCTAACCCTAATCCTTAGATTAACACTTACAAAAACCATACCTAAAACTAACTCTGATATCAACCTTTCCTTAAAGACTAACACTAAACATTAAACGTAGAAACTATTCCAAACCCAAAACCTAACCCTAACCCTAACCCTAACCCTAACCCTAACCCTAACACTAATCTTAACCCTAACCCTTACATTAACACTTACCATAACCATACCTTAAACAAACGCCAACATCATTCTTTCCTCAAAGACCATCAGTAAACATTAAAGGTACAGACTAACCCTAACCCTAACCCTAACACTAACCCTAAACCTAACCCTAACCCTAAACCTAACCCTGATCCATAGATTAACACTTACAGAAACCATACCTAACACTAACTGCAACATAAACCTTTCCTTAAAGACAAACACTAAACATTAAACGTAGAAACAATACCTAACCCTAACCCTAACCCTAACCTTAACCCTAACCCCAACACTGACCCTAACCCTAACCCTAATTATCACAATAACACTTACACTAACACTTACCAAAACAATACCTAACAAAAATTTGAACATTAATCTTTCCTGATACGCCAACTCTAAAAAGTAAACGTAGAGATGAACCCTAACCCTAACCCTAACCTTAACCCTAACCCTAACCCTAACCCTAACCCTTACCCAAAGCCTAACCTTAACCATTAGACTAACACTTACCCTAACCATGTGTAATACTTGCCGCAACATTAACTTTTCTTCAAAGACCAGCATAAAAGCCTAAACGTAGAAACTAACCCTAACCCTAACCCTAACCCTAACCCTAAACCTAAACCTAACCCTAATCCTTAGATTATCACTTCCAAAAACCATACCTAACACTAACTCCGATATTAACCTGTCCTAAAAGACTAACACTAAACATAAAACGTAGAAACTATTCCAAACCCTAGCCCTAACCCTAACCCTAAAGCTAACCCTAACCCTAACCATAACCCTAAAATTAATCCTTACCATAACCCTTGCACTAACACTTACCAAAACCATCTCTTACACAATCCCAAACATCAATCTTTCCTCGAAGACCATCAGTAAACATTAAAGGTACGAACTAACCCTAACACTAACCCTAAACCTAACCCTAACCTTAACCATAACCCTAACCCTAACCATAACCCTAACCCTAACCCTAAATCTTACCCTAACCCTTACACCAACACTTACCAAAACCATACCTTACACAATCCCAAACATCAATCTTTCCTCGAAGACCATCAGTAAACATTAAAGGTACAAACTAACCCTAACCCTAACCCTAACCCTAACCCTAACCCTAACCTTAACACTAACACTAATCCTTACCGTAACCCTTACACTA
>CM060347.1:14757993-14772993 GCA_030674155.1 Stramonita haemastoma | reverse complement strand
CCTAACCCTAACCCAAACCCTTACCCTAACCTTAACCCTAACCCTAACCCTAACCCTAACCCTAACCCTAACCCTAACCCTAACCCTAACCCTAACCCTAGCCCTAGCCCTAAGCCTAACCCTAACCATTAGTCTAACACTTACCCTAACCATATCTAATACTTCCCGCAACATTAACTTTTCTTCAAAGACCAGCACAAAAGCCTAAACGTAGAAACTAACCCTAACCCTAACCCTAACCCTAACCCTAACCCTAACCCTAACCCTAACCCTAACCTAAACCCTAACCCTAACCCTAACCCTAAATCTAACCATAACCCTAACCCTAGCTCAAATGCAAACCTAACCCCCTAGTCTAATATTTACCTTTACCCTTACCTAACACTTACTCTAACATTAACCTTCCTCGAAAGACCAAAACCAAACACAAAAGGAAGAGACTAACCCTAACCCTAACCCTAACCCTAACCCTAACCCTAACCCTAACCCTAACCCTCACCCTCACCCTCACCCTAAACCCTAAACCCTCACTCTCACCCTAAACCCTAACCCTAACCCTAAACCCTCACCCTAACCCTAAACCCTCACCGTCACCCTGAACCCTCACCGTCACCCTAAACCCTCACCCTCACCTCACCCTCACCCTCACCCCCTCACCCCTCACCCTCACCCCTCACCCCTCACCCTCACTCTTCACCCCTCACCCTCACCCCTCAACCCTCACCCCTCACCCCTCACCCCTTACCCTCACCCCTCACCCTCACCCCTCACCCTCACCTTCACCCTCACCCTTACCCTCAACCCTCACCCCTCACCCTCAACCCTCACCCTCACCTTCACTCCTCACCCTCACCCTCACCCCACACCCTCACCCTCACCCTCACCCTAAAACGGCTCTTTGGCTGGCATCTGTGCTGAAAACGACACCTTTTATGGGCTGGGGTGGGTATGCACACGCGCGCGCTGGTGTTTGTCACTGTGTTTGTTGGTGTGCGCGCATGTTGAGGACACCCTGCACTTTGCTGTGCTGCATCGCATTGCTGTATACTGTCATTATTCTTGTGCCCAGTGCTTGTTTTTTGTGGCGTACACTTATCAGCTTTCTTTGCCACAAACTACCTTTCTTAGCTCTTCGGGGCCCTCCTGTTGCCACAAATCCGGCGCCACACCTATCCAAGATGTCGGGAGAGAGTGTATGCATACAGTACGATATTGTCCTGGTGCCGTGGGTCTTTTACCGTGCCAAAGTCGGGGTCTGACGGGGCTGAAAACGGCTCTTTGGCTGGCATCTGTGCTCAAAACGACACCTTTTTCGGGCTCATGATGGGCATGCTTTCGCAGACGCGCACGCGCGCTGGTGTTTGTCAGTGTGTTTGTTGGTATGCGCGCATGTGGCGGACACCCTGCACTTTGCTGTGCTGCATCATATTGCTGTGTACTGTCACTTTTCTTGTGCCCAATGCTTCTTTTTTGTGGCGTACACTTACCAGCTTTCTTTCCCACAAACTACCTTTCTTAGCTCTTCGGGGCCCTCCTGTCGCCACAAATCTGGCGCCACACCTATCCAAGAAGGCGGGAGAGAGTGTATGCATACAGTACGATACTGTCCTGGTGCCATGGGGTCTTTTACCGTGCCAAAGTCGGGGTCCGACGGGGCTGAAAACAGCTCTTTGGCTGGCATCTGAGCTCAAAACGACACCTTTTTCGGGCTGGGGGTGGGTATGATTTCGCGCATATGCGCGCGCGCTGGTGTTTGTCAGTGTGTTTGTTGGTATGCACACATGTGGCGGACACCCTGCATTTTGCTTTACTGTATGATATTGTTGTATACTGTCATTATTCTTGTGCCCAATGTTTGTTTTTTGTGGCGTACACTTACCAGCTTTCCTTCCAACAAACAACCTTTCTCAGCTCTTCGGGGCCTTCCTGTCGCCACAAATCAGGCGCCACACCTATCCAAGATGGCGGGAGAGAGTGTATGAATACAATACGATACTGTCCTGGTGCCGTGGGGTCTTTTACAGTGCCAAAGTCGGGGTCCCACGGGGCTGAAAACGGCTCTTTGGCTGGCATCTGTGCTCAAAACGACACCTTTTTCTGCCTCAGGGTGGGTATGCTTTCGCGCACAGGCGCACGTGCTGGTGTTTGTCAGTGTGTTTGTTGGTATGCACACATGTGGCGGACACCCTGCACTTTGCTGTGCTGCATCATATTGCTGTATACTCTCATTATTCTTGTGCCCAATGCTTGTTTTTTGTGGCGTACACTTACCAGCTTTCCTTCCAACAAACAACCTTTCTTAGCTCTTCGGGGCCCTCCTGTCGCCACAAATCTGGCGCCACACCTATCCAAGATCGCGGTAGAGAGTGTAGGCATACATTACGATACTGTCCTGGTACCGTGGGGTCTTTTACCGTGCCAAAGTCCAGGTCCGACGTGGCTGAAAACGGCTCTTTGGCTGGCATCTGTGCTCAAAACGACACCTTTTTCGGGCTGGGGTGTGTGTGCTTTCGCACACGCACGAGGGCGTTGGTGTTTGTCAGTGTGTTTGTTGGTGTGCGTGCATGTGGCGGACACCCTGCACTTTGCTGTTCTGCATCATATTGCTGTATACTGTCATTATTCTTGTGCCCAATGTTTGTTTTTTGTGGCATACACTTACCAGCTTTCCTTCCCACAAACTACCTTTCTTAGCTCTTCGGGGCCCTCCTGTTGCCACAAATCCGGCACCACACCTATCCAAGATGGCGGGAGAGAGTGTATACATATAGTACGTACTGTCCTGGTGCGTGGGGTCTTTTACCGTGCAAAAGTCGGGGTCCGACGGGGCTGAAAACGGCTCTTTGGCTGGCATCTGCGCTCAAAACGGCACCTTTTTCGGGCGGGGGTGGTATACTTTCGTGCACGTGCGCGTGCGCTGGTTTTTGTCAGTGTGTTTGTTTGTGTGCGCGCATATGGCGGACACCCTGCAATTTGCTGTGCTGCATGATGTTGCTGTATACTGTCATTATTCTTGTGCCCAATGCTTGTTTTTTGTCGCGTACACCTACCCGCTTTCTTTCCCACAAACTAGCTCTCTTAGCTCTTCGGGGCCCTGGTTTCAATTTGTAATGCACTCTAAATAAACGTAGCAGTTGTATTGAAATAACAACCAATCAGGAAGGCCCACTATCACCACACAACTGTTGCTCCATATAAAAGCTTTTTCGTGTTTGTTCTCTGAGCATATAAACCTATCTAAAAGCACGCGAAATTGCAACCCCCTCCCCCCTCCCCTCCTTTTTTTTTATATTTCCATGTGTGTTTTCACTGCAGGTTACCTTTCTACCAACGGCAGTAGCAATGTACGTCTCCACGTCCATCCTCGATCCTAACAAACACCTGCACCCAGGGTCGCCTAGAAATTTAAGTCTGTGATACACCTTTAGTGAAGGTAAGCTGATGCTGCTTAGGTATTTATATGAATCTATAATTCTTGCAGTTCATCGGACAGTAGTTGTTCATGTATGTATGTTTGGTTTCTATTTTTTTTTTTACTGTCCAGTGTTGCCTTTCAAACACACATACACATCCCACATTCTCGCATGAAGGGAGACATTATGCAAACACACACCACTCATTTATACATGCAAACATATATATATGCATACGAACATTTATTCATGCAGATAGACGACATGCATGCTCAAAATGGCAGACACAAACTGCTACAAACTTACATTCATTTTTACCACCACCCCTCCCCCACTTTTTTGTTCTTTGAATGCCCACACAGTAGAAAGAAAGTCTGTCATAATAGCAAAACATGTCTAGTGCTGCTGTGAACATCTCACAAGTCAGGCCCAGTGCATTTCTCTTCAGCATAGGAGATACCTGGAATCTGTCAAGTCTTTCTACAAAAATCATAGGCAAAAGAACCAAGAAGGCAGACAATAGACTCTTGTCTTTTGGACCAAGGCAGAAGCAACGAGTGAGATAGAAAAGAGAATTTGAAAAGAGAATTAGCAGAGAATTTCCAGAAAGTAGCGATGCTATCTATATTGATACTCCCCCCCCCCCCCTCCATACCTTTATACCCACTGGGAGATCTTTCTATCTGATATCACAGATTGTACAGAGACTTTAACAGACACTTAAGCAAACTGCCCCCAACTTCTCTTTCACAGATGGGGTCACATTCCCAACCCATGTCCTAAATTCAGCCACCAATCACTGCAAGGCAGCACCTTGTTTGAAAATAAGGTGGGCCGCCACTCCCCCCCCCCCCCCCCCCCAATTTGAATTTCAAAACAAACCCGTGCTGCTTTATCTGCCATGCTGAGAGATCTAAAATGAGGTCGCCCACGCTGCCCTAGTGTGCACGCACGCACACATACACACACACGCGTACAACACACACACACACACACACACACACACACAACACACACACACACACACACACACACACAGTACATTGGATTAATACAATCTCTAAGTGTAGGACAAACATGTTCCCTGTATAAGAAAGAACTAAACTTCCTTAGGTGAAATAAGATACTGAATCAGAGATACACTTCAGAAACTGTCTTAACCCATAGTACAAATGAACAATTTAGAATAGAAAGGTAGGAAGTTAATTCTCTTAAACGCAGATCAAAGCCTAGTTATTGCACATCCCTAGATAATCAAATGTTTAAACACACTAACAAGCATAGACACAACCACTTGCTAATATTTCAAGACCAAGCTTCTTGTATTCAGGATAGGCTCCCAAAACTTTGAAACTTACCTAAAACAAAGATCAGTTTCAAACGCATCTAAAAGTATAATTAACAATTCATAAATTATTAAGGGTTTTGGTGGTCTAGAGGTAATGCACCTGTATAGAAAGCGAAAAGTCCGGGTCAAAGTGTGCGGTGGTTTGAATCCCACTTAGGCCCAAAACTATTCCTCCATCCATAAGATCATGAGTGGTGGTCTTTCGGATGAGACAATAAACCGAGGTCCCCTGTGTTACACATCATTATTTAGCGCACGTGAAAGACCCACGGCAACAAGAGGCTTGTCCCTGGCAAAACTCTGTAGAAAAAAGCCACTCTGATAGGGGAAACAAATACACCTGCAGACAGGAAACAGAAAATAAATAATGGGTAGGCACTGTACTTGTGGCGACGTGCTCTTCCGGGAAGAGCAGCCCGAATTTCACACAGAGAAATCTGCTGTGACATAAAGTGGATTAGAAGACGATTTGTAAACTTGTACAGTGATCTTTCCTTTACGCCTCATCCTTTTCTGTTTCACTTGAACGTGTTTGTAGTGGGCTTTATCGTTACCAATGCCATTTTGAAAAAAAGAATGTACGGCTTTAAAAAAAAAATGGGCATATCCCTTTTTGATTTAAGTTGAGTTCAAAAAAGTTCTTTTTTTCAAACATATTTTTGAATATTTATTTTCTTACATAATTATACCAAGTGAAAAACATATAAACGGTTTTGTCAACACTTAAGGAGAGAGAGAGAGAGAGAGAGAGAGAGAGAGAGAGAGAGAGAGAGAGAGAGAGAGAGAGAGAGAGAGAGAGAGAGAGAGAGAGAGAGAGAGAGAGAATTCTTTTTTATCGAGGATAATGGTATAAGCACTCTTGTGCTTTTTTGCATCCAGTCCCCGTGTGTAAGCAGTTTTGTAAATGTCATCTGTTCCCACCGGTACACGATGGCCTACTCTTACGAAAAGCGGAACAGGATTTAACGTGTGCGCAAGATGTTCTGCGTGCGTTCGCACACGGGGCCTCGATTTAAAGTCTCATCCGAAGGACTTTTGGGGAGAGTGGAGCCAGCACTGATGTAAACTCCAGGAGAAAAATCTCCTCAACTGGACTCGAACTCGGGTCGTCAAATTGCCAGCGCAATGTTTTGACCACTAGGCTGTCCGTCCCTGAGAAGAGAGAGAGAGAGAGAGAGAGAGAGAGAGAGAGAGAGAGAGAGAGAGAGAGAGAGAGAGAGAGAGAGAGAGAGAGAGAGAGAGAGAGAGAGAAGGGAGGAGGGAGGGAGAGAGGAGGGAGAGAGAGAGAGGGTGACGGAGTAGGAGTGACAGAGAGACAGAGAGAGAGAAACACAGAGAGAGAAAGACAGGGATAAAAGAGACAGACAGTGGTAGACAGACAGAAAAAAAGTTCACATGCATCAAAATCATGTGCAGTACCCACACTTGCAAACGCTCATCATTCATGAATAGAACTTCGAACAAAGACCTGTCTTACATTTATTTTTGGCTTGTTTCTCCTTTGTATTACATGGTCCATCAAGTTTTGACAGTATTTTTTCAGTCATTCTGATGTTTATTATTATAATTATTATTATTATTATTATTATTATAGGCATATTATTATTATTATTATTGCATTATTATTACATCACATCATATATCATCATGCATCATTACATTATTGTTATTATTATTATTATTATTATTATTATTATTATTATTATTATTATTATTATTATTATTATTATATATTTTGTTGTTGTTGTTGTTGTTTTGTTGATGATTTATTATTATTATTATTATTATTATTATTATTATTATTATTATTATTATTACCATTTTACTACAGCTGCGAGCCGGCTACCCAACCCTAACTCTAACTCCAGTTTGTTTTTTGGCTGAAGGGGGAGGTAGGCTTTTCCCAGTGCTCTGACCAGCAGTGACACAATGACCAACCCACTGACATTTTGTTCGCTTGTCAATTCTCACACCAGCATTTGACATATCTCAGACCACAATGGCCTGTTCATTCCAATCTGCTTTTAAAACACACAAAGGACAGAAATCTTAATTCCAGCCATGTTATCTTTACAGCCAGAAAACACCCTGAATGAATAAGTGCAATACATCATCTTGTAAGTTTGAAAGAAGAGGGAGTTGTACAAAGCGTGTATTTTTCTCAAGAAAGTCAGTTGGGTGGTCAAGTGCCAGTGGTGTGGGCTCACCACGATTCCTTCCCTTAAAAAAACAAAACAGTTTATCAATTTTGTCAAGGGGTGTTACAAAATACAGGAAAAATGGAGGCAATGGTTGTTACCAAAATACCTTGGTACTAACAAACAAAAAATGCAACATTTTTTCACTCATTCAGATGGACAAGTTTGCAACGTTGTCTCTCATGACTAAAAAAACAACATTTTTATCAATTTTCTATTGGGGTATTATTAAATACAGGAAAAATGGAAGCAATATTTGTTACAAAAATCTGTGTTTGCACTCTAAAAAAAACGCACACAAAAGAACCCATGCAACATTACGTTTACTAATTCGGATGGACAGATTTGGAATTATAAGTCACATTTTTTTAAACGACATTGTTATCAATTTTCTATAGGGGCGTTATAAAATACAGAAGAAATGGAAGCAATGTTACTAAAATATCTTGCTGGTACTCTAAAAAAAACATTGCAGCATTCTCGTCACTCATTCAGATGGACATGTTTGGATTTTATCTCACATAATTATGTTAACAGTCATCAAAAAAATGCTAACAGTTATTCAGTTGTATTGCAATTTTACCCATACCATCGTACATTGACAGTTGAGATTCCAGAAGAAGCTTATCAGGGCATGAAGCAAAAAGTCAGATTGGTTGATTTTTTGTAAGAAGTGTACTATTCGAACATGCAAACCACTGACAATACTTGCAATCCAGAAGCAAAAAACCAACAAAAAACAAATAAACTAAAATCAATAACATTCTACTGACAAATGGGGTTTCCAGTTCATTCCATGGGAGTAAAATCAACCTCTGTCACTCTTCTTTGGCAGAAAGAAAATAGTTTTCTTCTACCAGAACTGGTAAATCAACAAACGTGAAAGGTTCTTAAACAAAATGGACACTTTTAAAAATCAAAACATTGCAATTTTAAAGTGGCATTTCGATGCTTCCGCTTCATAATTTCAAAACATAATTATAGCAAATTCTTTCAAAAGTCAATTTTTTCTTGCTTTCTTTATTCAACTCAAAATAATCATTGATTCTTACTTCTCATTTTCGTTTCTGAATCAGTGACTTTTTATAACATTACCTTAATATTGTATCTCTGTGTTAATTCTTGCCTGTTGTTTGATGCTTGGTATGGTTCCTTACTTTTGGTATTTGGATCATTATAATTGTTGATTTTATTTATATTTTTATTGGCAGTATCTCCCCCCTCCCCCCCTCCAATAAGGATATTAGTTTTAAAAAAAATTTCCCCCTTTTTATCCAAATGTATGATTTATATCACATGTATAACTTTTGACAGATGGTGGTGGATTGATGTTTTCAGTTGTTTATTTCATCTTGTTCTCTTGTTTGCATTTACCTATTAACACTTTTCTATTCTTCCATAATCAAAATCTTTTTATTGTGACTTCTGATTTTTGTCTTCTGATCGAGTGCATTTTTATTACCTTATCATATATAGTGTCCTTATTCTTGTGTGTTGTTTGGTACTGCGTAAAGTTTTATTGTTTAGTATCTTTTCATATTGATGTATCCCTGAAAAGGGCGGGGACTGGATGTAAAAAAGGACACGAGTGCTTATCTATTATCCTCGAATAAAATACTTTGCCTTGCCTTGCCTTGCCTTGCCTTGCCTTGCCCCCTCTCCTCTCTCTCTCTCTCTCTCTCTCTCTCTCTCTCTCTCTCCTCTCTCTCTCTCTCCTCTCTCTCTCTCTCTCTCTCTCTCTCTCTCTCTCTCTCTCTCTCTCTCTCTCTCTCTCTCTCCTCTCTTCATATTTGTCCTGTTTAATAACCACGTGTGTGTGTGTTGAATGTAATGGATTCTGTGTAAACTTTTTCATTAATAATCTTTACAAGTAAGCTCAATAACTATGTCCATCATGATTACCTTGTGTTCGGTTACATGAATAATCTAAAATCCAGGCACATATTTCCTTTAAAATGAAGTTTATTGATGACATGCGCGCGAACCTGCGCGCGCGCGTGTATGTGTGTATATATATGTATCTGTTTGCTCGGTTGTTTTTGTTGTTGTTGCTGTGGTTTTTTTAGTTGTTGTTGTTGTTTTTGCTTTGAACTTTGTTTTTGTTTCTGTCTTTTTTTCGTCTCCCCTCTTATGAAAATGTCATGATTTACATCATTTATTTTGTTGATATATTGTGTATCAATTCTTAGGATTGTTTGTGTTGCTTGTTTTCTCTGGTTTTATTTTGTTTGCTTGTTTGGGGGATTTTTTTTTTTTACATAAAGTATGAATGTACATACGGATGATATTGTAACCTGAATATAATTGCTTGACCTGTGTTGTGTGTGTGTGGTGGTGTGTGTGTGTGTGTGTGTGATGAGAGAGAAGAGAGAGAGAGAGAGAGAAGAGAGAGAGAGAGAGAGAGAGAAGTAGAAAGAGAGAAGAGAAGATGATGAGAGGAGAGAGAGAGAGAGAGAAAAGAGAGAACAGAGAAGAAAAAGAGAGACGGGGGGGGGGCTAGCCACAGACATAAAGAAAAACGCTATCTTTACTGATAAAAAAAATCGAAAAAAACAGCCCCTTCATTCCGCTACTGGGGAAAAGGAAGAATCAACTCCTTCAATATTTGGAACCAAAGACACCACACACACTTCGCCCCATGAACCAAAGACACCCCACACACACTTCGCACCACTGAACCAAAGCACACCACACACACACACTTCGCCCCATGAACCAAAGACACCACTACACACTTCGCCCCATGAACCAAAGACACCACACACACTTCGTCCTCGCCCATGAACCAAAGACACCACACACACTTCGCCCCATGAACCAAAGACACCACACACACTTCGCACCACTGAGCCAAAGACACACCACACACACTTCGCCCCATGAACCAAAGACAACCACACACACTTCGCATCACTGAACCAAAGACACCACACACACTTCGCACCACTGAGCCAAAGACAGCCCCTACACGCAACGTGTGTGTGCTTTGCCCGAGTCTTTTCATTACACATACTACCCACATACAAACAAACCACAAAAAAGGAAAAGAAAAAGACACAATGAATGTTGTATTATTGTTTTCTGGTGTAAGCATGTCACAACCAGTCTTGCGATGGTGCTGCCTTGCATTGCCGTGATGCATCTACCCCCTTGTTATTGTTTATTCTTTGTTTTTGTTTTCTCCGGTATTTTCACAATCTTTAGATACTTACTTATCTTATCTTGTCTTATCGTTCATTATTTGATGCAATGGTGTTCAGCTGCAGCCTATCCTTGCATGGATATGGATGTTTGAGTACCCATAGAAGCTTTGCTTGTTGTGCTCATTTCATAATTATACTGTTGCTTGTTGCTTCTGAACTCAGAAAACTGTTTAAACCACAGAGAAAACACCGGCCAGAGTCAGATGCCTTGCAAGTCAACACGCGATCCATCTGACACGGAAAGAAGCCCAGAGAAAAAAGAAATTAAGAACAAACAAGCAAGAAAGAGAAAATGAACACATAATACATAATTATGCACATGTGCACGCACACAAGCACACAAGCTTTTCGTAAGAGTTGGCCATCGTGTGCCGGTGGGAAAAAATGACTTTAACAAAACTGCATACACACGGGGATGGATGTAAAAAAGCACAAGAGTGCTTATCCCATTATCCTCGATATAAAAGAGTAAAAGAATAATTTTAAAAAATAATAAATGAGTACACGGAACCACACACAGGCATATACGCATGCAAGCCCGTATGCGCGCATGAATATACTCGTGGGCGAGCACACACATACGCACAAACAAATATACACTCCAAATACACATGCGAGCGCGGACACACACACACAGGCGCGCGCGCGCACACACACACACACACACACACACACACACACACACACACACACACACACACACACACACACAAAAGCTCACACGCGTGCATACACACACAAATATACACACAAACACAAACATACACACACGCACGCACGCACGCACGCACACATACACATACCCCCCTCCCCCCCCCCACACACACACACAGCCACACACACAGCAAAAACATTAAACATCAACAACAGCAAGAACAACAACAGGTACCTTCTGGTTTTATATCAACCTTTCAGATTAAGCATTATCTGAAGAAAAAAAACAACACTGATTCAGCGCTGGTAAAAGAAACCACGGCAACAAGAAAAGTTTTTTCCCAGAAAACTCAGAATTCGATGCAGACAGAAAACACCAAACTATGCACAGGGGATAACCATTCTACAGCGTGAAGCCTGTGTGAGCCAATCCAGCAAGGGGCATAAGCCATTGATCTAGGGCTTTTTATATTCAAGGGGGAGGGGGTAGAGAGGGAGGGGGGGGGGGTTGAAGATGTGAAGGTTCTAAACTGTGCTGCAGGCCTGACAGTTGAAGGGGGCTTAGTTGTGTTTGTTCTGTGGGTGGAGCAGTG
The DNA here is from genome assembly GCA_030674155.1 of Stramonita haemastoma. Lineage (NCBI taxonomy): Eukaryota > Metazoa > Mollusca > Gastropoda > Neogastropoda > Muricidae > Stramonita > Stramonita haemastoma. The sequence continues at coordinate 14,761,584 of CM060347.1, read as the reverse complement.
TAGCCGAGTGGTGGAGACCGTTGGACATCAAGCCACTGGGTCCATCAAGTCTTGGGTTCCAATCTCGTCATCAACGTCTGGTGAATTAAGTCAGGGGGGGGGATTTTTTTTAACCACCTCCCAGCAGACCTGTCGCGCGCGTGCGTGTTCGCTGCTACTACTGCTGCTGCTACTACTACTACTACTACTACTACTACTACTACTACTACTACTACTACTACTACTACTACTCCTCCTACTCCTACTCCTACTCCTCCTCCTCCTCCTCCTCCTCCTCCTCCTACTACTACTACTACTACTACTACTACTACTACTACTACAGCCACTGCTGCTGCTGCTGCTGCTGCTACTACTACTATTATTATTGACTATCATCATCATCATCATCATCATCATCATCATCATCATCATCATCATTGAAATAATATTTACTTCATCATCATCGACATCATAATTTGTAGTAGTAGTAGTAGTAGTAGTAGTAGTAGTAGTAGTAGTAGTAGTAGTAGTAGTAGTAGTAGTAGTAGTAGTTGTATTATTATCATTATCATTGCTATTATCATTATCATCATTAGTATTATTATTATTGCTATCATTATTATTACTATTATCATTTTAACTATTATCATTACTATAAGTATCATTTCCATTATTTCCACAATCACTATCGTATGGCCATGGTGGTCGGCGGGGCCACAACAGACCGCATCGACCAAACAGACCCAGAGCGCCAATGCTCTCATTACAAGTGAGCAACAACTTAATTTGCATGCTGAAAACGGCGGTGTTTTTTACAATTAGATTGCAATGTTCCGGAGCGATTTCCCTTGGGACTTCTTTCAAGTGAGGTCGATTTGAAGTAGAAGGAAAAGGGGTGGGGGTGGTAGGGAGGGGGACGTACAGAAAAGGGAGAAGGGGGGGGGGGGGTTAGAAAGAGGGAACTTAAGAGTAGGAAGGAATTGCCGGTTTCGCCCTTTTTGTGTTTACAAATGCATGTGTGTATGTGTGTTATGTATGATGTTATTGCTGACGTAGTTCACGTTTTCCTGTCGGATTATATATAATATATATATATATATATATATATATATATATATATATATATATATATATATATATATGTTATTCAGTGCATTGTTTCGCATCCTTTTTAAAACAACCGACGAGACAGACCCCCCCCCCCCCCCCAGATCTCTCTCTCTCCTCTCTCTTCCTCTCTCTCTCTCTCTCTCTCTCTCTCTCTCTCTCTGGGGGGGGGGGGGGGGGGGGGAGACGAGATAGCCGAGTGGTCAGAACATTGCTCTGGCAATTTGACGACCCGGGTTCGAGTCCGGTCAAGGAAATTTTTCTCCTGGAGTTAACATCAGTGCCGACTCCACTCTCCCCAAAAGCCCCGAGTGCGAACGCACGCAGAACATCTTGTGCACACGTTAAATCCTGTTCCGCTTTTCGTAAGAGTAGGCCATCGTGTGCCGGTGGGAATAGATGACATTTACAAAACTGCATACACACGGTGACTGGATGTAAAAAAGCACAAGAGAGCGTATTCCATTATCCTCGATATAAAAGAAATCAAATCAAATCAATGAAATCAGATGTATCAGAGTTCTAGAATAAAAGCTCCTATTTTCATGTAAAGAGCCAGTGTTGCATTAGCTTGATAACGTGTGACGTTATTTGTTTGATCTGATGACGCAAGCACTTGCTGATTCAAAATTTCGTCATGAAATCATTATTTTCTGTAGAGTTTCTGTATCAAAATATCCCCCCGTGGAGATTTGGAGGGGGGGGGGGGGGGCTATCAGTAGGAATAGTATCCCCACCATCTGGAAATTCTGTGCTAACAATTCCCTCTTTTCTATCCCTCTCTTTGTTTCAGCCCTGTGTCTTTCTCTTCCTGTCACCTCTTTCTTTTGTCTATGTTCTGCCATCTTGGTCCATCCTCCGGCCTTTTTTTTTTCCAGAACTGAGAAAGTCTTCAAAGACAATTCCTTCCCACACCGAAGTCAGATGCGCTGGGCCTGACTTGTCAGGCGCTTTAATTATTTCGTGACAAAGCAACACATTCCTGCTCATAGGACTGACAGTTAGAGTTGCTGTCTGAGCGTTCGAAGAAGAATTGCGAAGAAGAATTGCGAAGAAGAAGAAGAATTGAGAAGAAGAAGAAGAAGAAGAAGAAGAGAGAATATTCCAGAATGTCGTGTTCATTTTCACAGGCTGTTTTACCCGTGATTGTTGGGTTTTTGTGGAGGTTTTTTTTTTCTAAAATGTTTTTATTCAATCCAACAGAGTATGCAGACTATAAGCACATAAGGAGAAATTGTTTATCATCTTGGAATGATTTTTTCAATCAAAACTAGAAAAAATAGAAATGCACAAACTTTGTTTCAATGAATACACTATAAAAAATAAGGAAAAAAGCCTTTTGTACTCGTGGACATAAAAAATTGAAAATGCTTTTCTATGACACACATACGAATATGCATGATGCTAATGCATAAGATCAAACTCACGTTAACATGTGAATATCACAGGATCTGAAATATGTATTCATGCTTATTCACAGACACACACACACACACACACACACACACACACACACACAACACACACACACACACACCACACTCAAACACACACACACACACACACACACACACACAACACACACACACACACACACACACACACACACACACACACACACACACACACAACACACACACCCTAAACCAACACACTCGCACAGCCATCAGCAGTTTGTGGAGTTTGGGTGTTTTTTTTAAATATAAGGTTCCCATACCTTCTAGGATTTGCCGATGGCTAGGAGATGGCATCACCAACTATAAATATAAAAGGTGACAGGATAGGCTGGTGGTTAGAACATTGTGCTCGCAATCTGACGACACGGGTTCGATTCCTGTTCAAATGGATACTTTCCTCTGGAATTAACGTCAGTGCTGACTCCACTCTCCCCAAAAGTCCACCAAGGCCCCTGGTGCAAACTCACGCAGAACATATGCACTCTTTAAAACCTGCTCCGCTTTTTGAGAGATTAGGCCATTGTGAGCCTGTGATGGCAAAATTTACAAAACCGCATACACACGGGGACTAGATGTAAAACAAAGCACAAGAGTGCTTATTCCATTATCCTCTATATAAAAGAAAAAAATTAATAAGAAAATAAAAAGATAAGTACATAAATAAATAAATAAAATAAGCAGATGTAGCATTAGAAGAGGAATGGAGAATCTGAGGGAGGAAATGATTACTCATCTAACTACTATCAGAGAGGGCAACTACAGAGTTGGGGTTAAAGATCAATCAGATTTGTGTTGTTTGACAGACGCTATAGTCGAGTGGTTAAGACCTGTTTGATTTCAGTCCCATGGATCCTTGAAGACGTGGGTTTGAATCTCGGTGTTAGCGTCTTGTGAATTAAAAGGTAAAGGTCAAGGTGTCCCATAACCTATGTGGTCATAGGGGAGCGAGGCGTCAGAGACCTCAGCTTTTCTAGGGGGCAGCATGTTGAGGGCGGCGCCCATCTCCTCTCCCTCGCTGCTTTACCATCCCTGACCCTAAAGAGGGCAG
>CM060347.1:14727993-14737993 GCA_030674155.1 Stramonita haemastoma | reverse complement strand
TTTAAGCGATGGTATTACAAAAGCTGAACCTGTTTCTTGATCATCTAGATGTGAACCATCTGTAAAAACTTTTAGATGGTGACAATATTTCTGATGAACATGTGTATGTATGTATGTTGTGTGTGTGTGTGGTGGTGTGTGTGTGTCTGTGTGGTGTTGTGTGTGTCTGTGTGTGCACGTGTGTGTTGTGTGTGTCTGTGTGTGTCTGTGTGTGCACGTGTGTGTGTGTGTGTGTGTGTGTGTGTGTGTGTGTGTGTTGTTGTTGTTGTTGTTGTTGTTGTTGTTGCTTCGATTTTACGTCTGTTCACTCAAAGTGATATTAGACGATGGGAAGGGAAGGGGTGGGTCTAGTATGTTGATGGATGTGTTGCAGTAAAATGTGTGTGTGTGTGTGTGTGTGTGTGTGTGTGTGTGTGTGTGTGTGTGTGTGTGTGTGTGTGTGTGGTGTGTGTGTGTGTGTGTGTGTGTGTGTGTGTGTGTGTGGTGTGGTGTGTGTGTGTGTGTGCGTGAAAGAGAGATATAGAGAAAGAGAGAGAGAAAGTGTGTGTGTTTGTGTGTGTGTGTGTGAGTGCGCGCGCGCGCGCGCGCGCGCGTGGTGTGTGTGTGTGAGAGTGTGTGTGTGTTGTGAGTGTGTGTGTGTGAGTGTGTGTGTGTGTGTGAGTGGTGTGTGTGTGTGTGTGTGTGTGTGTGTGTGTGTGTGTGTGTGTGTGTGTGTGTGTGTGTGAGTGTGTGTGTGTGTGGTGTGTGTGTGTGTGTGTGTGTGTGTGTGAGTGTGTGTGTGTGTGTGTGTGTGTGTGTGAGTGTGTGGTGTGTGTGTGTGTGTGTGGTGGTGTGTGTGTGTGAGTGTGTGTGTGTGAGTGTGTGTGTGTGTGTGTGAGTGTGTGTGTGTGTGTGGTGTGTGTGTGTGAGTTTGTGTGTTGTGTGTGTGTGAGTGTGTGTGTGTGTGTGTGGTGTGTGTGTGTGTGTGTGTGTGTGTGTGTGTGTGTGTGTGTGTGTGTGGTGTGGTGTGTGTGTGTGTGTGTGTGTGTGTGTGTGTGTGTGTGTGTGTGTGTGTGTGTGTGTGTGTGTGTGTGGTGTGTGTGTGTGTGTGTGTGTGTGTGTGTGTGTGTGTGTGTGTGTGTGTGTGTGTGTGTGTGACAAAGATTGCCACAGATGGAAACAGACAGAACAGTATGTACAATCAAACCAGATAAACAGAGAGAGCGAGAGAGAGAGACAGCGACAGAGAGAAAAGAGAGAGAGACAGAGACAGAGAGAGAGAGACAGAGAGAGAAAGAGAGACAGACAGACACGACAGACAGACAGACAGACAAACAAACACACACACATACATGCAGCCCCTCCCCCCCCCCCAACACACACAGCACGCTGGAAACACATCTTGCTTACACGTTAAATCCTGTTCCACTTTACGTAAGAGTAGGCCATCGTGTGCCGGTGGGAACAGATGACAAGATTTACAAAACGGCATACACATGGGGACTAGATGAAAAAGGAAAAGTACATGTTTATTCCATTATCCTTCGAAGAAAAAAAAAATAATAGAAAGAGAAAAAGAAAAATGTGTGACACTCAGCAAGTAGGTTTTTTCCCTGCAGGAAGCAATAATTCAGTCACTTGTCAACTCCAAAAACCAGGAAAGGGAAACAATTCAGCCCTCATCACGTGGCAGCAACAATTGGATTCTGGCGGTGTCACGCAAACTTCTAATCCCTCCCTTCAAATTGACGTGCCTGGCGCCACACTTAGATTAATGTTGTTATTGGAGACAGCACTCTCTCTCTCTCTTTCTCTGTCTCTCTGTCTCTCTCTGTCTCTCTCTGTCTCTCTGTCTCTCTGTCTCTCCGTCTCTCTCTGTCTCTCTCTGTCTCTCTCTCTGTCTCTCTCTCTGTCTCTCTCTGTCTCTCTGTCTCTCTGTCTCTCTCTGTCTCTGTCTCTGTCTCTGTCTCTGTCTCTGTCTCTTCTCTCTCTCTCTCCTCTCTCTTCTGTTGTGCGTCTGTCTGTCTGTCTCGTCTTGTCTCTGTCTTCTCTCTGTCTCGTCTGTCTCTCTCTCTCTCTCTCTCTCTCTCTCTCTCTCTCTCTCTCTCTCTCTCTCTCTCTCTCTCTCCTTCTTTTCTCTCTCTTCTCTCTCTTCTCTCCTCTTCTTCGAACAAATAGTTTTAATTGCATGCTTCTGAGTCGTCACTAAATTTTGCAGAACTGAGAGATGTGTGTGTGTGTGTGTGTGTGTGTGTGTGTGTGTGTGTGTGTGTGTGTGTGTGTGTGTGTGTGTGTGTGTGTGTGTGTGTGTGTGTGTGTGTGTGTGTGTTGTGTGTGTGTATGTGTGTGTATGTATTGTATATGTGTGTGTATGTGTGTATGTGTGTGTGTGTGTGTTGTCGTTATGTGTGTGTGTTGTGTGTGTGTTGTGTTATGTGTGTGTAATATATGTGTGATGTGTGTGTGTGTGTCTGTAAAATAAAGAACTCTACAAAAAGTGACAGAATCCGTCTATAAAGTTAGGATACATTTTTTTACTTTGGTTTTTCTTTTACTTCAAGGATAATGCGCTTTCTGTTTACATGTAGTCCCTGTGTGAACGCTGTCTTGTAAATTTTGTTATCCGTTCCCACCGGCACACATTGGCCTACTCTCCCCAAAACCAGACTAGGTTTTGATGTGTCCACAAGATGTTAGCGGGTGTTCGATTAGACAAATACACACTCACAGACACAGACACACAGACACAGACACACAGACACACAGACACACAGACACAGACACACAGACACAGACACACAGACACAGACACACACACAGACACACAGACACACAGACACAGACACAGACACACAACACACAAGACACACACAGACACACACAGACACACAACAACAGAGCACACAGACACACACAGACACACACAGACACACAACACACACACACACAGACACACACAACACACACAACACACAACACACACACACACACACACACACACACACACACACACACACACACACACACACACACACACACACACACACACACACCACACACACACACACACACACACACACATGTCGAACTCTAACAATCCCTTTTCAAAACTATTATAAGAAAAAAGATAAAGGTGTCCCAAAACCTATGTGGTCGTAGGGGAGCAAGGTGTCAGAGGCCTCAGCTTCTCCAGGGGCCAGCATATTGAGGGCGGCGCCCATCTCCTCTCCCTTGCTGCATTACCTTCCCTGACCCTAAAGACTGATCGTTTATGTTGTTCTAGTGCATCAGCCATGATTCTCTCAAGAAAGATGTTGAAAAAAGTGGGTGAGAGTAGACAACCCTGCCTTACACCAAATGTTGCTCGAAACCACTCTCCAATGTTGCTGTTGTAGTACACTGCACTGGTGGCCTTGTTGTACAGCTCTTTGATGACTGTGATCAGGTTTGCATTGATGTTGTACAAATTCATGGTTGCCCACAAAGCTGCATGCCACACCCTGTCGAATGCCTTCTTAAAATCAATAAATACGTGGCAGAGGTCTTGTTGGTGTTGAAGGTACCTCTCACAGAGTATTTTGAGGTTCAGTTGTGCTGTGCCCTGCTCTGAAACCTGCTTGTTCCTCAGCAATGATGGTCTCTGCATTGGAGGCAGGACGATCGCAAACCTCTGATCACAAACCTCTGATTCACAAACCTCCGCTTCGCAGATGACATTGACGGACTAGCAGGATCAGAACAAGAGCTTGCCAGCTTAACAGAACACCTGAACAAGGCCTCAAAGCATACGGCATGGAAATCATTGCAGAGAAGTTCAAACTAATGACAGAGAGAGGGTTAGGGTCAGTTAGCGTTAGGGTTAGGGTTGGTAGGGTTTAGTTAGGGGTTAGTTAGAGTTAGCAGGTCATGAAGGTACACCTTTACCTATTAACCTTTTTTACTTTTTATTATTATATTATAGTAGTCGTTGTGAAGCACATTTTATAATGTTTGCCTTGTACCGAAGATGTGTTTTTTGGGTAGCATGTCTGCCCAACGGCTGTGATGACGTGAGTGCTGCCAGATAAGGAAATTATTGGCAGTATGCTTGTCTCTGCATTTTTGGTTTTGTTCGTCATTTGTACTTTTATTGCTTGCTTTGTAGTTTTCCTCCCTTTCCAGTTCTTCGGATGAGGCTATAAACCGAGGCCCACTGTGTGAATGCACGCAGAACATCTTGCGCACACGTGAAATCCTGTTCCGCTTTCCATAAGAGTAGGCCATGTGTGCCTGTGGGAACAGATGACAAGAATGACAAAACTGCATACACACGGGGACTGGATGTGAATAAAAGCACATGAGTGCTTATTCCTTTATCTTCGATATAACAGAAGAAATAGATAAATGCTTGTTATTTTGTTCGTACTATTTGGGGGGGGGGGGGGGGGGGGGGGGGGGGGATTTTTGTGGTCTTCATGTTTACTTTTCAGCAAGTGCCCTGTCAGTTACTGCCGCTGTTGTCAAGTCCACTGCCATCCCTCCTGTCCTGCCTCCAGCATCAGTTGTTGGTCTTGTTGTTGTTTTTGTTGTTGTGCGTTCCCCAGCTTAACACATTGGGGGTCACCCAGACTGACTCACTCATCCCACCTGGAAAGTACTGTGAGATTGAAATTGCACGCTGAATGAGAGGTTTGTGGTATGACTATTTTCAAGTACCTCGCCACGTAGGCAGACATACTCCGACTTCAGAGGATTTTTCTCCTTTAAAGGAGAGAGCAGGTTCTGTTAAGAGCTTGCCATGGGTGAAGGCAATCTCAACACAACATTTTACAACATCATGACATTTTAGTGTAGGCCTTGGCAGTTAGCTGACATCAATTACTGACACAGCTTTTTAGCCTGGGCCAGCCAGCATCAGTCAAGTCAAGTCAAGTCAAGTCAAGTCAAGTCACGTCAAGTCAAAAACACTTTAATCATCCCTAAAGGGCAAGTACAATACTGACAGGCATATTGATACAAATCATAATCAAAGACACAAAATAGCTACATTTCATAGTTGTTCGGACATTATTATGATACCTTCAAATAAAAATGTTACAAACACTCACACTCTACACGCACGCGCACGCACGCGCGCACACACACACACACGCAAACACACACATACACACAAACCAATGTTTAGAGACAATGCTCTTAAAAAACATTGACTAGAAAATACAAATGATCACCATTACTTACACATTGTACGCACTCATTCGCATACGCACGTATACATGCATGCACGCACACACACACACATACACACACACGCTCCCCTTCCCCACACCATCCACACCCCCCCCCCCCAAACATATACACACACCGCTCCCCCCCCCCCTACACATACACTCCATCCACCACCACACACACACACACACACACACACACGAGCACACACAAGCACACACACACACAAGCACACACACAGTGACACACTCACATTTACACACACACTCACACTCACCCCCCCCCCCCCCCCCAACACACACACATACACACAGACTCACCAATAAATGCAATGTTTTAAACCATTAGCTAGAAAGACATATGAATTTACAAGCAATTCAAAAAATGAGTAAAGCAAAAAATAAGACATACTTATTTATTGGTATAAAAGCATGTATATACACACCTGTATGCATTGGCTACATACATAACAGTGGCATTCAGGTAAGTAATTCAGAGAAGTAAAGAAAAAAATTAAAAAAAACACACAACCAAACAAACAACGTCAGTCAGTGTTCTTGTGAGTTTAGAACTCGGATAGCTACTGGCACAAAGGAATTCCTTTTTCTGTTTGTTTTGCTGTTGTGGCATTGAAAACGACGTCCTGAAGGCAACAATTGAAATTCTGAAAACAGCGTGGGAGGAATTGGTCAAAATGGCTGTTGCTTTGCGTACAAGCTGCTGATTACAAAACGACTTGAGATCTCTTTGTTCTTCTCCGATAATTTTTGAGCAGATTCTCACAATTCTCTGAAGACCATTCTTGTTCTTAATACTAAGGTTATTGTAGCAGCAAATGAAAGCAAAACTTTAAACGCTCTCTATGTAAGACTTGTTAAACAAAGAAAGAATCTTTTTGTCGACAAAAAGGGAGTTAAGCTTCCTCAGAAAATACACACGTTGTTGCCCCTTTTTTGACAATGGCATCAGTGTTAGCATCCCGATTTATCTTGTGGTCAAAAACGGTTCCCAGATATTTGTATTTCAAAACATTTTCAACTTCTTCATTATGGATGATGGTATTATAATAATAATAATAATACATGGAATTTATATAGCGCTACATCTTGTAAAAACAAATCAAAGCGCTTGCACTCGACCCTCACAACAAACAACCAATGACAATAAATAATTCTAGCAAAATTCTCAGAAGTGTGCTCCGATCCTCTGAAATCGATATGAAGATCTTTAGTTTTAGAAACATTTAGCTCCAAATAGGCCTCATCACACCAATCTACGAACTCGGTAAGGGCTGGACCATGGTCTAGGACTGATCCAGATAAGAGAGACAGAAGAGCACTGTCGTCCGCAAATTTTACCAGAAATCAGTTTTCGTGGCTGCTTCTACAGTCATCTGTGTATAAAATGTAAAGAAGTGGCGAGAGGACGCAGCCCTGTGGGAACCATGTAGGTATATCTAACCGATGATGGTATATTTTGTTGGCAAAAACACGCTGTGGCTTGTCAGTTAAAAATTCAATCAGCCATCGTACAAGTTGATTTTCTACATCAAATTTTGACCGTATTATGTTAACCAGAATATGAGGCTGCATTGTATTGAAAGCTGAGCTAAAGTCAGCAAACAATATTTGGCATGAGAAGTCAGAGAGAAAATATCAGGAAAATAGTAATACCTGAGTGTATGATTGTGCTCCTATCATGTCTGTCATCATTTTTCATCCACATTGTTTCCTCATATCTGTGATCCACTCTGACGACATTTCCAGAGTTGTTTGTTCTTCATGTCTGCCCTTTTCTGTCTGTCTGTCTGCCCTTTTCTGTCTGTCTGTCTGCCCTTTTCTGTCTGTCTGTCTGCCCTTTTCTGTCTGTCTGTCTGCCCTTTTCTGTCTGTCTGTCTGCCCTTTTCTGTCTGTCTGTCTGTCTGCCCTTTTCTGTCTGTCTGTCTGCCCTTTTCTGTCTGTCTGTCTGCCCTTTTCTGTCTGTCTGTCTGTCTGCCCTTTTCTGTCTGTCTGTCTGCCCTTTTCTGTCTGTCTGTCTGCCCTTTTCTGTCTGTCTGTCTGTCTGCCTTTTCTGTCTGTCTGTCTGCCCTTTTCTATCTGTCTGTCTGCCCTTTTCTGTCTGTCTGTCTGCCCTTTTCTGTCTGTCTGTCTGTCTGCCCTTTTCTGTCTGTCTGTCTGCCCTTTTCTATCTGTCTGTCTGCCCTTTTCTGTCTGTCTGTCTGTCTGCCCTTTTCTGTCTGTCTGTCTGCCCTTTTCTATCTGTCTGTCTGCCCTTTTCTGTCTGTCTGTCTGTCTGCCCTTTTCTGTCTGTCTGTCTGTCTGCCCTTTTCTGTCTGTCTGTCTGCCCTTTTCTGTCTGTCTGTCTGCCCTTTTCTGTCTGTCTGTCTGCCCTTTTCTGTCTGTCTGTCTGCCCTTTTCTGTCTGTCTGTCTGTCTGCCCTTTTCTGTCTGTCTGTCTGCCCTTTTCTGTCTGTCTGTCTGTCTGCCCTTTTCTGTCTGTCTGTCTGCCCTTTTCTATCTGTCTGTCTGCCCTTTTCTGTCTGTCTGTCTGTCTGCCCTTTTCTGTCTGTCTGTCTGCCCTTTTCTGTCTGTCTGTCTGCCCTTTTCTGTCTGTCTGTCTGTCTGCCCTTTTCTGTCTGTCTGTCTGCCCTTTTCTGTCTGTCTGTCTGCCCTTTTCTGTCTGTCTGTCTGTCTGCCCTTTTCTGTCTGTCTGTCTGCCCTTTTCTATCTGTCTGTCTGCCCTTTTCTGTCTGTCTGTCTGCCCTTTTCTGTCTGTCTGTCTGCCCTTTTCTGTCTGTCTGTCTGCCCTTTTCTGTCTGTCTGTCTGCCCTTTTCTGTCTGTCTGTCTGTCTGCCCTTTTCTGTCTGTCTGTCTGCCCTTTTCTATCTGTCTGTCTGCCCTTTTCTGTCTGTCTGTCTGCTCCTTTTTCTGTCTGTCTGTCTGCCCTTTTCTGTCTGTCTGTCTGTCCCTTTTCTGTCTGTCTGTCTGCCCTTTTCTGTCTGTCTGTCTGCCCTTTTCTGTCTGTCTGTCTGCCCTTTTCTGTCTGTCTGTCTGTCTGCCCTTTTCTGTCTGTCTGTCTGCCCTTTTCTGTCTGTCTGTCTGTCTGCCCTTTTCTGTCTGTCCTGTCTGCCCTTTTCTATCTGTCTGTCTGCCCTTTTCTGTCTGTCTGTCTGCCCTTTTCTGTCTGTCTGTCTGTCTGCCCTTTTCTGTCTGTCTGTCTGCCTTTTCTGTCTGTCTGTCTGCCCTTTTTTCTGTCTGTCTGTCCTGGTCTGCCCTTTTCTGTCTGTCTGTCTGCCGTTTTCTGTCTGTCTGTCTGCCCTTTTCTATCTGTCTGTCTGCCCTTTTCTGTCTGTCTGTCTGTCTGTCTGCCCTTTTCTGTCTGTCTGTCTGTCTGCCTTTTCTGTCTGTCTGTCTGCCCTTTTCTGTCTGTCTGTCTGCCCTTTTCTGTCTGTCTGTCTGCCCTTTTCTGTCTGTCTGTCTGCCTTTTCTGTCTGTCTGTCTGCCCTTCGTCTGTCTGTCTGCCCTTTCTGTCTGTGTGCCTGCTTGTCTAAGGGCTGCTAAAGGTACCTGCATTTCATGTTTAGAATGTGTCCCTGCTGTGTGATATATTTGCATTTGTCTGTGTGCCTGCTTGTCTAAGGGCTGCTAAAGGTACCCGCATTTCATGTTCAGAATGTGTCCCTGCTGTGTGATATATTTGCATTTGTCTGTGTGCCTGCTTGTCTAAGGACTGCTAAAGGTACCCGCATTTCATGTTCAGAATGTGTCCCTGCTGTGTGAGAGAACAGCTGCTGTCAGGTTACCGCTGCCTTCAACACCCGTCAGCCTTCAGCAGGACTGTAATGAGGAAACCAAAGTGCAGGTGAGAGAATCACTGAGTTTTATTTATTCATTCAATATTTTATATCGACGATAATGGAATAAGCACTCATGTGCATTTTTACAAACTAGTCCCTGTGTGTATGCAGTTTTGGAAATGTCATCTGTTCCCACCGCACACGATGGCCTACTCTTACGAAAAGCGGAACAGGAATTAACGTGTGTACAAGATGGTCTGCATGCGTTCGCACACGGGGCCTCGGTTTATAGTCTCACCCGAAGGACTTGGGGGAGAGTGGAGTCAGCACTGATGTTAGCTCCAGGAGAAAAATCCCCTCGAGCGGGAATCGAACCCGGGTGGTCAAATTGCGGGTGCAATGTTCTGACCACTAGGCTGTCCTGACCCCCCTCAACCAGTTTCCTTCAACCAGTCAATGCAGACATTTTGTTTGGGTCACAAACTAAGCTATAAGGGGGGGGGGGGGTGAAAAATTCTGACGTAAGTTGTCGTTGATTGCTTACGTCGTTAGTGAAATCAAAACTAGCTTTTGAATTGTTGATATCAGAGAACGAAAGATGTTTTTGCATTTTGATCTTTTATCTACATGGAGGGGACGGGATAGCTCAGTGGTCAGAGAACTCGCTTTCCCCAAGCTAAGGTTAAGCAGCATCGAGTGTGGTTACAATTTATTTGTTGATTTTTTTTTTTGGCATTCCAGCTCCGAACATTAGATGTGTTTGCCCCAAGACTGCAGACAAAAAAAATCCCTTAAATGAGAATTCAAGTCAGGTGTCTCCACTGCTTCTGAAGGGCTATGGAAATCAGGGAAAGGAAAGCCTCATCTGAAGATGGGAATTTCCCCATGAATTGTTGCACTGATGCAAAATTAATGCTTTTCCCTTTTGAGAGCATCTCTCTATGTCCAGGTTACCTTTTGATCACATGTGTGTGTGTGTGTGTGTGTGTGTGTGTGTGTGTGTGTGTGTGTGTGTGTG
>CM060347.1:14710493-14722993 GCA_030674155.1 Stramonita haemastoma | reverse complement strand
TATTCGGAAGGGTAGGTCATTGTGCGCCAGTGGGAAAACCGCTTACACACATTGACTGAATGTAAAAATGCACATGAGTGCTTCTTCCATTATCCTCGGAATCAAAGAATGAAATTTAAAAAAATGTTCACTGAAAAGGGAAGGGAGGGAGGAAGAAGAGATGCTCCCCAAACCCTAGCAAATCGAATCACAGACTTTTTTTTTCATTTTACACCACTTTATGTCACAGCAGATTTCTCTGCCTGAAATTAGGGCTGCTCTCCCAGGGGGAGAGCACGTCGCCACAAATGCAGCGCCTACCTATTACTTTTTTTTCTTTTTCCTGTCTGCAATTGTATTGGTTTCCCTATCAGAGTGACTTTTTCTATAAGATTTTGTCAGGGACTATCCCCGTGTTGCCGTGGGTTCTTTTACGTGCTCTCAATAGTGATGTGTAACACACGGGACCTCGGTTTATCGTCTCATCCAATAGACTAGCGCCCAGACCCCCACTCATGGTCAAATGGATGGGGGGGGGACATTTTTTACCCAAACGGGGTTCGTGCCACCGAACACTTCCCACCCGAACATTTTACTTCCTAAGCAAGCGCGTTAACTCTAGACCACAGATCCACTCATAACAGTGAAACACAGTACAGGACAGTACAGTACAGTGCAGTACAGTACAGTACAGTACAGTACAGTACAGTACAGTACAGTACAGTACAGTACAGTACGTACGGTACGTACAGTACGGTACGGTACGGTACGGTACGGTACGTACAGTACAGTACAGTACAGTATAGTACAGTGCAGTACAGTACAGTACAGTACAGTACAGTACAGTACAGTACAGTACAGTACAGTACAGTACAGTACAGTCAGTACAGTACAGTACAGTACAGTACAGTACAGTACAGTACAATAGAATGCAATGCAATAAAAGTCCTTCGGATGAGACTTTAAAACCGAGGCCCCGTGTGCGAACGCACGCAGAACATCTTGCACACATGTTAAATCCTGTTCCGCTTTTCGAAAGAGTAGGCCATCGTGTGCCGGTGGGAACAGATGACATTCCCAAAACTGCATACACACGGGGACTGGATGTAAAAACGCACAAGAGTCCTTATCCCATTTTCCTTGATATAAAAGAATAAAAGAAAATAAAATAAAAATATCTACCCTCCCCCCACCTCTACGCCATAACGCAGACGAAACAGAAACTGATTTCCACAGAGTCTGTGAAATGGATAACCCGACATTACAAGTTGATTGGTTCCACTCCCGCTAGGAGCTAAATTAATGAATCGTCCCCGTTTGGGCTTGACTGATGAGAAGGTTTATATAAGGACCCTGTTTCCATACCCCCACTCCACTCCACGACCACTACCACTACCGCCATCGTGAAGTCACGATAGATCATTCAGAGCAGAGGTGCTTGTCTTCCGCTCACGTCTACCGGGCAACGGGCTAGCTCAGTGTCAGAGCACTCGCTGTCTCCGAGCTGAGGTAAAGCATCGTTTAGCATGGTTACCTTTTAGAAGGGTCACCAACTGTTCATGCATCTTCGCTTTAACATCAGTGCTGACTCCACTCTCCCCGAAAGTCCTTCGGATGAGACTATAAACTGAGGCCCCGTGTGCGAACACACGCAGAACATCTTGCACACACGTAAAATCCTGTTCCGCTTTTTATAAGAGCAGGCCATGTGCCGATGGGAACAGATGACAAGATTTACAAAAGAGCATACACACGGGGACTGGATGTAAAAAAGCGCACGAGTGCTTATTCTATTATCCTCGATATGAAACAATAAACAAAAAAATAAGGTAAAGCATCGCTTAGCATGGCTACCTTTTGGATGGGTGACCTACCGTTCATGCAGCTTCCCTTTAGTAGAACTCCATCCAGTTCACCCAGCTGTAAATGGGCACCTGCCCTCTTTAGGGACAGGGAAGGTAAAGCAGCGAGGGAGAGGAGATGGGCGCCGCCATCAATATGCTGGCCCCTGGAGAAGCTGAGGTTTCTCACATCTCACTCCCCAAAGACCGTTCAGGTTATGAGAAGACCTTGATTTTTTGCCTGCAACCATAACTATGAAAAGACTCCAGTCACTAGTCGTGGTTGTTTTCTTCATGATCTACATCAAGACAAAGAACTAGCACTAAACAGCCTTTTGGTAGTACTAAATACAGGGCCAGTCACTAACTCGTTTCTTTCAATAAAACTGTAACCATTCTTTTTTATTAATAGTTTCTCTTTTTGCTTTCCTAACAAGGTGATTCAGACATGCATGCAATCCTACATAAAAAGTGTGAATAAGCGTGAAAGCCAAGCCTACATGCTTGGTAGCTCTAAGTCTTAACAAAACAAAAGGATTAGTTGCAAGCTGGATTTGTTTTTACTACAACAGAGAAAATTCATTTACATGGCTCCTTAAATCATGCGGGGACGGGATGGCCTAGTGGTCAGAACATTGCACTCGCAATTTGATGACCCGGGTTCGATTCCCGTTCGAAGGGATTTTTCCTCTGGAGTTAACATCAGTGCTGACTCAACTCCCCCCCCCCCCCCCCCCCCCCCCCCCCCCCCCCCCCCCCCCCACCTCCAAAAGTCTTTCGGATGAGACTATAAACCGAGGCCCTGTGTGCGAAGGTACGCAGAACATCTTGCGCACATGTTAAATCCTGTTCTGCTTTTCGTAAGAGTAGGTCATCGTATGCCGGCAGGAACAGATGACAAAGATTTACAAAACTGCATACACACAGGGACTGGATATAAAAAGGCACATGAGTGCTTATTGCATTATCCCCGATATAACAGAATACATCAAACAAATTGCTGGGCTAGAAGACTAGCTTCTCTCACTGACTGCATCCCCCAATCCTGTGGCTTGGAATCTTATTTTTATTTATTTTTTATTTTACTTTATTCTTTTATATCGAGGATAATGGGATATGCACCCGTGTGCTTTTTTACATCCAGTCCCCGTGTGCATGCAGTTTTTGTAAATCTTGTCATCTGTTCCCACCGGCACATAATGGCCTACTCTTACGAAAAGCGGAACAGGATTTAACGTTTGCGCAAGATGTTCTGCGTGCCTTCGCACACGGGGCCTCGGTTTAAAGTCTCATACGAAGGACTCTGGGGAGAGTGGAGTCAGCACTGATGTTAACTCCAGGAGAAAAATCTCCTAGAACGGGAATCGAACCCGGGTCGTCAAATTGCGAGCGCAATGTTCTGACCACCAGGCTATCCGTCCCCCTGAACCCCTGAAGCCAGCAGGTCCAGCCAGGAGACTGTAGGAGGGGCAGGTCAAAGTCAGTGGCCACTGGGGCCGACATGACACTCGCTGCAAAGTCACCCAGCAGCAGTGCAGGCCCCTCTGGCTGGTGGCCCCACAGCGGCCTGATATGGATGGGCTCCCTGTGTGTGGACTTCCGACCCCGAAGACGAGACATAACGAGTCTGGGTGTGACTGTGGTGCGGGGGGGGGGGGGGGGGAATTGAAATTAAGCAGCATGGGGACAGCAGGACACAGATGATGAGGCAGCCAAAAAAAACAACCCATTAAACTTGATGATGCCGGCAGGTGAGACAGGTGAGAAAACTTTTTTTATTTCTTTTTTCTCTAAATCAAGGAACAACCTAACATCCAAACAACGAAATAATTATTTCGTCCAAACTATTGCTAAGCTAGACAGCTAACTATCAACATCATTCGGATGGGACTATAAACCAAGGCCCGTGTGCGAACGCACGCAGAACATCTTGCGCACACGTTAAAACCCCGTTCCGCCTTTTGGATGAGCAGGCCACTATGTGCCGGTAGGAGTGGATGACAAAATTTTAAAAAAAACATCAGCCACACAGGTGTCGTGTTTAGACACCACCCCAGAGGAAAAATCGGGGAGTTGGAGTCCCCAGGGCCGCTCGGGACTGTATATAAAAAAATATATGATAGGTAGGCGCTGCACTTGTGGCGACGCGCTCTCCCCGGGGAGATCAGCCCGCATTTCACGCAGAGAAATCTGCTGTGACATAAAGTGGTATATAATAAAATAGACTAAAAATAAACTTCGTGTTTCTCAAATCAGTGGTATAAAATAAAATAGACTGAAAATAAACTTAGTGTTTCTCCAATCAGTAGCTAACCTACAACAAAAATCCCAACTGAATCCTGTAAGTCAACAGCAAACAAATTAATCACTAACCAAACTGTTATTTTACCCAGATCAATGTTGAAAAATAGTGCCCCCAATCTCTTAACAGCTTTTTTAAAAATCACTATTGGAGTAAAAAAAATAATAATAATAATAAAATAAAATTTAAAAAAAACAGTCACTCACTAGCAATGTTGACTCCAAGAGGAAAAACCACCAGCACAAACAAAGGGCATAAACCTTAGACTTGAACCTCTGATTCGGAGCACTTCCACAAACTCCAGCCGCTGAGCCAGTTGGCCTCCCTCTCTTCTCCCTCCCCCTCCTCCCCAAAGGAGAATCAAAAAACACGTTGGTTTCCATGGTGTCTGGGAAACTGATAACCCGCCATCACAGCTGATGGGCTCCACTCCCACTGGCTGCGGAATGAACTGTTCCCCTTTGGCTTGATTGATGAGACAGTTCACGTGAAGCCGTATTTTCAACATCCCCCCTCCACCCCCACCGCCACCACCATTACCATGGCCACTTCTACCCCCCCTCCCCCATCACAGCTGTCATAAGGTCGTGGTAAAGGACTAGTCATAAACTGAGGTAGGGAGGGGGGGGGTGTCTATTCATGTCACGTCCAACAGTAGACTCAGTCACAAGCTAGGATTTACAAATCTCTTTACAGCTGAAGAGTTTACCACGAAATGAATAATCATTTTAAAATCAGCAATCAACAAAATAAAAAGAATAGTCACTCATTACTTCTAAGCATTTTCCTAAAATCGATAGGCAGCATCAACTTACTGGCTATCTTCTAACAATCAAGACTGCCAATGGCTTTTTCAAATCAATATTGAACAAAATGACAGTCTCTAAATGGCCTCTTCACAATAACTTCATAAAAACACAAGTTTTTAAATGACTTCTTCAAATCAATATTGAACAAAATGACAGTCTCTAAATGGCTTCTTCAAAATAGCTTCATAAAAACACAAGTTTTCAAATGACTTCTTCAAATCAATATCGACCAAAATGACAGTCTTCAAATGGCTTCTTCAAATCCAATATTGGATAAAGGGTCAATCATTCTTCAAATCCAATATTGGATAAAAGGGTCAATCATTAATGGCTTCTTTAATCAGTGTTAGACAAAAGGACCATTCACTAAATGGCTTCTTCAAACCAATATCTGACATAATGACCAACCAGCAATTGACTTCTTCAAATCAATATCGGGCAAAATGATCAGCCACTAAATAGCCTCCTCGAATCAATATCGGACAAAGAGAATATTCCCGAAATTGACTCTTCACATCATGGGGGGAGGGGGGGGGGGGGGGGGGGCGGGATAGCATAGTGGTCAGAACATTGCGCTTGTAATTTGACCACCCGCTTTCGATCGATTCCCGTTCGAGAGAATTTTTCCTCTTCCCCCCAAAAGTCCTTCGGATGAGACTATAAACCGAGGCCCCGAGTACGAACGCATGCAAAACATCTTGCGCACACGTTAAATCCTTTTCCGCTTTTCGTAAGAGTAAGCCATCGTGTGCCGGTGGGAACAGATGACAAGATTTACACACTGCATACACACGGGAACTGGATGTAAAAAAGAACATGAGTGCTTATTCCATTATCCTCGGTACAAAGAATAAAGAAATAAAAGAATAAATAAATACAATAAATCAATCAAATAAATCATTTCTAAGTTACATAAAACTCAAAGTTTACCTTCCTTCCCTCCAACATGATTTAGACGGACAGGCATTCATGCTAACAGGTTAACGTGATAATGTACATAAATATACAACACACACACACACACACCACACACACACACACACACACTGTACACACACCAGTACACACACACACACACACAACACACACACACACACACAACACACACACACACAACACACACCACCACACACACAACACTAGCGCACACGTTACACAACACGCACAACATCTTCGCGACATGGAATGGATAAACTTTCCACATACTGCTGAATGGGGACTGGATTAAAACATACAAGCAACTGATGCTATTCATGATCCTCAAAAAAAAAAAACAGAATCTTATTAGTAGTAACAAAAATAAAAACACCACACTTCTTAACAAATAACTAGTGTTTAAGAATAAACAACACACCACACACACACACACAACACACACACACACAAAACACACACACACACACACACACACACACAACACACAATAATAAATATATAATATAATATAACATATAATATATATATATATATATATATATATATATATATATATATATATATATATATATATTAATATATATATATATATATATATGGGAAGAAAAAATAATTTACTGTGAGGATATATATATATATATATATATATATGTGGGAAAAAAAAGCTTTTTAATATATACTATAATGACTGCACGCAGCAATGCCCCTGGAAAAAACAACCTAAGTAAACTGAGCAGTACAAAGAAAGGCAGACACATGCTCTCTCTCTCTCTCTCTCTCTCTCTCTCTCTTCTCTCTCCCCTCTCTCTCCTCTCTCTCTCTCTCTCTCTCCTCTCTCTCTCTCTCTCTCTCTCTCTCTCTCTCTCTCTCTCTCTCTCTCTCTCTCTCTCTCTCTCTCTCTCTCTCTCTCTCTCTCTCTCTCTCTCTCTCCCCCTCTCTCTCTCTCTGCAAACCCACTGCCACATCAATAAAGATAACCACAACAATAACAATAACACTAACACTGTCTCTGCTGCAAACCCCACGCACTCCATCAGACATATTGGGCCTAGCACATTGTGTACATGTCAGGGACAGGAGGAGGAATGGACCAAGAGTGTAGAGAGAAGAAGAAGAGGCCATGATTTTGGGGGGTTGTGGGAAGTTTTAGATAACTGAAAAGTCCTTTATTTTCCTCTACTACTATTTCCTCAACAAAAACGTCTTTTGTATTTCTTCAACAGGAACGTCTTTTGTATTTCCTCCACCCCCCCCCCACCCCCCCCCCCCCCCCCTAGTGTTTCCTCAACAAAAACGGCTTTTGTTTTTCTCCACTACTTCCTCAACAAAAACGTCTTTTGCTTTCCCACTGTTTCTCAACAAAAGCGTCTTTTGTCCCTGCCCACTCATTTTTCCTCAACAAAAACGGCTTTTGCTTTCCCACTGTTTCCTCAACAAAAACGTCTTTTGTCCCCTGCCCACTCATTTTTCCTCAACAAAAACGGCTTTTGCTTTCCCACTGTTTCCTCAACAAAAACGTCTTTTGTCCCCTGCCCACTCATTTTTCCTCAACAAAAACATCACTTGTTTTCCTCCACTAGTTCTTCCTTTAAAAAAAAACTTTCTGGGAAAAAGGCAGGAAAATGGACCAAGAAATCAGAAAATGGACATGAGGGAGGTGACGGGAAGAAAAAGATCAAAGCAGAGACAAAGACAGGGATGGAGAAAAGAGGGAATTCCTAGCACAGAATTTCCAGAAGGAAATAAAACATAAAAATTCTCCTCCATGCCGAAGTTGGATGCGTTGGGTCTGAACTTGTCTAGCGCATAACAGCAGCGCGACGCATTTTCGCTCATAGGACAGACAGCAGCCAGTTCCTGTGTGAGTGTTTGAGGAAGAAGAAGAAGAAGAAGAAGAAGAAGAAGAAGAAGAAGAAGAAGAAGAAGAAGAAGAAGAAGAAGAAGAAGAAGAAGAAGAGAAGAAGAAGAAGAAGAAGAAGATAACCAAAAGAAAACCAAACCAAAAAGGATAAAGCAAAACTCCAAAATAGATGGCGTGTTTCCTGGTTGTTAGGCGTTTTCCAGCTTAACAGACTGAGCATCCTGCAGGATATAATCATTTATACACTGTATTTTACTCATTACACCTGTACCCTAGGAATGACCGTGATGTTGATTTCCAGAATTCAACTTCCTACAAGGTGACAGACCTGATCACTATGGCCTTGGTGGTTGGCGGGGCTATAAACAAAGGGATTGGATTGGATGGGATCAGAGACTATCATTGTTGTTATTAGGAGGAGTAATAGTAGTACTAGCAGCAGCAGCAGCAGCAGCAGCAGTAGTAGTAGTAGTAGTAGTAGTAGTAGTATAGTAGTAGTAGTAGTAGTTAGTAGTAGTAGTAGTAGTAGTAGTAGTAGTTAGTAGTAGTATAGTAGTAGTAGTAGTATAGTAATGATAATAATGATATCAGTAGTGTTATCATTTTCATATCCTACAAAGTCGTAGTCCACTTACTTCAATCACAGCAAGACCCCCCCCCCCACCACACACACCTTCCCACCATTCCACCACCTACCACCCCCACCTCGCGAATTTCCCTTATTTGCAGCAGCCACAGAGCATCAAATAGCTCCCTTTCCACTGCAGAAATTCCATTTCATCTTGCCACCATCAGTCCATCAGCACCATATCGCATCCATCCATATCCTTCCATTTCCTGCACGCAGATGCACCATCATCCTCCTCCACTCCATCTCCCAATCAACTACACCTGCACCACGCATCCATGACCAAGTGACACAGACGGAGGTCCCACCTTCCCAGGTGTTGAGGCAGCCCTAATGCCCGTGGCCTTTTCAGTGACAGAGAGGAGGATAATGATGAGTCAGCTATGTCCGTTTCTTATTGGGGGATTTGGTGGGGGAGGGGAGGGGGGAGGGGAGTTGTTTTTTTGTTTTGTTTTGGAGACGGTGCGAGTTGTCTGTTCGGTCCCTCTATTAAGTCGAGTTACAGGTGACGTCATTTCCTTCTTTTTTCTTGTTCTTGTTCTTGTTCTTGTTCTTGTTCTTCTTCTTCTTCTTCTTCTTCTTCTTCTTTTTCTTCTTCTTCTTCTTCTTCTTCTTCTTCTTCTTCTTTTCTTTCTTCTTCTTCTTCTCTTTCTTCTTCTTTCTTCCTTTTCTTCTTCTTCTTTCTTCTTCTTCTTCTTTCTTCTTCTTCTTGCATTCTTCTTTCTTCATTCTTCTTCTTCTTCTTCTTCTTCTTCTTTGCATTCTTCTTCTTTGCATTCTTCTTCTTTGCATTCTTCTTCTTTGCATTCTTTCTTCTTTGCATTCTTCTCTTCTTTGCATTCTTCTTCTCCTTTGCATTCTTTCTTCTTTGCATTCTTCTTCTTTGCATTCTTCTTCTTTGCATTCTCTTCTTCTTTGCATTCTTCTTCTTCTTGCACTTGCTCTTCTTTGCATTCTTCTTCATTGCATTCCCTTCTTTGCATTCTCTTCTTTGCATTCTTCTTCTTACTTTGCATTCTTTGCATTTTTCTTCTTTGCATTCTTCTTCTTTCAACACTCAGACAGCAAAAATACAGCTGTCTGCCATAGAGCAGCAATGCGTTGTGCTGCCGTTCATTAAGCCTCCAACAGTTCAGGCCCTGGGCATCCGACCTCGGGAAGGCAGAGAGTTGTACTATCTGAAGTCCTTCTGGAGGAAAAGGCAATAGAATGGGTCAGTGATGTAGAGGGTAGACGAGGAGGTGACGGGAAGAAAGTGAACAAGGCAAAAATGAAGAGATGGATTAGAGCAGAAATAATTCTTTGTACAAAATGTCCAGAGGTTGGGGGATGCTATCTCTATACTGACAGGCCTTCACATCCCCTCAGGGGACACGTCACCTTCAACACCCATAGTTTTAGGGGTTTGGAAGGGGGTGGGGTTGTGTGGGTGTTTTTTGTGGGTGTTTTTTTTTTTTTTGGGGGGGGGGGGGGCAGAAAAAAGATTATACGTTTTTCCCTAAACAACATATTTTTGGTTAGAAAAAGCTCGAAAACCTAATCCTACACTTCTACTAAAGCGGTTGAAAGCTTTTCTCAATGAACGGAATCACCCCAAAAAAAAAAAAACAACAAACAAACAACAAACAAACAAACAAAACAAACAAAACAAAAAAAACAACAACACACACACACACACACACACACACACACACACACACACACACACAACACACACACACACACAACACACACACACACACACACACACACAAAAAAAACCAACAACAACAAAACACACAAAGAAACCCAACAACAACATGTGCACTGGAATTGTGTTTAGACTTCATATACAAAGTCAGAATACGGCCACCTTAATGGTGGGCCAAAAAAACCCAAACCCTGTCACATACACAAAAAAACTCACCATTGATAAACCTCGGAGCTCTAGCCAAGAAACTAAAGAAACAAAACAAATGTTGTATCTTGCAGATGACGTCACATCTAACCTGACTTTAAGGGGTTGAACATACAGGTCTGGGTGTCTGGTGTTTTGAACAATGTAGACAGACGACGGGGGGTGTAACTTGATGAAGCGTAGGTGGTTCCAGGTTCAATTCCATTAGTGGCAGTGAGTAATTACCCAGCAGGGGGAGGGGGGGGGTAGCCCCGGTACTGTGGGTAATGAGACGAGCTTCTGGGTCTAACAGTGTGGGCATGGCAGTGGGGTCATGTCTTGGCTTCTGTGGTCTTGAGGCAGCTGAAGGATTGCTGTTCTGGTTGATTCCTGTACATTACTTTGTGACGCTCCCCCACATGAGTTGCTTTGCACCAGAGGTCAATTTTTAGTTATTGACATTTTCTTAATCTGCAGTGAAATGGCTATACACTATTTTATAAAAAGTTATTAAAAGTCGAAATGATAGTTTGCAGGAAATGACAAAACGAGAAATGGATAAGTTTAGCACCATAAGAAATTGTCAGAATGAGGGCTCGTGCATTTTTAAATCACGTTTATAAGCAAAAGGATACAAAATTATGACTTGATATTTCATCATGAGGTAGAATAATGGCTATAGTTTTATAATCAATCAAAATGTGAAATTTGCCAACTTGACTCCACCTGCCTTTAATGGCTTCTAGCAGAAAAGTGGGTTATGTGCTAAGCGACTCATTTCGTGGTGTAGCGTCACATTTTTATATATCTGCCAGAGTCTTTTTCGTCATGATGCTGTGCTGCATGCTGCTGCTGCTGTTGCTGCTGCTAATGATGATGATGATAATAATAATAATGACGGCGATGACGACGGCGATGACGACGCCGACAACGAGGAGGAGGAGGAGGAAGAGGGGGAGAAGGAGGAGGAGGCTCGTGGATGACGACGACGACGATGATGACGATGAGGACGTCGTTGTCGTTATGACCGTCATCGTCGACGTCGTCATCATCCACAGCATCAACATCAGCATAATCAGCATCAGCATCATCATGACAATGATAACGACAATGACGACGATGATGCTCGTTGTTCTTGTGGTTGTTATTGTTGTTTTTATCATTCTTGTTGTTCTACAAAGAATATTTACACTACTTCGCCTCGTGAATGCAGAAAGCTATATCATTCACAAGAGCTGACAAAAGGGACGGATAGCCTAGTGGTCAGAGCATTGCGCTCGCAATTTGACCACCCGGGTTCGATTCCCGGTCGAGGGAATTTTTTCCTCTGGAGTTAACATCAGTGCTGACTCCACTCCCCTCAAAAGTCTTTCGGATGAGACTATAAACCGATGCCCTGTGTGCGAACGCACGCAGAACATCTTGCGCACATGTTAAATCCTGCCCCGCTTTTCGTAAGAGTAGGCCATTGTGTGCCGGTGGGAACAGATGACATTTACACAACTGCATGCACACGGGTCTGGATGTAAAAAAAAAAAGCACATGAGTGCTTATTCCATTATCCTCGGTAATAAACAATAAAATAAATAGATAATTTGCATTTTGTATCTACAAATAATAAGATAAAATAAAAAATAGATAAACATTATTGTAAAAGACAACACAGCAAAATCAAAGTGTGATCAGAACTAACACCGCTCCAGTATTGTCTATCTAGACAAATCATTCTGGACACATACCAATGTCGTTTTCTAATCCGGACAAATTCAGATTTAATTTTCTTATCCACACAAGTTCAGATTTATTTTTTATAATCCGCACAAATTAGATTTATTCTTCTAATCCGGGCAAATTCTGATTCAATCTTCTATTCCGGAAATATTCAGATTCAATCTTCTATTCTGGAATAATTCAGATTCAATCCTCTATTCTGGAATAGTTCATATTCAATCTTCTATTCTGGAATAATTCAGATTCAATCTTCTATTCTGGAATAATTCAGATTCAATCTTTTATTCTGGAATAATTCAGATTCAATCTTCTATTCTGGAATAATTCAGATTCAATCTTCTATTCTGGAATAATTCAGATTCAATCCTCTATTCTGGAATAATTCAGATCCAATCTTCTATTCTGGAATAATTCAGATCCAATCTTCTATTCTGGAATAATTCAGATTCAATCCTCTATTCTGGAATAATTCAGATTCAGTCTTCTATTCTGGAGTAATTCAGATTCAATCTTCTATTCTGGAATAATTCAGATTCA
>CM060347.1:14677993-14685493 GCA_030674155.1 Stramonita haemastoma | reverse complement strand
AGCCTAGTGGTCAGAACATTGCGCTTGCAATTTGACGACCCGGGTTCGATTCCCGGTCGAGGGGATTTTCCCCCTGGAGTTAACATCAGTGCTGATTCCACCATTATCCTCGATATAAAAAAAATAGAATAGAATAGAAAACACACACACACACACACACACACACACACACACACACACACACACACACACACACACACACACACACACAGTACAACAGCGAGGCATTATGACTACAAATAAGCAACAACTACATTAAAAAAGTAGAATAATCTATATTATGAAGGAGTATGCACAGCTGAGACTTTGTTTGGGGTTTTTTCTTTGTCTTCACTCATATAATGTATATGTGCAGTTTGTTTGTTATTGCTATGGCTTTTTTTAAAATTCAGTTTGTTGTTTTTGTTTTTTAGTGTTTTCTTTCTCTTTTTTTCTTGGCCCAGAGGGCTGGTTGTAAAAAAGCATGTTTGCTTATGCCATTACCCTCTTTAAATAAAATTTGTTCATTGTTCGTTCTCTCTCACACAAAGCCTATCACATGTTACTACAATTAGACAGCATTGGGAAGCAATGTTGGGTATCAAAAATAAGAGAAATATTATGTGTGACTGGTTTTAAAATTGTTTGGTTACAGCAGGATGTTGGGAATGTAAAAACGTTTCTGTATATATTTAAACAGAGGCTTGTGGATATGTTTGCCCAAGAATGGACTGGCACTCTCAGAGAACGTGACAGATATCAAACTTACTCTTCATTCAAGTCTGTTTTTGAAAAAGAACGATATATTGTAGATATTGATGTATATTGCTTCCGTGTTGCCAATTTGCATTTCAGATTCAACGTTCTGCCACTGAATAACAATGTAAATCGCTACAAGGATTCTAATCATGATAAAGCTTGTCCATCCTGTAAAAATCATATTGAAAATGAACAGCACTTTTTGTTTGCCTGTCCAGTGTATGATGATTTGAGGTCTAAATTTCTAAAGGAATCAAAAGATCTTCCTTTGCACGTTTTGCTAAGAGCCACAAACCCTATCCATAGATATAATCTATCAAAGTATGTGTTCCATGCAATCAACAGACGGAAGAAAATATCCTAAGGCATTTGAGCTGATCATGACCTGTACTCTATGTGAGTGTAACTGCCTATTGATTTGAAGTATCAACTTTCTTTTTTATGCAATACCAGCAAACAACTCCAATGGACTTTTACAGGGTCAATGTTGTTGTGCGACACTGGTATTCTAATGGCATCTCTGCCGTGATAACTAGCCTATCATCAACTTAATGAAAAATGTACATTACATTACAAATGTTTCCTCAATAGACTGTCTAGTAGCTGTGTCTGGTTTGCTGTGATTGTTAAGTATTTTTTGTGTCTCTCAACATGTTTTATTTGGATAAAAGCTTGGTGCATCAGTGTGCAGCAAAATGCGAGGAATGGTGTGTAATATAGAATGTTAACAGTTTTGCATTCAACGACAAACAAAATAATGACGAAGCAAGACATATTATTTGCAAATATGGTTTTGTTGTATATCATCAGAAGGAAGAAAAGTTACTTAAGTGTTGAGATATGAGAGATAGCATCACAGGACGAAAACAAAAATCTTCATTTTGATAGAAGTAACCATAAAGTAGGGAACATTTTTCGCCATGTTTTTGTAGTTACCCTTAATCTTGATTCCAACGATACAGGGAAGTGAAAATCAGCAAACTTATCTAATCAGCACCTTTACATCTGTTTACGTATGCTATAAATGTATGAATATGTATCGAATGTTGATTACTGTGAGTTATGCAATGCGTTATATCGTGATGCTTTCCCAAATCCACTGTGCATTGTATTGTGGCCCATGGCCGATGTGCAATTAAAACATTTCAGTGTTCAGTGTTCTCTCTGTCTGTCTGTCTGTCTGTCTGTCTGTCTGTCTGTCTGTCTGTCTGTCTGTCTGTCTGTCTGTCTGTCTGTCTGTCTCTCTCTCTCTCTCTCTCCTCTCTCTCTCTCTCTCTCTCTCTCTCTCTCTCTCTCTCTCTCTCTCCTCCTCTCTCTCTCTCTCTCTCTCTACACGCACACACACACACACACACACACACACACAACACACAACACACACACCACACACACACACACACACACACACACACACACACACACACACACACAACACCCCCCAAAAAAATTTTAAAACCCTCCGAGCATTAAAACTTCTATCAAGGAGAAAATGGATCAAGAAGAGGAGAGGCGAGAAGAGGCGGAATGGTGGTTTGGAAAAGGTCAGCGCTGTGAAGGTACATAGATGATATAGATATGTATGTATGTCTTCTCAAGGCCTGAAAAGGTCTTAGCATTGAACTTCTCTGACAAAACTCACTTTCTCTTGTACAGGTCACAATTCAGCTGACACAGGAAAAAGGGAGATAGTTCTATAGCTTTACTTGGAGTTCATGTCTGAACCTTTTTTCTTTTTCTTCTTTTTTTGAAGGGGGGGCTGTTAGGAGCCGGGAAAAAGGGGACGGGATAGCCTAGTTGTTAGAACATGGCGCTCGCAATTTGACGACCCAGGTTCGATTCCCGGTCGAGGGGATTTCTCCTCTGGAGTTACATCAGTGCTGACTCCACTCTCCCCCCCAAAAAAAGTCTTTCAGATGAGATTATAAACCGAGGCCCCGTGTGCGAACGCACGCAGAACATCTTGCGCACACGTTAAATCCTGCCCCGCTTTTCGTAAGATTAGGCCATCGTCTGCGGGTGGGAACAGGTGACATTTACAAAACTGCATGCACATCGGGACTGGATGTAAAAAAAAGCACATGAGTGGTTATTCCATTATCATCGATATAAAGGAATAAATAAATAAAAATCAGAATAAAATCCTTGTGGTCAGAGCGTCACCCTGATGATCTAATGCCCCAGGGATGCAGCCCCCAGGGAAGAGCTGGTGTGGGGGGGTTCCAGGCTCTGACAACATCAGGACTGGCAGACCCTACTCCACTCCCTCGGAAAGTCATTCGGATGAGACTATAAACCCGAGGTTCCGTGTGCGAACGCACGCAGAATATCTTCAAGTCAAGTCGAAAAAAAAAAAATCATCCCTGAAGGGCAATTACAATACTGACAGGTGTATTGATACGAGTCATAATCAAAGACACGAAATAGCTACATCTCATAATTTTGTTCAGACAGTACATGATAACTTCAAATAAAAATGTCACAAACACTCACACCCGTACGCGCGCGCGCTCGCACACACGCAACCACACACATACACACACACCAATGTTAAGACACAATGTAATTAAAAAAATTGACTAGAAAAGACATATGATCACTATTATTTACGCATTGTACCCACATGTTAAAAACCCGTTCTGTCTTTCAAGAGGGGTGGACCATTGTGTGCCGATCGGAACGGATGACAAAATCAAGAAAGAAAAAAAAAACGCGGGAAGAGAAGTGGTTTTTAAGACTGTTGGAATGCAGCTGTCTTATCGTAATGGTGGATTAAAAACTCTCTGTCTCTGTCTCTGTCTCTGTGTCTCTGTCTCTGTCTCTGTCTCTCTCTCTCTCTCTCGGGACGGATTGCGCTCGCAATCTGACGACCCGGGTTCGATTCCGGTCAAGGAGATTTTTCTCCTGCAGTTAACATCAGTGCTGACTCCACTCTCCCCAAAAGTCCTTCGGATGAGACATTAAACCGAGGCCCCGGGTGTGAACGCACGCAGAACATCTTGCGCACACGTTAAATCCTGTTCCGCTTTTCGTAAGAGGAGGCCATCGTGTGCCGGTGGGAACAGATGACATTTACAAAAGTGCATACACACGGGGACTGGACGTAAAAAAGCACAAGAGTGCTTATTCCATTATCCTCGATATAAAAGAATAATCAATCAAATCAAATCAAATCAAATCAAATCAATCTCTCTCTCTCTCTCTCTCTCTCTCTCTCTCCTCCTCTCTCTCTCTCTCTCTCTCTCTCTCTCTCTCTCTCTCTCTCTCTCTCTCTCTCTCTCTCTCTCTCTCCTCTCTCTCTCTCTCTCTCTCTCTTCTAAAGTATTGTTTAGTATCTTTTCAACTTGATGTATCCCTGAAAAGGGCGGAGACTGGATGTAAAAAAGCACACGAGTGCTTATCTATTATCCTCGAATAAAATACTTTGCCTTGCCTTGCCTTGCCTTGCCTTGCCTTGCCTTGCCTTGCCTTGCCTCTCCTCTCTCTCTCTCTCTCTCCTCTCTCTCTCTCTCTCTCTCTCTCTCTCTCTCCTCTCTCTCTCTCTCCTCTCCTCCTCTCTCTCTCTCTCTCTCTCTCCTCTCTCTCTCTCTTTGTTTTTTTTGTTGCTGTTGTTGTTTGTTTTTATTTTTAGTTGTTGTTTTCTTTGAACTTTGTTTTTGTTTCCGTCTTTTTTTCGTCTCCCCTCTCATGAAAATGTTATGATTTACATCATTTACTGTTGATCTATTGTGTATCAATTCTTAGGATGTTTTTCCTGTTTTTTCTCGTTTTTTTTTTTTGTTTTTTTTTTAAACATGAAATATGAATGTAGAATGGATGATATTGTAACCTGGTATAATTGCTTTGACTAGATGAGTGGATGAGTGGTGAGGTGAGTGTGATGTGTGTGTGTGTGTGTGTGTGTGTGTGTGTGTGTGTTGTTGTGTGTGTGTGTGTGTGTGTGTGTGTGCGCGCGCACGCAAAGGTGTTTGTTAGTTTGATTTTGTTGTTGTTGTTGTTGTTCGTTTGTTTGTTTTTGTTTGGTTGGTTTTTGTTGTTGTTTTCTTTTTCTTCTTTTTTTATTTTATTTTATTTCTATTTATTTTTTTTTCCTTCTCCCTTTTTTCAAACTGTTATGTCTTTTATACTTATCTTGATGATAGATGGTGGTGGATTGATGTTTTAAGTCATTTAACCTATCATATTCTCATGTTTACTCTTTAATTTTTGCGCTTTTTTTATTATTCAAATAAAAATGATCATTGATTTTTACTTCTTATATTCGTTTCTGAATGAGTGCCTTTTCATATCATTACCTTATTATTGTATCTCTGTCTTATTTCTTACCTGTTGTTTGATATTTATGGTTTCTTGCTCTTGGTATTTGGATCATTATAATTGTTCTTGTTTAATTGAGGTTATCTTTTTATCTTGATGTTATCCCTGAAAAGGGCGGGGACTGGATGTAAAAAAGCACACGAATGCTTATCTATTATCCTCGAATAAAAGAATTTGCCTTGCCTTTGCCTTGCCTTGCCTTGCCTTGCCTCTCTCTCTCTCTCTCTCTCCTCCTCTCTCTCCTCTCTCTCTCTCTCTCTCTCTCTCTCTCTCTCTCTCTCTCTCTCTCTCTCTCTCTCTCTCTCTCTCTCTCTCTCTCTCTCTCTCTCTCTCTCTCTTGATACTGTAAATAAACATTTGTTATGGCCCATCTTGTTGAAAAATGGAGTTAAAGGTAAACTACACAGATGTATAGAAAGCATGTATGGCACTGTCAAATGTAGAGTTAGAAGTGGTGCACAACTGACAGACTGTATTAACTGTACAACTGGTGTAAAACAAGGTAATGTATGTAGCCCTGTGTTGTTTTCTCCTTTTATCAATGAACTTGCTATGAATGTTATTGCTAATGGAAGACACGGTGCCACCTTATCTAATGATGATTTAGAATTGTTTATTCTTTTGTTGGCGGATGATGTTGTATTGTTATCTGAAACTGTCATCAGTTTACAGACCCAACTGACTAACTTGCAGCATGCTGCCACTTCTCTTCAACTAAAAGTAAATATGTGTAAAAGTAATATCATTGTGTTCAGGAAAGGGGGATATTTCAGTGCAAGAGAAAGATGGGTATATGGTAATACTGTAATGCCAGTTGTCAATGTTTAAAAGTATTTAGGAATATATTTTAGCACACATTTAAGCTTTGTTTCTGCTTGTAAAGATCTCGCAAGTAAAGCAAAACATGCATTGATATGTATCATGAGGAGGCTGCCTTCTTTACAAAATACATCTTTGAAGTTATTTATAAAATTATTTGATGCTCAGGTACAACCTATTGCACTGTATGGTTCTGAATATGGGGGTTAAGTAATGCAGCTAGTCATTGTGAGTCCTTGCACTTGTATGCTTTAAAGAGATTTTTGTGTGTTGACAAGCGTACTCCTAATGATTTTGTCTATTGTGAAACAAATAGATACCCAATTTACATAAATTCTGTTGTACAAACAATACGTTATTGGCTTAGACTTTTACAAATGGAAGAAAGAAGAATTCCTTTTAAGGTTTATAAAATTTGTGTGAACTAGATATCAGAGGGAAAAATAACTGGGTTACTGATGTACGTGTCTGTCTAAATAAACATGGCTTTGGTGATGTGTGGCTGAATCAAGGTGTTGGTAGTATAACCATGTACATTAAAGCTTTCCGTCAACGTCTGATAGCAGATGGCAAGACTGGGTGACCACATTCAAAGTAGTGATCGATTCAGTCTGTAAAAAACATTTTTCCAGTTCACATGAATTGAAAGTATACTTGACAATGGACATGGATTTGCATTTGAAATATATTTTGACCAGATTAGGTTAGGTGTGTCTGATTTGGCCACGCACTACTTCAGATACAGAGAGTTCAATGATAATGATTTGATTTGTCCATTGTGTAGAACAGAGAGAGAAGATGAAGTACACTTTGTGCTATGCTGTCCAGCCTATCAAGACATTAGGGAAAGATATATACTGCCAAAATATTATCAACGGCCTTGTCTTTTCAAACTAAGTTTACTCATGGCATCTGTTAGGCATAAGGGCTTACGGAATTTGTCTCTTTTTCCGTTTAAAGCGTTTAAATTAAGAGAATTAGTTATGTCATAGTCATGCTGTTTTGTTACTTAATATAAAGGCAAAATTGATTTGTTTATTTCATTTTTTACAGTTTTCATAATGTACGTTTTGTTTACTATCCCCTTCGTGAGGGGCTATGGCCTAATGAATAAACTTTCCGAATCTCTCTCTCTCTCTCTCTCTCTCTCTCCTCTCTCTCCTCTCCTCTCTCTTCTCTCTCTCCTCTCCTTCTCTCTCTCCCTCTCTCTCTCTCTCTCTCTCCTCTCTCTCTCTCTCTGGAGTATTATGGAGTACCACAGGGATCCATATTGGGCCCTATTCTCTTTTCATTCTACATAAATTACCTTCCTCTACATATCCATTCCAAATGTGAACTATTTGCTGATGACACAACCACACATACGAGTCATAGCGACATTGAATATCTTGCAACCATATTACAAAAAGCACTGACGATCTTGTCAAATGGACAGAACTGATCTACATGTCTATCCATCCCCAAAAACCAAAATGCATGCTGATCACCACCAGACAAAAGCGACAAAATTTACCACATAAACAGTTTCCAATTCACATAAAAAAGGAAGCAATCGAACAAACCTATCACCACAAAGTTCGAGGAGTGACAATCGATGAAAATCTCAGCTGGTTCTACCACATATCTCAT
>CM060347.1:14657993-14675493 GCA_030674155.1 Stramonita haemastoma | reverse complement strand
GACTCCCCATTTATCAGCTCTGCATTCTCCAGGGACATGGGTACCCCAAGCCGGCAACTCGGAAACGATGGTGCCAGGTGATGAAATGACAAGCTCATGCACACGACTTTCCTGCGGAGTGCGTGAAGGGATGAGTGTGCCAGAAAATACAGCCAATGCTTCTGCTTAAGAGGGAGAACACAGTGACGCACAAAGTAATATGGCAACCACCTTTACCCAAGAGACAGGATGTGATGATCTAAATATCACACACAGCAATGTATACCAGCCATTAATGGAAGATGAAATGATGGCGCCTGTGCTGACTCCGCCCACTCCAGAGGTACAGCACGACGACAGCCAGACTCTTGTCAAACAAGTTCTGGACCCTTGGGAGTCTGCAGAAGATGGACAAAGCAGCATGCCCTCATCACCGGACAGACAGAAAGAAGACAGCCTCCTCCATGACCAGACAAGCAAAGACGCAAGCCTAACCATTGAAAATGAAGTGACAACAGCCACTCCTGTACACCGGCCTGTGACCCGCAGCAAGGCAAGGTGTAAGCAAATGCACCTGACGGATTCTTTCCTCAGCTCAGGGTCTCATTCCTCCAGAACAGGAACAAAGGCCCAGTCACCTGCTGCCAGTAGTAGTCCCAAATAGGGACTCGGCCCTGCCCATGTCTGCCAGGAGATTAGAAATGAATTGTCACACAATTTAAGATTCCTGACATACAATGTAGAAGGACTTAGTACAATCTATCATGCAGATTTAAGATCGTATATATCCAAATTTGATATGATTGTACTGACAGAAACATTCACTACAGATTTCCCTTCACATCTTTTCCCAATGCATAATGTATATATTTCAAGTGCTGTCAAAGTCTCAAATGCACCCACAGCTCGGCTGGGTGGGGGAGTAGCTTTGCTAGTAAGGAAACACATTGCTCCTCTTATTTCCCAGGTTCATCTAGAATATGACAACTGTATTGTGCTGACACTGGCTAAAGCACTTACAGGTCTGGACAGGGACTGTGCCTTAATTGGCATATATTTACCTCCACAATACAGCCCATATTATACTGAAACAGACATTTATAATGGTGTTTCCCTTTTGGAAAATATTATCTTAGATATCCTACAAGACATAGGAAATATGCCCATAATAATTATGGGGGACCTGAACGCAAGGACTGCCAATGCTAATGCTCATGAAGACGAACTGCCCTGTGATTATGATGGCGATGTTTACCATGCTGTTGACTTATATCAGCGGGCTTCAGCTGATGGGGTTTCAAATGATTTTGGAAAGTATTTGCTGAATGTTTGTGAGCAATTTAGTCTGGTTCTTTTGAATGGTCTGGTGAGTCATAAATTTGATTCTAGTAGTACGTATGTTTCATATAATGGCTGCAGTGTAATAGATTATTTTATAATGTCAAGATGTATCTCTGAGATGGCTACAGAGTTGACAGTCGGTGAGAGAATAGAGTCAAAACATATGCCTTTGGAGCTAACACTGAAGTGTAAAAATGCAAATACCAACATTACCTATCGGCCCGGAAAGATGTCCATACAAAAATATAGATGGGACTGTCAAAAGTCAGAGGAGTATGCTAACATGTTTAAAACTGACTGTATTTCTAAAAAACTTAAAGAAGCATACGATATGATTGATTTAGACATAGAAGTAGCAATCAAACAACTTTATGAGATTATTAGTTTAGCAGCATCCCCTATGCTAAAGACAGTTGTATTTGGTAAATTTGATAACAATCCGTGGTTTGATCTTGAATGCAGGGAGAAAAGGAGGTCAGTGAGATATGCTCTTAGAAATTATCGGAAACATACTAAAGATGATAATGCTACAAAAGATGATATAGAGACCCTGAGAGTTAAGTACACAGATCTCAGGAAAGAGTACAAGTTTCTGCTAAAAGAAAAGAAAATTGGGTACAAAAGACAAACAATGAAAGTGTTAGAAGACTCTTTAAGTGATCCTCAGAGATTCTGGAACACAGTAAGGAAACACATTGGCAGACCTGTGTGCCAAAGTAGCATTTCTTCTGAAGAGTGGTATAATCATTTTTCTACTGTGTTTAACCAAAGTGATCCCAGGTCGGACACAAATGAGACATTTAACTGTTCCTACTCCTCTGATACTTCAGCCACCTTACAAGTAGATATTACAATACTTGAGCAAGACATTACATACCAAGAAGTAGTACAGGCTATATCCAAATTAAAAAACAATAAAGCTGCAGGTCCAGATGGATTCTCTGGGGAATTCTAAAAATATGCAGGCCCAGAGGTTGCATTATTTCTAACTAAATATTTCAATAAATTGTTTACATCTGGCAGTTTTCCACTTCAATGGTCAGAAGCAGTCATTCAGCCAATACATAAGAAAGGTGACATCAATTCTCCTGATAATTATAGAGGCATCTCCTTACTAAATGTATGTGGAAAACTCTATAGTTACATTCTCAATAAGCGTTTATCTATATGGTTAGAAGAAAACAAAGGACTAAATGAAGCACAAGCAGGATTTAGACGTAGTTATAGCACAGTCGACCATATATTTACTCTTTTGTCATTAATTCAGAAACAGTTTGCTAACCATGGAAAGTTGTACTGCGCCTTTATAGACTTTAAGAAGGCCTTCGATTTGGTTGATAGGCATTGCTTGTGGTCTGTACTTAGAAAAAATGGTGTCAAAGGAAAAATGTACAGGGCTCTGCAAAGTATGTACAACATTGTAAAAGCAAGGGTAAGTGTGGGAGGTGAATTAACTGATATTTTCATGTGTCCTGGAGGACTGAGGCAGGGAGACATTTGTA
This sequence comes from Stramonita haemastoma, assembly GCA_030674155.1. NCBI lineage: Eukaryota > Metazoa > Mollusca > Gastropoda > Neogastropoda > Muricidae > Stramonita > Stramonita haemastoma. The sequence goes on along the minus strand of CM060347.1, from coordinate 14,672,671 downwards.
GCCCTGTTTTATTCTCTCTTTATATAAATGAGTTAGCGGTTGAACTTGTTCAGAGAGGAAAACATGGTATATCTTTAACCCCAGACCAAATGCAGATACTGATACTACTCTTTGCAGATGATGTAATACTGTTATCATACACTAAAGTTGGTCTGCAAACGCAATTAAATATATTAAGTGACACAGCAAAAAAGTTAGGATTGTTAGTGAATATGGAGAAATCAAAAGTAGTCGTATTTCGAAAAGGTGGCCACCTTGCCGTACGAGAAAAGTGGCTCTATAATGGAAACAATCTCGAAGTGGTAAACCAGTACAAATACCTAGGAGTTATTTTTTCTACAGGTTTGTCTTTTTCTTATGCATTGAAGGACATGGCTAGTAGGGCAAAAAAGGGTGTAATTGGTATTTTACGTTTGTTGTGGTCTCTCGGTAATCAGTCCCCTAAAATATTTTTCAAACTCTTTGACTGTCAGATTCAGCCAATTTTAACGTATGGTTCTGAGGTATGGGGTCTCCTGGCTGACCATTCTGTAATTGAAAGAGTACATGTTTTTGCAATTAAAAGATTTTTAAATGTGAGCATTAGAACTCCAAATGCCCTGGTATATGGAGAGACCGGTAGGTTTCCACTCTTTGTCAATACTTATACCGGTAATATCAAATACTGGATAACTCTTACAAGAATGGATACAGATCGTATTCCATACAAATCATACAACATGCTGCTTAACCTCCATAGTAATGATAAGAATAATTGGGTCTCTACAGTCTGCTTTACTCTATATCGTTATGGCTTTGGTTTTGTGTGGGAATGTCAGGGAGTGGCAGATGCAAGGATATTTTTGGCAGAATTCAGACAACGTCTTAAGGATTGTTACACTCAAAACTGGAACAGTGAAATCAACACAAAAGAGCGTTATGCATTCTATTCCTTATTGAAACAAAATCTTTGTCTGTCTGATTACCTACTCATTGTTCACAATAGTGCTATAAGGAAGTATTTAACAAGAATGCGCCTCGGCGTTTTGCCATTAAGATGTCACAAAAACCGTTACAATACGACACAAAAGTGTTCTGACTGTCCTTTCTGCCAGGGTATCCTTGAATCCGAAGTACATTTCATGTTTATATGTCCACGATACAAAATGATACGGGAACAGTTTATACCTACAAAATTTTCTAATCAACCATCTACCTTCAGACTGGTGTTGCTGCTCTCAAGCACAGCACATGCAAAGTCAGTAATGTATTACATCAAAAGTGCACTTCATTTAAGGTCATCTGCTGTGGAGGAGACAACATGATTATGAACTGTTTGAATTTATGAGTTTTCATATTGCTGATTGCAACTGTTATATGTTTTTTGTCCTTTGCCTGGTGCGGAAAAACTATGTTTCGTAAGGTGGTGTTATTGATAATCGCTAGTTGTCGTAACTATTTCAAAGGATGGTGATACTGCTAATTCAGGGTGACTGACTGTCAGGAATGAGGGCACGCAAAGGATTCTGTTCCACAAATTTTCGTGTTGCATTGATGTTTTCAAGAGATAAGTATGTCAGTACGGCATCATCCCCGTCCCACTGTTCCCCTTGACATGGGCAAATGGCCTGGCTCATTATATTATTTGACTTGACTTGACTTGACTTGACTCTAGCTCTCTCTCCGTCTCTCTCTCTGTCTCTGTCTCTCTCTGTCTCTCTCTGTCTCTCTCTGTCTCTCTCTGTCTCTCTCTGTCTCTCTCTCTCTCTCTCTCTCTCTCTCTCTCTATATATATATATATATAGAGAGAGAGAGAGAGAGAGAGAGAGAGAGAGAATTTTATTTTTATATATATATATATATATATATATATATATATATATATATATATATATATATATATATATATATATATATATATATATATTATATATATATATATATATGGCGCCAGACGAGTGGCGACGGCTGTGACGCACAGTCGTCACTATGTTCTCACGTTCTCATCCTGACGCCAGAGCTAAGGCTTTCCTCCCTTCTCTCGGGTCATGCCAGTCGTTCTTCCTTCTCTTTCTCTTTGTCTCTGTCTCTCTGTCTCTCGTCTCTGTCTCTCTGTCTCTGTCTCTCTGTGTCTCTCTGTGTCTCTCTGTCTCTGTCTCTCTGTTTCTCTCTGTCTCTGTCTCTCTGTGTCTCTCTGTCTCTCTGTCTCTGTCTTCTGTCTGTCTCTGTCTCTGTCTGTCCTGTCTGTCTGTCTCTCTGTCTCTTCTGTCTGTCTGTCTGTCTGTCTGTCATCTCTCTCTTCTGTCTTCGTCTCTCTCTCTCTCTCTCTCTCTCTCTCTCTCTCTCTCTCTCTCTCTCTCTCCTCTCTCTCTCTCTCTCTCTCTCCTCTCTCTGCTAGCCTAGTACAGCTGTGTTGGGCAGTAATGGAAAGTATTGTCTTGGATATCGCTGGGGGCGGGTGAAGGGGGTGGTGGTGGTGGCGGCGAGAGGGTAGGGGTGTGGTTAAGTTGTAAGATGAGAAGGAATAATATTATGGAACAATGTCGAGTGTGTGTGTGTGTGTGTGGGGGGGGGGGGGGTGCATGTGTGTGTGTGCGTGCTCTTTCTTTCTTTTCTTTTAGATCAAGGATAATGGAATAAGCACTCATGTGCTTTTTTACCTCTAGTCCCCGTGTGTATGCAGTTTTGTTAATATTATCATCTGTTCCCACCGGCACACGATGGCCTACTCTTACGAAGAGCGGAACAGGATTTAACGTGTGTGTACGATGCTCTGCGTGCGTTCGCACACGGGGTCTCGGTTTATACTCTCATCCAAAGGACTTAAGGGGAGAGTGGAGTCAGCACTGATGTTAACTCCAGGGGAAAAACCCCCTCGAACGGGAATCGAACCTGGGTCGTCAAATTGTGAGCGTAATGTTCTGATTGCTAGGCTATCCCGTCCCCCGACGTGTGTGTGTGTGTGTGTGTGTGTGTGTGTGTGTGTGTGTGTGTGTGTGTGTGTGTGTGTGTGTGTGTGTGTGTGTGTGTGTGTGAGTGAGTGAGTGTGGGTGGGTGGGTGGGTGGGTGTCAGCCTTCAGTGCCTAGGCTTTATCCCAGCTCTTGATTAAACCATCGACGCTGGAGGCAACAGCAAAGAGAGGCTGTATGATCAGCGGCTTTCCCACTCATGGAATTCCACTTATAGTCCAGGAAAATTTTGCCAAAAAAGGGCTCTGGCACAGAATAAATGCTTCAAAATTTTTTTCACTTCTGTTATGTTTTGGTGGGTGTACTTGACCATCCCAAATGTTGTTAACAAAATTTTAGTTGCGGGATAAGTTGTAATTCGTGTTTGAAAAGAGTAGGTGCAGTGCAGCTGAGCTGAAACAGTGTTTCCCATTTGCGCTGCTTTGCAAGCTGTTTTTGCTGTCCAGTTAGGAATTTTTACACTAAATTGAAGCAGGCTTGTATAAAGTTCATTTCCAAAGTAAAACTTTTACACTCTGATGACTCAATGCCTTTTTACTGGGGGGAAACTAATGTAATTGCACTTCCGGTTTTCAAATTTGAGAAAAGTTTACAGATAACGTTACCGTAGGCAGCAAAATTTAAACATTGTGCAATCATTTTAAGTGTAATAATGTTAAACACTCAGAAACGCATTCATATGATGCAAAGAACATAATGTTTGATACATGCTGTTGTCGCTATAACTTATTTGCTTACCCACCCCCCTAAAATTAGTAACCCAAGCGTTCAAACGAAGTACAATTTTCAGTCAAAACAAAACTACTGGCAACAGGCAATCACCTTGGTTATGTTTTTTTGTTGTTGAATACATATTATCAGCTTTGTATTTAAGAGGTCCTTGTAATTTTGTTTACCATTTTGCCAATGATTAGATTATTGGTTCACAAAATCACTTGTAACATCTCTTACAGATGTTCATAGATTCAGTTCCAATATCATGAAGATGGCAGTTCAACAAAACGTAAATATCCAACATCTTAGCATGAACTGTGCAGTGTGTCTTCCTAATTGGATAGTCCAGGACCTTCAGCAACTCTGAATGTGTGGAGCTTTGCCCTCTACATTGCCCACATGCAACAGAAGACACAGGCCATGTTTACAGCATGTACACCTTGCTGTTCGGCATTCAGTCAGAAAATGACATCTTACAATAATTTATTTTTTTAAAAACATCTTACAATGTACAGAGGAGTTTCAGGGGTTACGTCAAAATCTTTATACGTGGGAAACATCACTCCATGTTTTATTTCCCATCCCCAGTCCTGGGATTCTAACTGGAAACTATGTGAATTTAAATGCAACCATTCATGGACCTGGAAATAGGTCCTCATAGAATGGAACTTTGCAGCTGAGGATGTTGGGGGCAGTTTGTTTGGGTGTAATGATAACAGAGGTAGCTGGTTTCTGCATGTATCGCACATATCGGAGCTTGTCCAAGAAATCTTTGTTCTTGCCACCATGCATCATTGCAGTGGTCTTTTCTTCTGCAGCTATCACTTGCTCTTTGCTGATGTTGGGTGTCATGAACACGCATGCATGCTCTCGAAAAAATGCACATTCTAACTTTTTTCCACAGGCAGGATCTTTTCGTCTGAAAATATACTTCTCTGGCTTTCTCTAATGTTGTACCTACAATGAGGCAGTTAGCATCACCACAATTATACAGTGTTGAATCCAGACTTTGTCAATCCTTCACCGAGCAGTTGAATGAAGTGCAGTCTGTTGGCTGTATTTGCTATAAAGCACTTTCTGGACTCAGTCAGCACCATGCTACCAGCAAAATGATGACAGGTCCTGTGATCCCACCATTTCTTCTCAGATGAGCTGCATCTTTGGTTAGCAGTCCACTGCAATCAATCGCCATCAAATACAATAATATCCCTGTTGTAGATGCAGTTCATGAAGTTGTTATACATCTGCACCAGATGGTTGTTTATTGTTCCACAAGGCCAGACAAGTCGATGTAAAAGGGGACCACTACTGATGACCAAAGCAGTATGATCTGCAAGTTGAACACCCAGCTGTTTTGTGGCTGACCAGATATGACTGGCAAGTACTGCTTTGTTTGCTTGCCTGAGCAATTAATACTTACGTTAACTATAAACCAGGAACTAAACAGTTGATGCACTTGTGCAGCAAGCCCAATCTGTACAGGTGTGATGATAGTGTTGGGCCTGGTGCACTGGATGATGCCTCTCCTAATTGCTGATACTTTTTAATTCCCTTTAGATTTGTTGGTGACTTGCATCAAGATTTCAGAAACTGTAACTGGCAATGCTGTCTGCATCAGGATAGCTGTCTTGCAGAAACCAGTAACTTGATGTCATTGTAAATGATTGTTACTGCTGCTTTGGTAAGACACATCTGTTCATCTTTAGCACTGGGTTCTCTTTTCTCTTGGTAGAACTTCTCAAAAATACAGTCTGGAGTTGTTCTGAGTGATATGATATCAATTATGTTATTGGAATGAGCAAACGCAATTTCATCACCATAGTGTTTTAAGAGTTCAACTTTCATCTGTTGTGCACAGTATGCATCATTCTAACAAACATTTTCTATTTTATATGCTTGACTGCAAATTTCTGCTTTTCTGAGGAAAGATTTGTCCTTAGGGCTCCTTAACTCTAGCATCAATAACTGTTTTATTGGCGTACATGGCACGGCATTCCTTATGTACAGAGTTCCTCACACAGGCAACTTTGTTGTCTTTTAACTGACAGCTGCAATGATTGATCGTATTGCGCCTTTCTGGGTCACTGTACAAGGTGGCTTTTGTGGTGCTGGGTTCTTGCAGTTCATACAAATGTGTTCCATGATTTCTTGCAACAGACCAACGTGTTAGTATGTAGGTGTCACTTATATTCACACACACACACACACACACACACACACACACACACACACACACACACACACACACCACACACACACACACACACACACACACACAAAAGCAAACAAACAACACACACAAACAACACACACACACACACACACACACACACACACACACACACACACACACACACACACACACACACACACACACACACACACAGAGGAATAGATCATAAGATCACTTCTTTTATTCTTTAGATTATTCTGTGGCTGTAGTTTGTTTTATAAACTGTTATGTCTAGCCTTGTTATTTTGTTTTTCTTCATTATTTTTCTGTCTGAATCAAGCATATCATGATGTCTTCTTTCGGATATATTGTGAACAGTGCATTTTCTCTGTTTCCTTTCCTTTTTATACTATATTATTTGTATCTAGATTAAGACTGTTTTGTTTTCCTATCCTTTATTAATTTGTTTTTATATCCATTTAAAAAATATTTTTGTGAGGGCAAAATGAAAACCGTTGTGAAAACTTAGGTTTTACTTTCAGTAAAGATCTTTTTGACTAGGCCTACACACACACACACACACACACACACACACACACACACACACACACACACACACACACACACAACCTGCTCATCAAAACAACTATTATTTTAAATATAATTTCTTCCGATTTTACAAAACAAACTGTGGGCCTATAGTAACTTTACTACTGCGCGCGGATGTGTCTGTTTACACCTGTGCTGTGGCGTCTGCTACGCCTTTCGTTTTGTCTTCCTCCGCGGATTTCTCATACATGTTTTATTCATTACTTTCAATCTTTCTGTGACTGTAGCAAGATTCACAAACAATATGGACTTTGGATCATCCATTTGCAGCTATATAATGGTCAGCAAAGAAAGTTTATCTCTGATTAATTCGTCGAGCAGGGTCTGACACAGAAACAGCGAGTGACGCAAAAACAAGGCTGCGCGCGCGACTAAAACTCCGGCCGCTCGCGAAATCGATAGAAAGTAGTTCGACATAAAAAGTGTTTTTAATTAAAATCCCCTCATAAAATTTTTGTTAACACCAGTGAAATGTAATCGGGAAGGATCAATTTACTGGTTTGTGTAGTCAAAAATTTTGAAGCACTTACTCTCTACCAAAAATAAAATTTTCTTGGACTATTACAGCTTAGTCTTTAGTGATCGACTATGAGGGGGGGGATATGGGGGTGGGGGGTGAGAGGTGGTGGCGGTAAGGGGATGGGGGTGTTGTAAGATGGAAAGGAATATTGAATGCAGTCTTGTGCGTGCGTGCGTGCGTGCGTGCGTGCGTGCGTGCGTGCGTGCGTGCGTGTTTGGGTTTTTTTTAAGGGGTGGTGGTGATGTGGGGGGGGGGGTGAAGGGGGAGGGAGGGGGAGGGAGGGGGCGGTGGTTTGGAAGTGTGTTTTCTATTTTGTTTATTTTATTATCTATTTGTTCTTTTATTTCGAGGATAATGGAATAAGCACTCGTGTGCCTTTTTTACACCCAGCCCCCGTGTGTATGTAGTTTTGTAAATTTTGTCATCCATTCCCACCGGCACACAAGGCCTTCTCTTCTGAAGAGCGGAATGGGATTTAACGTGTGTGCAAGATGTTCTGCGTGTTAGTGTGTGTGTTTGTGAACTGTTGTGGTGGTGGTGGTGTGGTGTGTGTGCATATTTTTTTAATGTGAAAAAAGCACTGTGTATTTGTTTGTGGGGATTGAGGACATAGAGCAACACCAGGCAGTCAGGAAACTGTTGGCAATGATCATCAAACGAGGATTCATTGTGTTCCTACAGCGTTGACCCCGCGCGCATGAATACTGTAGTTATGAAACTAGCAGACGACAAAGGATTGAGAAGGTACAGTGCTTTCTGAAAGAAACGAAAGGCAAACCCAACAAATTTGTGAGAAAAAAAATCACAGAGACAGCGTTTTGAATAAAAGGCTAGAGTTTCACCACTAAAAACGTTGTTGGGGTTTTTTTTGGTGGGGGGGAGGGATTTCTGTGGATGCCCTAGCACAGGCAGTATCAATACAAGAGTAATTATGTAGAAAAACAGAAAGAAAAGTGACAACAATCTAAAGAATGATCGCCGTAGCCTAAACTGTACGACAATATTTTCTACAAGATAGCTGCATGCCCCTTCCATAGGGGCTACACACCACAGTTAACGTCTGCCCCTTTTCCTTCTGTTTTCCGGGATTACTTTTGCATTCATGCCGCAGGTACAAGGCAGCCACAGAAACCAACACCGCTCTCTGTGACACAGAAACCAACACCGCTCTCTGTGACACAGAAACCAACACCGCTTTTTATGACACAGAAACCAACACCGCTCTCTGTGACACAGAAACAGACACCGCTCTCTGTGACACAGAAACAAACACCGCTCTCTGTGACACAGAAACAAACACCGCTCTCTGTGACACGCCGCCGCGGTAGTCGAGTGGTTAGGGCGTTGGACTCGTAATCTAAAGGTTGCGGGTTCGATCCCAGCTGTCGGCTATGGCGTTGTGCCCTTGGAAAAGGCACTTTACGGCTATTTTCTCACCCCACCCAGGTGTAAAAGGGGTACCAACCTTGTGTTGGGGGGTTAACCCTGCGATAGACTGGCGTCCTATCCAGGGGGGAGTGTATGACTCTCAGTCGCTTAGCGCCACAGAAACTGGGATAAGCACCGGCCTGATGAGCCTTAGGCTCGGGACAGACTTTAACTTTTTAACTCTGTGACACAGAAACAAACACCGCTCTCTGTGACACAGAAACAAACACCGCTCTCTGTGACACAGAAACAGACACCGCTCTCTGTGACACAGAAACAGACACCGCTCTCTGTGACACAGAAACAGACACCGCTCTCTGTGACACAGAAACAGACACCGCTCTCTGTGACACAGAAACAAACACCGCTCTCTGTGACACAGAAACAAACACCGCTCTCTGTGACACAGAAACAAACACCGCTCTCTGTGACACAGAAACAAACACCGCTCTCTGTGACACAGAAACAAACACCGCTCTCTGTGACAGTGCCACCCTCTGCCCTCTGGCTCAAAACTCAGGGGATTTTACACAAAAATTCCTTTGGTAGGATTGATTTTTTTTTCAGCAAACACTGCACCCCCTCAGTCCTTTGTCGTCTGCTAGCTTCCTAACCCCAATCTGCATGCGTGGGGTCAACAGTTGTAGGAACACAAGCAATCTTCATTTGATGATCATTTCCAACTTTCTCATGACTATCTGGTATTGCTCTATGTCCTCAATCCCCCAAAACAAGTACACAGTGCATTTTTTCATCCTTTAAAAAAAATCTGTGAAAATCGGCACAAGTTTGTCCCAACTTGCACTCTATAGAAGATACTACATGCCCCGCAAACTAAAGCTGGAGTGTAGCCTTCACTGTGACGACGACAACAAGGCGGCCCGAGGCTCCTTCAATGAACAAGGAGTGGACTGAAGAGCGCAGGAAGAGCTGTTAGAGTGGCTTCCCCTTCAACAGGAAGTGACGCCTGTGATGAGGGTGATTACAGAGTCAGGCAGGGTCAAGACTCCTGACAGGGCCAGGATGTTGGCGGCCATTCGCCCACAAGAGCGGCGTTTATGCTCGTCCTGTCGTCTTCCTTTCCCCTTCTGTGTCCTCCTCTTGATGTCAGCTAGGTTCAAGAATCATGGATAGAAAACAAAAGTAGGTATAAATTATTGTATCTTAAAGGCGTACTTGTACAATAATTTCTTCGAAAGAAGTAGAGAGACACACACGAAGTCTGGGAAATAAGCGTTAAAGCCATCCCTGGCGCCTTCCCAAACCAGTTCAGTCTTCTAGTTTATAGCCCCACCATCTTGTTGTTTATAGCCCCACCATCTTGTTTATAGCCCCGCCATCTTGTTGTTTATAGCCCCACCATCTTGTTTGTAGCCCCACCATCTTGTTTATAGCCCCACCATCTTGTTTATAGCCCCACCATCTTGTTTATAGCCCCACCATCTTGTTGTTTGTAGCCCCACCATCTTGTTGCTTGTAGCCCCACCATCTTGTTGTTTGTAGCCCCACCATCTTGTTGTTTGTAGCCCCACCATCTTGTTGTTTGTAGCCCCACCATCTTGTTGTTTATAGCCCCACCATCTTGTTGTTTATAGCCCCACCATCTTGTTGTTTGTAGCCCCACCATCTTGTTTATAGCCCCACCATCTTGTTGTTTGTAGCCCCACCATCTTGTTTATAGCCCCACCATCTTGTTGTTTATAGCCCCACCATCTTGTTGTTTGTAGCCCCACCATCTTGTTTATAGCCCCACCATCTTGTTGTTTGTAGCCCCACCATCTTGTTGTTTGTAGCCCCACCATCTTGTTGTTTGTAGCCCCACCATCTTGTTGTTTGTAGCCCCACCATCTTGTTGTTTGTAGCCCCACCATCTTGATGTTTATAGCCCCACCATCTTGTTTATAGCCCCACCATCTTGTTTATAGCCCCACCATCTTGTTTATAGCCCCACCATCTTGTTGTTTAGAGCCCCACCATCTTGTTGTTTGTAGCCCCACCATCTTGTTTGTAGCCCCACCATCTTGTTTATAGCCCCACCATCTTGTTTATAGCCCCACCATCTTGTTGTTTAGAGCCCCACCATCTTGTTGTTTATAGCCCCACCATCTTGTTTGTAGCCCCACCATCTTGTTTATAGCCCCACCATCTTGTTTATAGCCCCACCATCTTGTTGTTTAGAGCCCCACCATCTTGTTGTTTATAGCCCCACCATCTTGTTTGTAGCCCCACCATTTTGTTTATAGCCCCACCATCTTGTTTAGAGCCCCACCATCTTGTTGTTTGTAGCCCCACCATCTTGTTGTTTATAGCCCCACCATCTTGTTTATAGCCCCACCATCTTGTTTGTAGCCCCACCATCTTGTTTGTAGCCCCACCATCTTGTTGTTTATAGCCCCACCATCTTGTTGTTTATAGCCCCACCATCTTGTTTGTAGCCCCACCATCTTGTTTATAGCCCCACCATCTTGTTGTTTAGAGCCCCACCATCTTGTTGTTTGTAGCCCCACCATCTTGTTGTTTATAGCCCCACCATCTTGTTTATAGCACCACCATCTTGTTTGTAGCCCCACCATCTTGTTTATAGCCCCACCATCTTGTTTATAGCCCCACGATCTTGTTGTTTGTAGCCCCACCATCTTGTTGTTTATAGCCCCACCATCTTGTTGTTTATAGCCCCACCATCTTGTTTATAGCCCCACCATCTTGTTTATAGCCCCACCATCTTCTAGTTTATAGCCCCACCATCTTGTTGTTTATAGCCCCACCATCTTGTTGTTTGTAGCCCCACCATCTTGTTGTTTATAGCCCCACCATCTTGTTTATAGCCCCACCATCTTCTAGTTTATAGCCCCACCATCTTGTTGTTTATAGCCCCACCATCTTGTTTAGAGCCCCACCATCTTGTTTATAGCCCCACCATCTTGTTGTTTGTAGCCCCACCATCTTGTTGTTTTTAGCCCCACCATCTTGTTGTTTATAGCCCCACCATCTTGTTTATAGCCCCACCATTTGTTTGTAGCCCCACCATCTTGTTTAGAGCACCACCATCTTTGTCAGAAGATCCACGACACCAAAGAATGGCCAAAAGAATGGACACAGTCTCTTGTAATACCCCTGCCAAAGAAAGGAAACCTCAAACAATGCCAGAACTACAGAACCATCAGTCTCATAAGTCATCCTAGCAAGATCATGCTGCAGGTAGTCCTCAACAGACTGAAAAACCAAGCGGAAAAACTCCTGGCAGAAGAACAAGGGGGCTTTAGACCAAAACGCAGCACAATGGAACAAATTTTCAATCTGAGAATTCTGATAGAGAAGCATCTCCAACACCAAAAAGACTTGTACCACAACTTCATAGACTTCAAAAAGGCCTTTGACAGGGTATGGCATGACGGCCTCTGGCAAGTACTCAGGCACTTCAACATTGACAGCTGTCTAATTGAAGTCATCAAAGCTCTGTACGAGAACGCAGAAAGTGCAGTTTTTATGAATAATCACGTGGGCGAGTTCTTCAAGACCACGGTTGGGGTTCGCCAGGGCTGCCTTCTCTCACCTGTACTCTTCAACCTCTTCCTCGAAAACATCATGACAGAGACACTGCAAAACCACCACACTTCCATCTCCATTGGTGGAAGACCCCTTTGCAACCTCAGATTTGCAGATGACATTGACCTCATGGGCAGCAGCAAACAAGAACTGCAAATCCTCACAGACAATTTAACAGATCGAGCGAGCGCATACGGCATGGAGGTCAGTACAGAGAAATCAAAGATCATGGTCAACAGCGCGAGTAATGACATCACGGAAATAAAGATGAATGGAGAAACACTAGAAGAGGTGAGCCAATTCAAATACTTAGGCTCCATCCTAACAAAAGATGGCACATCAAACAATGAAGTGAAAGCTCGCATTGCAACAGCAACATCTGCTCTAGTCAGACTCGAGAAGATCATCAGAAGCAACAACATCAGCTTCGGCACCAAATACCACCTTTACAAATCCCTCGTGATATCTATCCTCCTATATGGCTGTGAATCATGGACTCTGACAGCAGAGTTAGAGAGGAGAATCCAAGCATTCGAGAACAAGTGCCACAGAAGACTCCTCAAAATATCATACAAAGAACACAAGACCAATAACTATGTGAAAGAAGAAATCAAAAAGCGTGTGGGCCCCCAAGAGCCTTTGCTCTCCACCATAAAGAGGAGAAAGCTGATGTGGTTTGGTCACACCACAAGACACAACACCCTAGCAAAAACCATCCTGCAAGGAACAGTCGAGGGCAAGAGAAGAAGAGGCCGCCAAAAGAAATCATGGGTTGACAACATCAAAGACTGGACCGCCCAACCCCTGCAACACCTCCTACTAGCCACACAGGATCGTGAAGCATGGAAAAAGATCTCTGTTGCGTCTTCTCTCATGTCCCCCCTACGTCCTTTGGGACATGGGACTGAGTGAGTGAGTGAGTGATCTTGTTTAGAGCCCCACCATGTTCTTGTTTATAGCCCCACCATGTTCTTGTTTATAGCCCCACCATGTTCTTGTTTATAGCCCCACCATCTTGTTTATAGCCCCACCATGTTCTTGTTTATAGCCCCACCATGTTCTTGTTTATAGCCCCACCATGTTCTTGTTTATAGCCCCACCATCTTGTTTATAGCCCCACCATGTTCTTGTTTATAGCCCCACCATGTTCTTGTTTATAGCCCCACCATCTTGTTTATAGCCCCACCATGTTCTTGTTTATAGCCCCACCATCTTGTTTGTAGCCCCACCATCTTGTTTATAGCCCCACCATCTTGTTTATAGCCCCACCATCTTGTTTGTAGCCCCACCATCTTGTTTGTAGCCCCACCATCTTGTTTGTAGCCCCACCATCTTGTTTTTAGCCCCACCATCTTGTTTATAGCCCCACCATCTTGTTGTTTATAGCCCCACCATCTTGTTTATAGCCCAACCATCTTGTTTATAGCCCAACGATCTTGTTGTTTATAGCCCCACCATCTTGTTGTTTATAGCCCCACCATCTTGTTTAGAGCCCCACAATCTTGTTTATAGCCCCACCATCTTGTTTATAGCCCCACCATCTTGTTTATAGCCCCACCATCTTGTTTATAGCCCCACCATCTTGTTTATAGCCCCACCATCTTGTTGTTTATAGCCCCACCATCTTGTTGTTTATAGCCCCACCATCTTGTTGTTTATAGCCCCACCATCTTGTTTAGAGCCCCACAATCTTGTTTATAGCCCCACCATCTTGTTTATAGCCCCACCATCTTGTTTATAGCCCCACCATCTTGTTTATAGCCCCATCATCTTGTTGTTTATAGCCCCACCATCTTGTTGTTTATAGCCCCACCATCTTGTTGTTTATAGCCCCACCATCTTGTTGTTTATAGCCCCACCGTCTTGTTGTTTATAGCCCCACCATCTTGTTGTTTATAGCCCCACCGTCTTGTTGTTTATAGCCCCACCATCTTGTTGTTTATAGCCCCACCATCTTGTTGTTTATAGCCCCACCATCTTGTTGTTTATAGCCCTACCATCTTGTTGTTTATAGCCCCACCATCTTGTTTATAGCCCCACCATCTTGTTGTTTGTAGCCCCACCATCTTGTTGTTTGTAGCCCCACCATCTTGTTGTTTATAGCCCCACCATCTTGTTTATAGCCCCACCATCTTGTTGTTTATAGCCCCACCATCTTGTTTATAGCCCCACCATCTTGTTGTTTATAGCCCCACCATCTTGTTTATAGCCCCACCATCTTGTTGTTTGTAGCCCCACCATCTTGTTTATAGCCCCACCATCTTGTTGTTTGTAGCCCCACCATCTTGTTGTTTGTAGCCCCACCATCTTGTTTATAGCCCCACCATCTTGTTGTTTATAGCCCCACCATCTTGTTGTTTATAGCCCCACCATCTTGTTGTTTATAGCCCCACCATCTTGTTTGTAGCCCCACCATCTTGTTGTTTGTAGCCCCACCATCTTGTTTGTAGCCCCACCATCTTGTTGTTTATAGCCCCACCATCTTGTTTATAGCCCCACCATCTTGTTTGTAGCCCCACCATCTTGTTGTTTATAGCCCCACCATCTTGTTTATAGCCCCACCATCTTGTTTGTAGCCCCACCATCTTGTTTATAGCCCCACCATCTTGTTTATAGCCCCACCATCTTGTTTATAGTCCCATCATCTTGTTTATAGCCCCACCATCTTGTTTATAGTCCCATCATCTTGTTTGTAGCCCCACCATCTTGTTTATAGCCCCACCATCTTGTTTGTAGCCC
>CM060347.1:14645493-14650493 GCA_030674155.1 Stramonita haemastoma | reverse complement strand
AGTTTTAAGCCATATCAAAAATCACTGAAACTATCAAAGGCAAAACAAAAGAAAAAAAGTGCAGAAAAAAGTTTTTTTTTAAACTTGAAGTAAAAACCACTGGTAAACAACTGGAACAATTGATGAAACCATTAATCACTTCACCTCGTCATTACCTCCCTTTGTTAAAGTGCTGAACACATTCTGCGAGAGTTTTGTTTCCCTTTAAGAAGATTTTTGAGTCAAACATTTCGCGGGTAATTACCTTCCAGTAAGTGTACTTTTGTGTAAATTTAACACTTTAGTATGAGAGAAGTAGACACTTTGGAAGGGTGCGTAGAACAATGCCCAAAATATCGCCACGGTATCATCAAATCATAAAAGAAGAGTAAGAACAATTTTTGTTGTTATTAGTAACAATTCCAACAATCAATTTAAAAACACAACACACACACACACACAACACACACACACAACACACAAAGCAAAAATTGCTTTAGATAATGGGATTTTTTTTTTTACAATTTGTGATTGCGTTCTTGAAACTTACACTTAAAAAAACACGAAACGTTGTAGTAAAGCTACGTACAAAGCAATGCAATCATATATTGTTTGAATAAAAATCAAGAGTTCACATCAAGAATTCGGCCACATTATGGGTTTTGTAGGGTATTTAGTCTCTCACAAAATCCGACAGTTAAGTGTATCTACTTATTCTTTTATATCGAGGATAATGGATAAAGCATTCATGTGCTTTTTCCTTTAAACCCAGCCCCCCGTGTGTGTGCAGTTTTGTCAATTTTATCATCTGTTCCCACTGGCACACAAAGGCTTACTCTTTCGAAAAGAGGAACATAATATCAAGTGTGCGCAAGATGTTCCACGTGCATTCGCACACGGGACCTCGGTTTATTGTCTCCTATCACAATTTAATAATTATAATGACAGGTACATGGGAGCAACAGAGGCATAAGATATGAGGCTGTTGTTGGACGTTCCCCAACCTAACACCCTGAGATGTCACCCAAACTAATAATCATGAACACTGCCTCACTCACCACACCAGAGAGTCACCCTGTGACTGTCAGAGCACACAGGTGGGTGAGAAATGGGGTGCATGGCTGCTGGTTTATCTGCTGGAGATTATGTTAGAGTCCCGGCGGAGTTATCCAATGTAGGGACTGTGGCCGCAAGTCATCCATTTCACTTCGGCGCCTCGGGCCACCCTCCAAAACAGCACAATGCCATGAAACAACTGCGCTAGGCCCTCAAGACTTAAGAATATTTCAGGTCTCAACTTGAGAAACCATGAGTGGCATTTTAAAGTGACAGTGACACCGCGTGCATTGTTCAACAAAACACAGTGAAGAGTAACACCATGTTTTTTTTAAAATCGACAATATCCTACGTCACATGCACGCACGCACCTACGTACACGCGTGCGCAAACACACACACACACACATACACACACACGCGCGCGCGCGCACACACACACACACACACACACACACAAGGAGTTTTTCAAGGCCCGCACAAGCACTAGAGTACTAGCTACACGAGCCTGAGCTAAAGTACCATGGCTGCCTTCGAGTGCCTCACCATTTAGGCTGCGGCCATTATCAGGGCTAACTTGACGAGGTAGCTTCGTGGTCAGCGCAATTGCTTTCCCTTAGTTAACAATACGGAGCATTGAGCGTGGTTACCAGGCTTCAGTACAGTCCCCCAGTTTATCCAGCAGTAAATAGATACCTGCCCTCTTTAGGGTCAGGGAAGGTAAAGCAGCGAGGGAGAGGAGATGGCACCGCCCTCAATATGCTGGCCCCTAGAGTAGTGAGGTCTCTGACACCTGGCTTCCCAACAACAGCATAGGTTATGGAAACAACATTACCTTTCAGCTTGTATCACAGTTTTTCAAGGACTGTTTCCCCACTGAAGCAAATGAAGTGTTGCTAGGATAAAAAGCCTTGCGGGGATAAACAAGATCTCAAACTAACATTTCAAAATATACCAACATTTCAAGGTAGGCCTAGCCGGCCACTTTGTTTCATCAATAACTGACACATCTTTTGACCTGGGGTGAAAAAACAAACAAAAAGAAACTGACAATAAAAATATGGATTCATTATTCAAGAACACACTTGCCTTTGGGCTTTCCATTTGTCAAACAGATCACACAGAAAGTGAAACGAGGTTTTGGCGGATGTGTTTATTCTCCCTGGGATAGAGAGAAGAGATAAGGCCAGAAAACGAATCTTATGAATTGATTAACAATAAAGGCTGGCCTGCTTGCCCTGGATGGGAACAAAGGCATGGACTCTCCTCCTCCTCCTCTTCCCTCTTCTTCTTCTTCTCCTCCTCTTTTCCTTCCTCTTTCTCTTTCTCCTTTCCTCCTCCTCTTCTTCCTCCTCCACTTTCCTGTTTAGGAGATTTTTCCCTGGAGTTATCATCAGTGCTGACTCCACTCTCCCCAAAAGTCTTCGATGAGACTGTAAACCATGCCCCGTGTGCTAACGCACGCAGAACACCTTGCGCACATGTTAAATCCTGTTCCACTTTTCGTAAGAGTAGTCCATTGTGTACGGTGGAACAGATGACAAGATTTAAAACCTGCATACACACGGGGGCTGGATGTTTAAAAAAAAAAAGCACATGCGTGCTTATTCCATTATCTTCGAAATAAAAGAATAAATAAATAGATAAATAAATAAATAAATAAATACATAAAAATTTCTCCTCCTCCTTCTAGTTCTCCTCCTCCTCATTTCTCCTCCTCGTCCTCATTCTCCTCTCCTACTCATCTCTCATTCTCCTCCTCCTCTCATTCTCTTCCCTTCTCTGGTTTACCTTTAGTCTGGCCCCTATGTTATTGGTTTTTCTGTCCGTCATCAGAGCTAAGCTTAGAAATCCACCCTGCTGGTGAATCAGTGGTTAAATAGAACACACCCTGCCTAGGATGCCACAAGTGTGAGTTTGAAGCACAAAATTACCCCCCCCCCCCCAATCCACTACAACTTAAGTGGTGGTCTGGGTGCTAGTCTTTCAGGTGAGATGATAAACCCATGGTGCCGTGTGCAACACGCATTGGTGCAGTGTCAAAGAGCCCATCGTGATCAGAAAACTGCCCCTTGCGACATTGTCTGGAAAAAGACACTGACGTGGAAACAAAGAGCCATGTGAAAAAAGAAGAGGGGGCCAATGGGTAGCGACCATGGGAGAGCAGCCCAAGCTGTTTCCAGGAGAAATCTGCCGTGACTGAAAGGACACAATACAATAAAGTACAACACAACACAACGCAACGCAACGCAACGCAATACATTGCAATGCAATACAATACAAAACAATACACTTCCATATACATACATGCTAATACAATACAATACAATCCGCAAGTGCCCAATCCAATAAACTTACCCCCATCCAATACCCAATTGCAATAAAGATACAACTACGAACACAATAGCACTAAATAATGGGCAACACAGAGTGGAATCGTAGGGTACTGAGAGGCAAAACCTGTGACCTTCCCAAGAATGAGAGAGTCCTGAGGTCATTTAGTTATGAGTTTTATGTGCATAAGTGGTTATCAATACAAAACGATTGAATCGAACAATTGTGTGCACCATTACAATTGAAATAAGACTGCAGATGTGCAAAATGAACGGCAGATATTTAGTAACATTGTCAGAATGAGTACTTGTATTTAAAACATAAATAGCAATGGTAAAAAAGATCATTTTTTAGCACGTAAAAAACATCTGCATCAAACAACACAAAGAGACTTCCCTGGCCTTAAATCCTAGTGAAAAAAGCTGACTCTGATAGGGCAACAAATACATTGCAGACAGGAAAAAAGAAAAAAATGATGGGTGACGCTGCACTTGTGGCGACCACTCTCCCTGGAGAGAGCAGCCCGAATTTCACGCAGAGAAATCTGCTGTGATATAAAGTGGTATAAAACATTTTTTTTAATACACAATAAAGGGGCTAGTGAACAGTTCCTGCTTTCTTCCAAGGCTTCGGCGTCGATAGTGATAGCAGAACTTTGGTGTTAGCGCGACTTGCATTCTAGCTATAGCTTTTTTTTTTAAAATCCGTCTGCTAACAAACTCAGCAAGGGCCTTGGTTCACCGTCCGCAACATTATCAATGTCGTCTGAAAAGGGCAGGCTTGTGATGGTTGCTCCTTCAATTCTGACAGTGCTGGCATAATCTTCAAATTACATCAGTCCATGATGCGTTTCGAGATATGTTGAAAAGTGTAGGAGATAGAAAGCAACCTTGGGGAACTACAAACAAAATATGAAACCATCTCCAATAGCACACAGTGTGGCTGCCAGAACGATTGCTTTGCATTAAAGCTGCTAATGATGTTGATTACTTTCTGCTAAATGTTATCCTCGTGGTGGCCCATACATACCCTACCAATCTGTGCCCAATGCCTCTTGAAGTCTATTAAAAACCAACAACAACATGGCAGTACTTCTGCTGTTGGGGTGTTTTTCACGGAGACTATATTCTATTATCTGTTCTATGAAGTGCCACTTTTACGAACTACTATCTTTTCTCGGCTAAATGACACTAAAGTACAGACACCACGGCCACAGGCAACCATTTTGATGAAGTAGATGCAACATCAGGACTTTGATACTGACAAATCCCACCATCCTTACAAATCCTCTGTCTGTAACCCTGTCAACAAAATACACGTCATTAGCATCATAATGACTGCTCTCTGATTCTGACACTGCTCTCTCTCTCTTCTCTTCTCGTCTCTTCTCTTCTCTTCTGTCGTCTCTCTCTCTCCTCTCTCTCCTCCTCTCTCCTCTCTCTCCTCTCTCTCTCTCTCTCTCTCTCTCTCTCCAGCAAGCAAGAATCAAACCAAACTAAAACAAAGTATAAAAAAAATAAAGAAAGAAAAAAAAAGAAGAAGAAGAAAAAAAATCACAGCGATGCTGCTGATGACGAGAGAACAATGGTGGAAATCAATCGACTCACAGTGAGGGGCAGATCGATACAGCCA
>CM060347.1:14630493-14632993 GCA_030674155.1 Stramonita haemastoma | reverse complement strand
TTCACTATGTGTATGTACACGAAGGGAATTAGAGCACTGGAGGATCTGCTCTTGAAGTTGACCTGGGAGATCTGGATAGCAAAACTCCCCCCCCCCCCCCCCCCCCCCCTTAATTCACCAGACACCCCCGAGATTCAAACCCACGACTATGGATTGCGTCAGTTGAATTTCCTTCTCAACTATGATATATATATCTTTCTATAGTTTCCTTGGTTTGCTGGGTAATATTGGCATCATGATTGATTGGTTGGTTGATTGATTGATTGGCTGGTTGGTTGATTGATTGATTGATCAATTGATTGATTGAAGGAAGCATGACTATGAGAACGACATTAGTCATAGTCCTTGACAGAGACTTTATCCAGTCGTTATCTTCCAAGATAAGGTGTTTATCCAGTCAGTACTGTGGTCTTTGTAGGATGTCAGCCAATCAGTATCATGAATTGTAAGACTCCAG
Source organism: Stramonita haemastoma (assembly GCA_030674155.1). Classification (NCBI taxonomy): domain Eukaryota; kingdom Metazoa; phylum Mollusca; class Gastropoda; order Neogastropoda; family Muricidae; genus Stramonita; species Stramonita haemastoma. The sequence goes on along the minus strand of CM060347.1, from coordinate 14,632,536 downwards.
CCAATCAGCGTCACGGCCCACAGGACTTTATCCAATCAGAACTCGTCATGAGTGTAGGTAGTCATCCAGCCAGCGTCACGGCTTATAGGACTTTATCCAATCAGAACTTGGCGGAAATGTAGGCAATCAACCAATCAGTGTCACGAGACATAATAATCAGTGTCAAGACATTGTAGACGTTATTTACTCAGTATCGGGGACGGGTTAGCTCAGTGGTCAGAGCACTCGCTTTCCCCAAACTTAAGGTTAAGCAGCATCAAACGTGGTTACCAATGGGATGGGTGACCATTGGCGTACCTTGGCTTCAGTACAGTCCCCCGGTCCACTCAGCTGTAAATGGGTCCCTGCCCTCTTGAGGATCAGGAAAGGTAAAGCAGCGAGGGAGAGGAGATGGGCGCCGCCCTCAATATGCTGGCTCCTTGAGAAGCTGATGTTTCTAATACCCTTTCTCCTATGACCTCATAGGTTATGGGACACGTTTACCTTTTTACCTGTTATCGGGAAGGGGGAGATTTTATCCAGTTCACACATTGCTGAATACACTTGTACCTGTTTCTTTATTCTTTTAGTTCGAGCAATAAGCACGCTTGTTCTTTGTTTTACGTGTACTTTTGTGCAAGGAGTCTCGTCAATTTTGTCATCTGTTCCCGCCAGCCACGAATGGCCTACTTTAACTCTTTTGAAAGGCACAACAGGTGTGTACAAGATGTTCTGCAACAAGCGTTCTGCAAACAGGGACTTGGTTTTTAGACTCATCCAGATGACTAGAATTTAGGGAGTGGAGTCGGTACTGATGTTAACTCCAGAGGAAAATCCCCTTGAACGGGAGTCTGAGTGGAGGCTCAAACCTGGACCATGAGATGACAAGTGTAACGTTCTGACCACCAGGCCATCCCACTCCTTTATGTGTTATCTATGATGAAGAGGGCATCTATCTCATTATTTTCTTGGAATTTATTTTTTATTTTTTCAATGCATTGAAGCAACTATTATTATTTATTCTCTTATATCCAGGTTAATGGAATAAGCACTCGTGTGCTTTTTTACATCCAGTCCCCAAGTATATGCAGTTTTGTAAGTGTCATCTGTTCCCACCGGCACACAATGACCTACTCTTCCGAAAAGCGGAACTGGATTTAACGTGTGCGCAAGATGTTCTGCGTGCGTTCACACATGGGGCCTCGGTTTATAGTCTCAACCGGTGTCTAGTGTCTCGTGTTTAGGTCAATCTCTCTCTCTCTCCTCTCTCTCCTCTCTCTCTCTCTCTCTCTCTCTCTCTCTCTCTCTCTCTCTCTCTCTCCTCTCTCCTCCTCTCTCTCTCTCTCTCTCTCTCTCTCTCTCTCGCATTGTATTGTGGCCCAAGGCCGATGTGCAATTAAAATCATTTCAGTGTTCAGTGTTCAGTGTTCTCTCTCTCTCCTCTCTCTTCTCCTCTCTCTCTCTCTCTCTCTCTCTCTCTCTCTCTCTCTCTCTCTCTCTCTCTCATCAATTTGCAATAATTGACAGACGAAGCTGGCATTGGAAATCAGGCAGCAGTCATCTCCCCTCCCCACTGACGCGGGCTGTTGACGAAACGCGATAGGCTTCAAGACCATCGTTAGAATTGCATATAGCTCATTTCTTTTTTGTGGTTTGTTTTTTAGCCCTCACAGCGTCTAGCCTAGCGGGATACCCAAGTGTTCAGAACATTGCGTTCGCAATTTGACGACCCGAGTTCGATTTCCCTTGAAGGGGATTTTTCTCCTGGAGTTAACATCAGTGCTGACTCCACTCTCCCAAAAAGTCCTTCGGATGAGACTATCAACCGAGGCCCCGTGTGCGAACGCACGCAGAACATCTTGTGCACACGTTAAGTCCTGTTCCGCTTTTCGTAAGAGTAGGCCATCGCGTGCCGGTGGGAACAAATGACATTTACAAAACTGCATACACATGGGGACTGGATGTAAAAAAAGCGCATGAGTGCTTATTCCATAATCCTCGAGATAAATAAACAAATTGATAAATAAATAAATAAATAAATAAATAAATAAATAAATAAATAAA
>CM060347.1:14615493-14622993 GCA_030674155.1 Stramonita haemastoma | reverse complement strand
TATTCAAAAGTTCAACAACATAAAGCATAATATATCTCAGAACATCGGCATATTTACATACCATCACCTTCAATGCAGAACTCACTAGCACTAAGACTACTCATACATACACACACAACAACACACAAAACACACACACACATACACCAACATATACACATACACACTCGCACGCGCGAGCGCGCGCGCGCACACGCACACACCACACCACACACACACATACACAAAACAACTCTACTATCATTAGTTGCCATCTCATTCAACATGTCATACCACACAATAATGCGCATGAATGCAGAGAGGCTTTATATACATGCACTACAACAACTACAACATACATACATACACATCAATACATACATACACACACACACACACACACACAACACACACACACACACAAATCACACACAACACACACACACACACACACACACACACACACAGAGGGAGAAACAAGACGGAGAGAGACGTTTATGCCTGTGTTCACACATAACCCCCAATTTATAGTCTCTGTCAAACAAGGGCTTGCAACAGGGGAGTCGCAATCAATATTTTAGGTCAGGGATGCTCCCCCCCCCACCCCCCCCACCACCATCACTCACACACACACACACCATTCCATATTCGCCCTAAACCTTAGGGAGGTCTCCCCCCTCACCCCCACACACACACTCACACACACATTCTCTCTCTCTCTCTCTCTCTCTCTCTCTCTCTCTCTCTCTCTCTCTCTCTCTCTCTCTCTCTCTCTCTCTCTCTCTCTCTCTCTCTCTCTCTCTCTCTCTCTCTTCTCTCTCTCTCTCTCTTTCTGGAGGTCCTGCCTTTCTTGTGGAAAAATTGAAAGTAGGAGAAAGAAGGAGAGTGGCGGGTGGTTAAGACGTTTGCTTGGTGACAAGTAAACCGTCAGGTTCTGGGTTCAGTTCCCAGCCTCTATCATTTTTCGCACTTTGATGAGCAAAAATCGTGGTGAATGTCAGAGTCGTTCGGATGAGTCTATAAACCAAAGCCCCGTCTGCGAACGCACGCAGAACATCTGTACACATTAGAAACCAGTTCCACCTTTCAAAAGAATAAGCCATGCACATAGATGAGCATCATGTCAATCTTTTATTATTATAGGATGAAAGAAGAGCACTCATGTGCTTTTTACATCCATCCCCGCCCCGGCGCTAAGATCTTTTTATTAAGATCAATTTTTTTTTAAAAACTTGCAACTAAACAATACAAACAATAAAAATCAATTACCTAACACTAAGACAAGGAACTAAACAAAAGACAATAATCATTACTACTAAGACAACGAAAAACCAAGAACAATAAAAATCATTATACACTAACAGACTAACCAAAACAATAAAATCATCACACTAGAGAAACGACAACAAAGACATAATACATTACCTAACAGAGCAAGAACAACAAAACATAATAATCAATTACTAACATAGAGACAAGATAACAAAGACATATAAATCATACCTACACTAAGAGAACAAACAAAGAATAAATCATTACCTACACAGAACACGAACTAAAAAAACATATATCTACTAACATAAGACAAGAAACAAAAGAACAATAATAACATTACTAAATAGAGACACGAACTAAACAAAAGACATAATAATCAATTACCAACATAGAGACAACGAACTAAACAAGACATAATAATCAATTAGCTAAAAGAGACAGGACTAACAAAGAACGAATACAATCAAACTACCCGAACACTAGAATCAAGGAACTACAAAATCATTTTTATTTTACTAACCTGGCAATAAACAAGAGAAATAATAAATCAATTACCTAACATAGAGACAAGGACCACCAGCATAACGACGATATGAAAAGGACATGACAAACTCAAATGAAGTAACAAAATGCACACATTCAGAGACTAAATGAGAAGACAGAGACAGAGAGAGAAGAGAGACACGACACAGAGAGTAGGTAGGTCACACGATGAAAGAGCAACTGGACCCACCGAATCAGAGACAAAATTTTTTTTCTAATGCATTATAATTAGGGATGATGTAATGCTGCTGCTGTGGTGCATGGCTTGGACTACTACAGGCGCACTCTACGCTTACTGTCGATATATCCCGCGTTAACAGGCCCGAGAGTATACAACACTCAGTGTTGTAGGTAATTAAGCAACCCTCAATTCGCATCCGTTAAGTGGATGAAGCTCGACGTGTGGTCCCATCTCCTCAGCACACTCCCAGGTAGGGCTGCCGAGTAAAAAAAATCCTAGACTCTATGGATTCGAACCCGCGACTTTCCCATCGTACCAGGCGCTACACTGCGCATGGCGGTGGCCTCTCTCTATTTCCATCTCTCTTGTTGAGTTGTTGGGTTGCTTTGTTTTGAGGGCTGTTGTTTTTTTTTTGTTTTTCAACTTTTCTCATACATGTTTATCTTCAGCGTCTTGTTTTCGTTCTGCTTCTTTCCCTCCCGCCACCCCCCCCCCCCTCTCCTACTCTTCTGTCTCGCCACCTTCCCTCCCACCCACCCTCTCTCCTGCCCCCACCTCTTCCCACACACACAATCTTTGCTCCCCCCCCCCCTCCACCGTCATTCTGTGTCTCAGTCTTTCTCATGCTCTGTCCATGTCTTTCTCACCTGTCTGCTTCTGCATTTCTCTCTATGAGCACAGGGAGACAGTGCCATTTTTTGATGGAGAGAGAGGGGAGGAGGACATATATATATATATAGAGAGAGAGAGGGGGGAGGGGGGAGGGAGAGAGAGAGAGGAGAGAGAGAGAGAGAGAGGGGGGGGGGGGGGGAGGGGAGAGAGAGAGAGAAACAGAGACACAAACAGAGAGAGAAACAGAGACACAAACAGAGAGAGAAACAGAGACACAGACAGATAGACAGAGACACAGAGAGAGAGAAACAGAGACAAACAGACAAGCAGGCAGGTAGACAGGTAAACGGGACAGACAGGCAGGCAGAAAGACAGGCAGGCAGACAGAAAGACAGACAGACTAATCTTTAAGGTCTAATCTTTAATACCCCAATGATAAAGCTTTCAGGCCAAGTCTTGCCTTATGGTCTGTTCTTCTCAATCGTTTTCAGTTTTTTTTTCATTTTTCTTTTTTAAATCACAGGGTTTAGCGTTTGTTATAATTATTCCCGTTCTAGTCTGTGTGCCCTATGTTTCTGTCTCTCTCTCCATAGGGGACTGGATGTAAAAAAGCACATGAATGCTTATCTATTATCCTCAAATAAAAGAATTTGCCTTGCCTTTCCTTTCCTTGCCTCCATCTCTCTCTCTCTCTCTCTCTCTCTCTCTCTCTCTCTCTCTCTCCTCTCCTCTCTCTCTTCTCTCTCTCTCTCTCTCCTCTCTCTCTCTCTCTCTCTCATTTTCCGTCTACTTTTTGTTTTAGTTTTCAGGCTCTTTTTGTATAGATTTTTTTCTCATTTAACTCTTCTCTCATCAATTTTTCAACTTCTATGTCCTGGTTCTGTTCGCTTGTTTTCCTTCAACCCACCCCCTTCACACACACACACACGCACACACACACACACAAACATGCACATATCACAACCACACACACCACACACACCAACGCAACATACACACCACAAACACACGCACATATACATACACACACACACACACACACACACGCACATATACATACACACACAAACACACACCACATATAACACACCCACAAACACACACCACACATATCACACCCACAAAACACACCACATCACACACAACACACATAACACACACACACATACACACACAAACACACACACAACAACACACACATACACACACACACACACACACAACACACACACACACACACACACACACACACACACACACACACACACACACACACACACACACACACACACACACACACACACACACACACACACACACACACACACACACACACACCACACGGTTGTTTGTTCTTTCTTTTTTGATCATATTTTGATACCAATACCTGGTTTTCCTCAGTCTCCCCCAAACTCCGTGTAGTGGCCTAGGGCCAATGTACATATTAAAAATGTTATCAGTGTTCTCTCTGTTGTGTGTCGTGTGTCTGTGTGTGTGTTGTTGTTGTGTTGTGCTGTGTGTGTGTGTGTCTGTCTGTCTGTCTGTCTTCTCTCTCTTCTGTCTCTGTCTCTCTCCTGTCTCTCTCTGCTCTCTGTCTCTCTCTCTATGTTCTCCTCTCTCTCTCTCTGTCTCTCTTCTCTTTCTCTCTTCTCTCTCTTGTCTCTCCTCTCTCTCTCTCTCTCTCGTCTCTCTTTTCTCTCTCTCTCTCTCTCTCTCTCTCTCTCTGTCTCTCCTCTTTCTCTCTCTGTCTCTCTGCTCTTTCTCTCTTTCTCTCTCTGTCTCTGTCTCTGTCTCTGTCTCTTCTGTCTCTCTGTCTCTGTCTCTGTCTCTGTCTGTCTCCTGTCTCTCTCTGTCTCTCTCTCTCTCTCTCTTCTCTCTCTCTCTCTCTCTCTCTCTCTCTCTCTCTCTCTCTCTCTCTCTCTCTCCTCTCTCTCCTCTTCTCTCTCTCTCTCCCATCTCATTTTTTGTGTTGTGTCGTTAAGAGGATACTGTCCTAAAGTGGACAGTCTCAACGGAGATTCACACTTCTCCCTGGTTCTGGAAACTTCCTGCCGGAAAAAACAAACCCTCTTCCCTTTTGTATCCAAGCATTGTGTGTGTGTGTGTGTGTGTGTGTGTGTGTGTGTGTGTGTGTGTGTGTGTGTGTGTGTGTGTGTGTGTGTATGTGTGCGTTTGCGTGTGTGCGAGCGGGCGCGCGCACGAGTGTGAGTGTTTGTGACATTTTTATTTGAAGTTATCATAATTATACTGTCGGAACAAAAAAATATGAAATGTAGCTATTTCGTGTCTTTGATTATGATTCGTATCAATATGCCTGTCTATGTATTGTAATTGTAATTGCCCTTCAGGGATGATTAAAGTGCTTTTGACTTTGACTTTGACTTTACCACGTGGGCTGTCAGTGTACAGACTGCAAATGGCCAGATAAACTATTCCAAACCTGACCATACTTGTCATGTCTTACTGAAACAAGAATGACAACAGTGGAATATTTACGGCCTTGGCACTTAGCTTACGTCAACTGCAGACCAAAGTTTGGCTCAGGGTCTAGAACTGTGTGCCGATGTGTTCCTTCCCTCTGCCAGCTACACAACATCCCTTGCCCATCTACAGAAGCTCATTCCACCAGAACCGGGAAGACCTAACCAAGAACTTACCAAGCCCACACCTAAGGCGTTCACACACACACACACACACACACACACACACACCACACCCCAACACACACACACACACACATACACACACACAAACACACACACACACACACACACACACACACACACACACACACACACACACACCACACACACACAACACACAAACACAAGCACACACAAACACACACTCAGAGCACTCATTTTTCCTCAAGGCAAGGTTATTGGAAGAGGTGAGCCAATTCGAATACTTAGGCTCCATCCTAACAAAAGATGGCACATCAAACAATGAAGTGAAAGCTCGCATTGCAACAGCAACAGCTGCTCTAGTCAGACTCGAGAAGATCATCAGAAGCAACAACATCAGCTTCTGCACCAAATACCACCTCTACAAATCCCTCGTGATATCTATCCTCCTATATGGCTGTGAATCATGGACTCTGACAGCAGAGTTAGAGAGGAGAATCCAAGCATTTGAGAACAAGTGCCACAGAAGACTCCTCAAAATATCATACAAAGAACACAAGACCAATAACTATGTGAAAGAAGAAATCAAAAAGCGTGTGGGCCCCCAAGAGCTTTTGCTCTCCACCATAAAGAGGAGAAAGCTGATGTGGTTTGGTCACACCACAAGACACACACCCTAGCAAAAACCATCCTGCAAGGAACAGTCGAGGGCAAGAGAAGAAGAGGTCGCCAAAAGAAATCATGGGTTGACAACATCAAAGACTGGACTGCCCAACCCCTGCAACACCTCCTACTAGCCACACAGGATCGTGAAGCATGGAAAAAGATCTCCGTTGCGTCTTCTCTCATGTCCCCCCTACGTCCTTTGGGACATGGGACTGAGTGAGTGAGTGTGAAGGTTAAGCAGCATCGAACCTTTTTACAAAATGGGAGGGTGACCCTTTGAGGGTCCTGGTTTCAGTACAGTACCCCAGTTTACCCAGCTGTAAATGGGTACCTGCCCTCTTTAGGGTCAGGGAAGGTAAAGCAGGGAGGGAGAGGAGATGGGCGCCGCCTTCAATATGCTTGCCCCTAGAGAAGCTGAGGTCTCTGATGCCTCGCTCCCCAATGGCTGCCTAGGCTATGGGACACCTTCACCTTTACCTTCTACTTGCAGCATGACGGACTCGAAAGCCGCGCTAGTGAAGACTGTTTGACCATGGGTCCATGAAGTCTTGGGTTCGTGTCTTGGTGGTACTGAGTGAATTAAGGGTGGGTAGTTTTACCATCTTCCAGTTCAACTTCAAGTGTAGACCTGCCAGTGCCGTGATTCTCTCCCTGTGTATATACATACAAAAGATCGCAGGCTAAAGATTCCGTCATTTATGTCAGCATTCGGTGGGTTCCGGAAACACCAACAGACCAGCAGACATCCTTGAAGTCGAAATGCAGACAGCTTTGCTGAATGGCCAAAAGAAAAGAAAAGAGAAAAAAGGTCGCGTTCACAAAATCTGACCATTAGTGAACCACGGAGCTTTAACCGGGGATTGAAAATTAAAACTATATGCAACATCCCATTAACCGGGGATTGAAAATTAAAACTATATGCGACATCCCATTAACCGGGGATTGAAAATTAAAACTATATGCAACATCCCATTAACCGGGGATTGAAAATTAAAACTATATGCAACATCCCATTAACCGGGGATTGAAAATTAAAACTATATGCAACATCCCATTAACCGGGGATTGAAAATTAAAACTATATGCAACATCCCACTAACCGGGGATGAAAATTAAAAACTATATGCAACATCCACAACCCATGAAATGGACACATGAAAACTTACAGCTGTGGACACCATCTTTAGACCAAAAACCACAAGACGACATGAATAATAGGACGCATGGCCTGAGACGATAAGACCACAAGTAGGCGGACAGGTGTCTGAGACAATTAAGAGCTGACACGGCCTCCTGGAACCTACGCTTGAGGAAAACAGGATGAAACAGAACCCAAACGGACCATCTGTCACTTTTATTATTTATTTTATTTATTTATTTATTTATTTATTTATTATTCTTTTATATCGAGGATAATGGAATAAGCACTCTTGTGCTTTTTTACATCCACTCCCCATGTGCATGCAGTTTGTAAGTCTTGTCATCTGTTCCCACCAGCACACAATGGTCTACTTTTACTAAAAGAGGGAACATGATTTAATGTGTGCACAAGATGTTCTGCGTGTGTTCGCACACGGGGCCTCGGTTTATAGTCTCATCAGAAGGACTTTTGGGGAGAGT
>CM060347.1:14605493-14607993 GCA_030674155.1 Stramonita haemastoma | reverse complement strand
GGAGGTCGAAGAGGAACAATCTCATCTTTTATGGCATGCAGAGGAACGACCAGGAGACTCCAGCCGAGTGCAAAGGTATGGTGAGGGACCTCATCACAGACACTCTAGAGGTGGCACATGTGGAGTTTGATAGGGTCCACCGCATCAATGATAAACCTGACTCACCTGTCATTGCTAGATGTGTATTTTACAAACAAAAACTGGAAGTACTAAAAGCAAGAGGAAAACTAAAGGGAACTAAAGTTTTTGTTAGTGAGGATTTCACTAAGCCTGTGAGGGAAATGAGGAAGAGATTAGCACCTCATTTAAAGAAAGCTAGAGGAGACGGAAAGCGGGCCACGATGGTCTATGATCATCTTCTGATTGACGGACAAAAGTGTACTATCAATCAGAATGACCAGCTGGTGAAGATAAGATAGGAGGCTGGCCGGCCCTTTTTTGATGTGGGTACCTTTATAGAGGGAACGATTAAAAAGAAAGCACCGCCTGTACCGCCTGTACCGTTGCTGAACAGGGCGAGTGACGTGCAGTTAGCACGTGCTGATCATGGGACAGTTAACACGCTGTGCTCTGTCACTTGTGCAACCAACACATCCTTTCAAAATGTAAACAGTAAAAACGTGTTGAATGGTTCGGATGTTTTGGTACACGAAGATGATGCATGTAATAATGCTTCCCTGTCTGATGAAAATGGTGTACAAGTATTCTCCCTTGTAAATAATAAATTTCAATTCTTTTCCTTTCTTCACTGGAATGTGAATGGGTTACTTCCAAAACTGAATGATAAAGATTTTGTATCATTTGTATGTTCCTTTGATTTTGTATGCTTGGTGGAAACTTTTGTTGAGAACTTTTATTCTTCCGTGTTTGTGGGCTATGATGTTTTTTGTAAACCTGCCATCAAACTTTCTGCCCAAGGGAGGCGATCTGGGGGTCTTTTGTGTATGGTTCGTCACAAGTTTAGTTCCTTTGTCAAATTATTAGATATTGATTCAGATAATTTCTATGCTTTTGTACTGGACAAATCTCTTTTTGGCACTGTTAAAAACATTTTATATGTATGTGCATATGTTCCACCAATAGACTCACCATACTATAATTACTCTGATATTGATAATGGCATAACTTCATTGGAAGAATTTATATGTGATTGCATTTTCTCTGAAGATGATGTTGACATTTTACTGAGTGGTGACTTAAATAGTAGAGTTTCAAATGTGTCACAAGATATAGAGGAAGATGTTTTGTTTTTTGATAACCAGTATTCAAGTGGACCATTATGTCTCAATAGAAACTCAGAAGATGGTGTACTTAATAGTTATGGTAAATTGTTGATTGACTTGTGTACTGCTTTGGATTTATGCATTCTGAATGGTATGTGTCAGGGTGACTTTAATGGTCGCTACACATATATATCTCAAAATGGAAACAGTGTAAATGATTATTTTGTTATGTCACGTGACATGTTTGCGAAAATGTCAGAGAGTTGTGAGTTGTGTGTGTGTGAAAGAATTGAATCTGACCATATGCCTTTAACATTAAACATTATTTTACCAGACAGACTTCTAAACATGCAAACTAAAGATTGCTGTGGTGTGATTGAAAAATACGTGTGGAATGAAACATACGACAATGTTTTTATGAATAAAGTATACTCACCTGTAATTCAGCAGGAAGTAGAGACAGCTATAAGTTTAATTGATATTGATGTCAACAGAGCACTTCAAATGTTTAATGATTGTTTAGTGAATGCTGCTGAGTGTATGAAAAGACGGTTTGATGTGAATGCAAAAGTACGGAAGGATGACTGGTATGATGTGGAGTGTCGTGTTAGTAAAAGAAATGCCCATAGATTATTGAATAAATATCGCCGCACTAAATCTCCAGAAGATCATGTATTGTACTCACAGGCTAGACGTGAGTATAAACAGCTTTTGAAAACAAAATGTAAACAATTTAATAATGCATTATTGGAACAGTTGATTAGCTCTGTAAATTGTCAGAGGGACTTTTGGATATCAATGCAGAAAATTCAGAACAAAAGAAAACAGCCTTTAAATGACATAAGCCTAGATGACTGGTTTTTGCATTTTAAGAATTTGCTTGAAAAAGATGATAACATGTGTACTTTACCAGAACACGATGACGATAGTATTCATAATGATGATATTGACAATATCCAGTTTTTGAATCGCCCTGTTTCAAAGGAAGAGATCTTATTAGCATTGAGACGATTGAAGAATCGTAAAGCCGCAGGGCCAGATGGAATAATTGGGGAGATGATTAAATATGCATGTAAATCTGATATGATAATGGAGTTTTTGTGTAGACTTTTCAATGTTCTATTTGATAAGGGTATCTTTCCTGAAATGTGGACAGAGTCCATTGTTCTTCCCTTACATAAAAAGGTGATGTTAATAACCCAAACAATTATCGGGGAATTTCTTTGTGCAACGTAACGAGTAAACTTTACAGTGCCATAATTAATCGAAGACTTCAA
>CM060347.1:14582993-14600493 GCA_030674155.1 Stramonita haemastoma | reverse complement strand
GACCAGACGCTGCCGAGATTCGAACCCACGACTTGGAGGATGCAGGGGATTGAAGTTGTAACCACTCGGCTGTAGCGTCCGTCAGCAGAACGGTTGAAGTGCAGCGTTCCCCAGGGAACACTTCAGAACCCACCAGTGTCAGGGGTCAGGACAGACATGACACCGTCATCAGCTGAATTGTCGTCTGCTGCTGCTGTTGCTGTTCCCTGTGTGTGTGTGGGGGGGGGGGGCGGTTGCGGGGCTTGTGTGTGTGTGTGTATGTGTGTGTGTGTGTGTGTGTGTGTTTGTGCGTGCGTGCACGCGTGCGTGTGTATTATGTGGCTGTATGTATGTGTGTGTGTGGGGGGGGTAGGTTGTGGTATTGGGTGGGTGGGTGGGTGGGTGTGGTGTGGGTGCGGGTGCGTGTGCGTGTGTTCTGTTTTGTTGTCTGTCTGTCTGTCTATATGATTAAAATTTTATGTTTGTCTGCCTGTCATTCTGTCTGTGACATTTCTTTGTGATCGTATGCCGAACTTTGAAGAGTGTAAAACAAGAAAGAAAAAAACAAAGAAAACTACCATGTGGGTGTCTTCATTTGCATACAGACTGACACTCGGCACAACTGGTGTGTAGTCCTAGTCTGTTTACAGCGTAGTTATTTGCATGTCATTTGCATACACACTAATAGTAGCCACTTAGAGTGTGCAATCCTATCTTTTTTGACAAAACAGCACTTTGCATGTCATTTGCATGCAAACTAACGGTTGGCACGTGGAGTGTGTAACTGTGGTCCTTTGAACAGCACAGTCATTTGCATGTCATTTGCATACAAACTAGCAGTTGGCAACTAGAAGTGTGTAACTACTATTTTTAACAGCACAGTAATTTGCATGTCATTTGCATACAAACTAGCAGTTGGCAACTAGAAGAGTGCAACTTTATTTTTTTTTAACAGTGCAGCATGCAATGAGCATGTCATTTGCATACAAACTGAAAGTTGGCACGTGGAGTGTGTAACGACTATTTTTAACAGCGCAGTAATTTGCATGCCATTTGCATGGAAACTAGCAGTTCGGAACTGAAAGTGTGCAACGATTCTTTTTTTCACAGTACAGTAATTTGCATGTCATTTGCATACAAACTAGCAGTTTGCAACTAGTAGTGTGTAACTCTATTTTTATTTCATAGTGCAGTAATTTGTATGTCATTTGCATACAATTTGAAAGTTGGTAGGTAGAGTGTGTAACTAGTCCTTTGAACAGCACATCATTGTGCATGTCATTTGCATACAATCTAACATGTGGCAAATGGTGTGTGCAACTCTATTCTTTTTTAATAGCACAGTCATTTGCATGTCATTTGCATACAAACTAGCAGTTCGGAACTGGAAGTGTGTAACTTTTTTTTTTTTTAGCAGTACAGTAATTTGCATGTCATTTGCAATGCAAACAAACAGTTGGCAACTGAAAGTGTGTAACTATTCTTTTTTTTTCCACAGTACAGTAATCTGCATGTCATTCGCATACAAACCAGCAGTTGGCTCGTGGAGTGTGTAAGTGAAGTTAGTATTTTGAACAGCACAGCAGTGTCCATGTCATTTGCAGAACATGCCTGTTCTCTCTCCATCCGTCACGGCCACTGCCAGAGTTGTCCTCCTTTAGTCTGGGGTCAGATTAGCTCCCTTTTCTCACTTCCGTTTACTGCTTGCACACATCTTTTACACTCACACACACGTGCGCGCACGCACGTACGCACGTGCGCACACACACACATTATCCTCGATATAAAAGAATATAAAATAAAATAAAATAAAACACACACACACACTCACAAAGATTATTTTTCCCCTGGAGTTAACATCAGTGCTGACTCCACTCTGCCCACAAGTCTTTCGGATGAGACTGTAAACCGAGGCCCCGTGTGCGAATGCACGCAGAACATCTTGCGCACACGTTAAATCCTGTTCCACTTTTCGTAAGAGTAGCCATTGTGTGCCGGTGGGAACAGATGACAATATTTACAAAACTGCATACATACGGGGACTGGATGAAAAAAGCACGCCAGTGCTTATTCCATTGTCCTCGATATAAAAGAAGAAAATAAAATAAATAAATAAATAAACAGAGAGAGAGGAAAAATAAAGGAAATGAAAAAGAGGAAAAACAAAAAAGAGAGAGACAGAGGAGTGAAATAAGTAAAAAGGCTGAAGAACAGAGAGAGAAGAGATAGAGAGAATGACTGACTGACTGACTGACTGACTGACTGACTGACTGACTGACTGACTGACTGACTGACTGACTGACTGAATAAATGAATAATGAATGAATGAATGAATGAATGAATGAATGAATAATCTTTATTTTTCAAGGGTTACATATTAAGCATTACATACTTCTTTTCATCTGGCCCTTGCCCTGATCAGGGAATAAAGCTAAGAACCCCCCTCCCTACCCCTACATACCAGCATCATCAACAGCAGTTCAACCAATATTTTAAAAGAAGAAAACAGGATACATTCAGCAAAATGCGTCATCCTAACTGGATACGCTGATAATTATTTAAACAAACGTAGTGTGTGTGTGTGTGTGTGTGTGTGTGTGTGTGTGTGTGTGTGTGTGTGTGTGTGTGTGTGTGGTGTGTGTGTGTGTGTGTGTGTGTGTGTAAGCGGGAAAACAAGCAAAGTAGGCATAAAAGAGGGAAAACCAGACATAAAAAATTAACATAAAACCCTTTAAACACAAAAAGCTACATACCAAATACATCTCTATATTCAAATGGTAAGAATACAGTTTGAATCCAACATAACAACCAAAACACTCCTCTCCATAATAAGTCTAGGCTAGCATATGTAAAGATGGAAGTTGGAAAGGAAAGGAAAGGAACGAAATTAGAGAGAGAGAGAGAGAGAGAGAGAGAGAGAGAGAGAGAGAGAGAGAGAGAGAGAGAGAGAGAGAGAGAGAGAGAGAGAGAGAGAGAGAGAGAGAGAGAGAGAAGAACGAGAACACTGAACACTGAACACTGAACACTGAAATTGTTTAATGTACATCTGGGCCTTAGACCACAATACACTTTGAGGGGCAAAAATGGGAAGATGCAAAAAAAAGACATATAACTTTTGAGAGAGAGAGAGAGAGAGAGAGAGAGAGAGAGAGAGAGAGAGAGAGAGAGAGAGAGAGAGAGAGAGAGAGAGAGAGAGAGAGAGAGAGAGAGAGAGAGAGAGAGAATCTTCAAATTACATCATCATCAAAACAAACCAGTCAAAAAAATATTTCAAAACATTCATACTTTGTAAAGAATAATTATCATCAATGAAACCTAAAAGCTCCTAATGTGGCCAAACCTGACGAGGAAAAGAAAACCCCGAAAAGCAAGGAACAAACAAAAATGCAAGATTATGATATGTATATATGTATATATATGTGTGTATATGTGTGCGTGCATACATGTGTGTGTGTGCGTAAGTGTCTGTCTGTCTGTCAGTCTGTCTGTGCGCATGTGCGTGCGCGTGTGTATGTGTGTGCGTGCACAAACACACCCACCCATATGTGTGTTAAATTTTTGACTAGGCTTTAATCTTCCAATCCAGATATTTATTTATGGGATAGCCTTACGTTTTTGTGTGTTTTTATATTGTGCAGAGAGCTCATTTGCATACATATGTATGTGTAGTTTAGTATCAATGTCTATGTGTCACATAGGGGGGGGGGATAAGCTACCGGTCAAACATCGTCTGTTTCGCAATGGAAGCTAGTAAATGCAGTTGTCGTAAATCGGGTATTTCGTTTACATTCAGCCAGAGTATCCGTTGATTGTAATGATTGACATTAAGTTAATTTTTTTATAAAGTGCGTTTTTGTTAAGTATATTGAACACAATGCATTTGTTGAAACTAGAGAATTAAAACGAGAACGAACGTTCGATATTGTTGCTATTATATATATATATATATATATATATATATATATATATATATATATAATATATATATAATATATATGTGTGTGTGTGTGTGTGTGTGTGTGTGTGTGTGTGTGTGTGTGTGTGTGTGTGTGTGTGTGTGTGTGTGTGTGTGTGTGGTTGGCGTGCGTGCGTGCGTGCGTAAACAAATTGTGTCCGGAATGCATTTAATTAAATACGCAAGATATTTTGGAAAAAGGTTTTAGGTATTTTGTGGATGTATTTTAATTTCTGACAGAAATTTGAATATATTTAAACCAGTCACAGTTTTTCCGTAATTTTGATGCACTGAGTTCGTTTGAATGTGTGTGTGTGTGTGTGTGTGTGTGTGTGTGTGTGTGTGTGTGTGTGTGTGTGTGTGTGTGTGTGTGTGTGTGTGTGTGTGTGTGTGTGTGTGTGTGTGTGTGCGCGAGCCGCAAGCGAGAGAAAGAGAGAGAGAGAGCAGAGAAGAGAGAGGAGAGAGAGAGAGAAGACGAGACAGAGAGAGACAGAAGGACAGAGAGAGACAGAGAGAGACAGAGAGAGACGAGAGAGAGAGAGACAGAGAGAGACAGAGAGAGAGAAGAGAGAGAGAGAGAGAGAGAGAGGAGAGAGAGAGAGAGAGAGAGAGAGAGAGAGAGAGGAGAGAGAGAAGAAGGAGAGAGAGAGAGAAGAAGAGAGAGAGAGAGAGAGAGCTGTATCTGAGGTCTAGTGCCATACTCTACACTAAACACACCGCCATTCATTCATTAAGAGAATTTGAACAAAGACCTTTGTCGACTTTTTGCTTTATTTTTGTTTGGGGGGGGGGGGGGGGGGGAATTTAACATTTCATCAAGATTTGACAACCAGATTTTACAAGCATTTTGGAGTTTCAATTCTATTTCAGCTGCGAGCCGGCTACCCAACCCTAACTCCAGCCTTTTTTTGCTGAAGGGGGAGGTAGGCTTTTCTCCAATGCTCTGACCAGCAGTGACAATGACTGACCCACTGACAATTGTTAGTTTTTGAATTCTCACACCATCATTCGATATATCTCAGACCACAATGTTCATTCCAATATGCTTTTAAAACAAAGTGAGAAAAAGCTAATTCCAGTCGTGTTATCTTTACAGCCAGAAAACACAGACCCTCGAAATGGGTAAGTGTAAAACATCAGCATCAATTTTAAAGAAAAGCTTGCTTTATCCTCAGAAAAAAAGTGAGTTGGGTAGTCATGTGCCTGTGGTGTGTGCTCACCACCTAACATTCCCCCCCCCCCCCCAAAAAAAAAAAGCAAAAAAACATTTAAAGGTAATTCATGAAGTCTGTACAGGACCGACATGAAATAAACTATAGGAAAAATGGAAGCAATGCTGTTTACAACAAACTTTGTAAATCCTCTAAAGAAACATTTTCTCTACACATTCTGATTGTTGAAGCCTACTATCAGAGCTTGACTTTTAATATTTGCAACCCAAAAGTATAAACATGCCGACACATGGGGTTTTCAATCATTCACCCAGTCACTAGAGTAAAAAATAAATTGTAAAAGCACTTAAAAAGGTTGTAAAAGGTGTTAAAAATACAACACGCTCCCATAGCCTATGCAGTCATTGGGGAACGAAGTGTAAGAGACCTCAGCTTCTCTGACAAAACTTATGCCTATGAATTCCCTGGGGAACAAAGGGCCGCAACAACACACCTCCAACGGACTGGGTTCTGGGAGATCCTCTGAGATCCAGCATATTGAGGGCGGTGCCCATCCCGTCTGTCTCTCTCGCTGTTTCACCTTCCCTGACCCTAAAAGAGGGCAGGTACCCAATTCGTGGCTGGGGTAAACTGGGGGACTGTACTGAAGCTTAGGTGCATGAACGGTTGGTCACCCTTCCAAGAGGTGACCACACTCAACGCTGCTTAACCTAAGCTCGGGGATAGCGAGAGTAGTAGTACAGAGGGTGGGAAACCAACCCTCTATGCTACCAGCGAGTGCTCTGACCACTGAGCTATCCCGCCTTTGCTTCTGCAAGGTTGGCCAATAATTACACGGACCATTCTTTTTTTTTAATAAAAAATACTGCAATTTTTTACGCGACACTTCCACTACTTCGCTTCAATCCTTTTCCAAAATTATGGTGATCAATTTTTTTTTTAGTAATCGATTTTACAATCCGCGCAAGTCGAACAACGGCTTAAAGGATTTTTCTTAAAACACGCTGACGATTCACTGGTGAGAGAAATACCTATGGTATACCATTTTTTAGATTTGTCTGCAGGGGTCACGGACACACACGCACGCGCACGCACCACACCACACCACACCCACACCACACACCAACACACACACACACACACACACCACACACACCCACACTACAGTGCCGATTCCACTGCCCCCCTCCCCCCAAAGTCCTTGGATGAGACTAAACCGAGGCCACACGGGCGAACGCACGCAGAACACCTTGCGCACACGTTAAAACCCGTTCCGCTTTCAGAGGAGTAGGTCATTGTGTGCCGGTGGGAAGGACATGATGTACTTATTCCATTATCCTCAAAAAAAGAAAGTACTCGCACTGTCTCCCCTCCCCTCCACCGCCCTTTCTGTGTGTGCGCGCGTGTGTGCGCGTGTGCGTGTGTGTGCGTGCGTGCGTGTGCGTGCGTGCGTGTGCGTGCGTGTGCGTGTGCGGGTGTATGGGTGTGTGGGGTGTGTGGGGGTGTGGTGGTGGTGTGGTTGTGGTGTGGTGTGTGGTGTGGGTGTGTGATGTGTGCGTGTATGTGTGTGTTGAGCGTGTGCGTGTATGTGTGCGTGTATGTGGTGTTTGGCGTGTGCGTGTGCGTGTGCGTGTGTGTGTGTGTTGTGTGTGTCCCTCCCCCTCTCCCTCTGTCCCTCTCTCAGGGAGGAGGGATAGCCTGGTTGGTTAGGGTGTTGCGCATTGCGCTGCTAACCCCGGTTCGAATCCCATTTCAGGGATATTTTCCCCTGGGGATCAGCGCTGACTCTACTCCCCCCAAAAGTTCTTCGGATGGGACTATAAACCGAAGTCCCGCATACGAACTCGCACAGAACATTTTACGTACACGTTAAAACCTGATCTGCTTTTCGGAGGAGTAGGCCCTTCCTCCTCTCCTCCCCCTTCCTAGCATCCTTTTCTCTAAAAAAAAATCTATCACCCCCCACGCCTCCTCTCACCAACCGCGAGGAAAGAAAAAATTTTGAGCCAAAGTGTCAGCACAGACCGTTTTATCTATCTGCTTTTCTGTGTCCACATATGGGGCCAGGGGTTAGTGTTGAGGTTAAGTGTTAGGGTTAGAGTTATTGAACAGCATGCAAGGGTTGTCTGTCAGCTGGTCGGTCTGAATGTTAGTATTCATGCGGACACAACGGCAGGTAAACAAATGGTATGTAGCTGTAGACACAATGGCATATACCTCGCAGATAGCCTGGAGCTTTAAATCAGAATCACCAGTCCTATCAACAGCAAAAAGTGCCCGGAAAATGTCCAGGTTTTTCTATCTCCTCGAAAAGTCTTTCGAAGAAGACTATAAACCGAGGTCCCAGTGTGGGAACCCACGCAGAACGTCTTCCCCAC
The DNA here is from genome assembly GCA_030674155.1 of Stramonita haemastoma. Taxonomy (NCBI): domain Eukaryota; kingdom Metazoa; phylum Mollusca; class Gastropoda; order Neogastropoda; family Muricidae; genus Stramonita; species Stramonita haemastoma. Next base: position 14,593,009 of record CM060347.1, on the reverse strand, counting down.
ACGTTAAAACCTGATTCTGCCGTTCAAAATTTGTAGGCCAGTGTGTGTCAGCAGGAACGGATGACAACTTTTACAAAACCGCACACGCAGGGGACTGGATTTTAGGGGAAAAAAGCACTTGAGCGCTTATTCCATTATGCTTAGAATAAGGCAATTTTAAGTGCGAAACATTTTTGAACGAGTTGCATCCATTTTTCTTAAAAGCCCATAATAAACCCTGTAAGAACACTTAGAATAAGGTGATTTCAAGTCCGAAAATTTTTTGAACGAGTTGCATCCATTTTTGAACCCCCCCCCCCACCCCAAAATGGATCTTGTAAGAAAACAATGGCCAGACTCCTTTTCTCTGCCTGTCCTCTCACCGCTCTATGTGCATCCCTACCCCTCCTCAACTCCCTTGTCATGTCTTTGCCTCTCCTTTCAACCAGACTATCTCCTCCCCACAGCTACCTTCTAAACACGCATACACGCACACACGCTCACACGCACACACGCTCACACCACACCACACACGCTCACACGCAAACACGCTCACAAGCACACACACGCTCGCTCGCGCGCGCGCGCACACACACACACACGCAAGCACATACATGAACGCGCGCACACACACGCACACAAACGCGCGCACACACGCACACACACGCGCGCACGCACGCGCACAGACATATATACACAAACGCAGTGTGTGTGTGTGTGTGTGGTGTGTGTGTGTGTGTGTGTGTGTGTGTGTGTGTTTGAGTCTGTATGTATGTGTGAGAGTCTGTGTATGTGTGAGTCTTTGTGTGTATGTGTGTGTGTGAGTGTGTGTGAGTGTGTGTGTGTGTGTGTGTGTGAGTGTGTGAGTGTGTGAGTGTGTGAGTGTTGAGTGTGTGTGTATGTATGAGTGTGTATGTGTATGTGTATGAGTGTGTGTATGACTGTTCTTATGAGTGTGTGTGTGTGTGTGTGTGTGTGTGTGTGTGTGTGTGTGTGTGTGTGTGTGTGTGTGTGTGTGTGTGTGTGTGTGAATCTGTGAGAGAGAGAGAGAGCGCGAGAGAGAGCGAGAGAGAGAGAGAGATATATATATATATATATATATATATAGAGAGAGAGAGAGAGAGAGAGAGAGAGAGGGAGGAGAGAGAGAAGAGAGAAAGAGAGAGAGAGAGAGAGAGAGAGAGAGAGAGAGAGAGAGAGAGAGAGAGAGAGAGAGAGAGAGAGAGAGAGAGAGAGAGAGAGAGAGAGTCTAATGGTATAACACAGGCAAATAATCACAGATTTGTTAACAATACTGTGATACTCGTATTTTATAACGAACAGTCCTGTTTCGAGTCATCTCACGAGAGAATGTTTAGCGCGCATTTCTACTACGAGCAAAAACGTTGGCTATTTAAGTGCTGATTGTGCAAATTTCAATTTTTGAGGTCTCTGACATTTAGTTACCCTACAGCTGCATAAGTAATGGAACACGTTTACCTATTTTCCAAGAACTAAATTTTCTTCTTTCTATTCTTAAAAAAAAATCCCGTTGGGATACTAGGGAGCTGTCGGTATAAAATTTAATAGCATCCCCACCTTCTGGAAATTCTGTGCTAGAAATTCCCTCTTTTCTATCCCTCCCATTGTTTATGCTTTGTTCCTTTTCTTCTTGTCACTTTCTCTATGGTTGCTGTCTGAACGTTTGACAAAGAAAAAACAATTACAAAGCATTTCGAGGGACAGATTACCTTAAAACATTTTCTCAATCGATTCTATTTACCAAGAAACAAATGTTTGCCAGTCCTACAAGACTTGCAAAAAAAAAATGTGTGCGTTTTTTGTTTTTTTTTACATCCAATTGCTAACTCGGATTCATTAAAAAAAAAAAAATTAAACACCAAAACACACACACGCACGCACGCACGCACGCACGCACGCACGCACACACACACACTACACACACTACACACACTACACACACTACACACCCACTACTACTACTACTACTACTACACTACTACTACTACTACTACTACTACTACTACTACTACTACTCTCCAATCCAATCTTGCTCTCTTTCTCGTTGACCGTTTCTTGTGGTCTAAAACTGGTCACTTCGGATACGTTGGCCGCTGGATACTTTGGTTTGGCACCAGAACCCCTGAAAACAGCATCAACAAGCAACTTGAGCAAAAATCCTGACAGTTTGCATGATCAAACAAAAACAAATCCAGACTTACTTTAAAATACATCTTTCATTTTTTTCTTTTCTTTTATTCTTTTATTTCGAGGATGATGGGATAAGCACTCATGTGCTTTTTACATCCAGTCCCGTGTGTATACAGTTTTGTAAATTCTGTCATCCGTTCCCACCGGTACACAATGGTCTACTCTTTCGAAATGCAAAACAGGTTCTAACGTGCGCGCAAGATGTTCTGCATGCGTTATCACACTGGGCCTCGGTTTATAGTGTCATCCGAAGGATTTTTGGGGAGAGTGGAGTCGGCACTGATCTTGACTCCAAAGGAAAAATCCTCTCTGAAAATGATTCGAGCAGATCACGAGCGCATCACTGACGACCAGGCTATCCTGTCCCCCAATATCGTTATCTTGATTTAAAACAAAAAATTAAAAAGCACAAAAAACCTGCATTTTGAACATGTGAATGATTTCTGAAGTTGATCTCAAATGAGCGCGTAAATTTTTTTCCAGTCATTTTTTTCCGGCTACATTTACGTCAGATCTCAACAGAGTCTGGTATAAATGATAAAGCCTAGTGGTTAGAGCGTGGAGCTCATGATCTGATGGCCTGGGTTCGAGCCACTGTAGAGATACCAATTCGTAGGATTTTCCCTCTGGAGTTTGCATCAATACCCATGCCATCTCCCCGAAAGTCCTTTGGATGAGACTAGAAACTTAAGTCCCGTGTGCGAACGCACGCAAAAACTTACGCAAACCCGTTCAACCTTTCGTAAAAGTAGGCCATTTTGCACCCGTAGGAACGGATGGCAAGGTAATAAAATACAATACATTGTGATTGTGTGCCGGTAGGGACGGATGACAAATTTTCAAAAACGCATACACACGGGAAATAGATGTTAAAAATTTTTGAAAAGCACAAACAGTGCTTATTCCATAATCCTCGAAAATAAAAGAATAAAAGTGTGGAATTTTTTAATATATTATTTTGTGATAAATTGTAAAAACATTGTTATTGAAAGATATAGCGCCATACAAATTCCATGTATTATTACTATTATTACTTTTTTTTATACTACTACTACTACTACTACTACTACTACTACTACTACTAATACTACTACTACTACTACTACTACTAATAATAATAATAATAATAATAATAATAATTACTATTATCATCATTATCATCATTATCATTATTATTAAGCTATGATGCATACTTGCACAAAAAATACAAATTTGCCAATGCTTTAGACATTTCGTCAGCTTAATTAAGGCATTGTAAAAGCACTGAAGTTTTCTTCATTTTTCATCTACAGCTTTTCAGTAGCACCAAGACATTTCACAAATCCAAAAATGTGGAATGTATTTAGAGGTGGAGGGAAGGGAGCATGGTGGTTAAACTGTTGCACTTGTGATCTGTGACTGATTGATTGATTGATTGATTGATTGATGATTGATTGATTGATTGATTGATTGATTGATTGATTGATTGATTATGATTGATTGATTCTTTTATATCGAGGATAATGGAATAAGCACTCATGTAGCCTGGTAACCACGCTTGACGCTGCTTAACTTGACGGGGGACAGCTAGCGCTCTGACCACTGAGCTATCCCGCCCCCTAACTCTAGCTGAAAAAAGGATTTTTAAAAATGTGTGCACTTACGTTTGTGGGTTCTTACCATTGCTCCGGCGATGATGATTTTGATGTTGCTGCGGCGACAATGATCTTGATGCGACGATGATCTTGATGCTGCTCCAGCGACAATGATCTTGATGTTGCTCCGGCGACAATGATCTTGATGCGGCTCCGGCGATGATGATGATGCGGCGACGATGATGTTGATGCGGCGACGGTGATGTTGATGCTGAGGCTGCGGCGACGAACTCTTAATGTTCCTGCGTCCACGACCTTGACTTTGCAAAGGCGACTATACCTTGACGCGGCGACAATGGTCTTGATGCTGCTCCGGCGACGATGCTAGCTCTTGATGCTCCAGCGACGAACTCTTGTTGTTGCGGCAGCAATAATCTTGATGTTGTGGCAACGATGATGATGTTGCGGCGACGATGATCTTGATGCTGCAGCGGTTATCTTGATGTTGCAGCGACGACGATGATGTTGCGGCGACGACGATCTTGATGCTGCTGCGGCGACGAACGCTTGATGGTGATTTGGCGATTAACACTTGCTGCGGCAACGATGATCTTGCTGCGGCGACGATGCTGCGGCGACGAACTCTTAATGGTGATTTGGCGATTAACACTTGCTGTGGCGACGATGATCTTCATGTTGCGGCGACGATATATTGATGCTGCAACGGTGACGAACTCGTTGTTGCTGCAGCGACGATGCTAGTTCTTGATACTGTTGAGAGACACACAAGCCCCGAACTGTGATTCGATCCTCATGACAACTGTCGACACCAATGCCAGACTTCTGAGGTTTCAGAGCAAGAAGTGGAGTGACCCAGAAGGTCTGGGAAGTGCTTCAATACCATGTTTGGGGGCGTGAGGTGTCCCTTCCCCTCATGAGCACTGAACGGTGTGCGAGGGTTGGCATGCGGTGCCGATTCAGGACACCCGAATTCTTGTTCAACGATACAATTGGTGGGCTCTCTCTTTGTGACCACTGAGGAGAAGGAAAGTTTTCAACTCTGGTCAGTGAGCCTTGCAGAGAACTTCAGGGACAAATTTTGATTCGAGCTAAAAGAAAAATGAAAGTGACTGGGTGACTTTTGTGGACAGTGTGCACACACACACGCACTTTGACAGGCTGCAGTCTGTACTGACACGCCTGAAGTGTGCAAAGCAGGGGTGGTGGCGTGTTCGAATGCTTGTCAACCTCATACGGTGGGTTACATACACACACGCCGAAGCCGAATGCGCTGGGCCTGACTTGTGCAGGCGCTTAACGGCAGTTTAGCGCATTTTCGCTCATATGACAGAAAACATCAGTTGCTGTCTGAGCGTTTGAAGAAGAAAGATACGGTCGGTGAAAATAATGTCGCAGAGAGCGGATGCCCACAAAGAGACCACAGCCCCTACTGCTCTCATCGCATTTAGTCCCTGAAGTTTTTATCAGAGATGGGAGGTCCTATAGACGCCACTCTGATACCTACGCCCCCAAACTCCTACCTACTTCGTTGTTCAATCCAGTCGAAGATGAAGACGGCCTTGGATTGGTCTAGATCCCTGGGCAACGGAACCAGGCTGTGCACTGGACAACGGAACCAGGCTGTGCACTGGACAACGGAACCAGGCAGTGCGCTAGGTCTGCCCTTCAGGGATTTGGTGCAGCACTTTCTCCTATCTCCCATTCTAAGCCCTTCCTCCCCGTCCATCTAGCATCTGTCTACTTTAGTCATGGGGATCTTGGACAAAGTCCAGGGTCATGTGCTCCAACATCGTGGCGATGGCGTCTCCATGATCTCTGGTGAGAAGGGTCACTGTCACTGGTGAAGATCTGGTGACAAAGACCATGGACATTACTATAATTACATAGTCTAGTTAAGCCTCTTTTTACAAAAAAAAAATTAAATCAGTACAAAAGGGGGGTGGGATAACCTTAGTGGTCAAAGTGCTGCGCTTGTGATCTGATCGGGATGGGATAGCCTAGTGGTCAGAACATTGCGCTCGCAATTTGACGACCCTGGTTCGATTCCTGGTCGAGGGGATTTTGTCCATAGAGTTAACATCAGTGCTGACTCCACTCTCCCCAAGTCTTTCGGATCAGACTATAAACCAAGGCCTCGTGCGCAAACGCACGCAGAACATCTTGCGCACACGTTAAATCCTCTTCCGCTTTTCGTAAGAGTAGGCCATTGTGTGCCGGTGGGAACATATGACAAGATTTACAAAGCGGCATACACACGGGGACTGGATGTAAAAAAAAGCACATGAGTGCTTATTTTATTATCCTTGATATAAAAGAAAGAATGAATAAATAGGCCTAAAATAAAGAAATAAATAGCCCGAGGTCCGAGCCACCACTGAGACACCCATCTGAGTTCAACATCAGTACCTACTTCTCTCCCCCCCTAAAAAAAATCGGAACATTTTGCACACACACACTTTTATGCCTTTCGAAAGAGTTGGCCAATTCGGGTTGGTAAGAATGGATGTCAAAATTTTCCCCCGAAACCCCAGATGGCCGACTATGCTAACAGCTACCACTGAAAGAACGTAGGTTTTAAAATATGTATACGAGAGGGGGCGGGGGTAGCCTAGTGGTCAGAGCGTTTTATTTCACCGCCCAAGATCGAGCCCGGGTTCGAGCCACCACCGAGACGCCCGTTCAAAAGCCCCCCCCCCCCCCTCTGGAGTTAGTACATACTCCGCTCTCTCCCTCCCTCCCCCCCCCCCCCCGAAGTTCAGTACATACTCCGCTCCCTCCCTCTCCCTCCTCCCCTACCTCCTCGAAAATCGTTCGGATGAGAATAATCCTAATCAATCAATCAATCAATCAATCAATCAAATTTTTATTTCCAGCTGGTACATTGAGTAAGCAGCGATCTGCTTTTTTCCTAAGTTCCTGTGTGCAAACGCACTCCGAACATCCTCCGCACACGTTAAAACCTCTTCTGCCTTTCGGAAGAGAAGGCCATTGCGTTCAGGTAAGAAAGGCTGACAAGATTTTTTTAGTGCATGCACACTGGTGTGTTTAGACGCCATCTCCTACTTCAGAATGGGCTACCTTAAAATGGTGGGAAAAAAAACGGTCGCGAACTTCATCACACTACTGGTGAACTTCGGAGCTCTAGCCCAGTAACGATAAAAAAAAGTACGGCTTTAGAAATTTAGGAGTCGGAATGCGGCTACCTTAAAGTGGTGGGTAAAAAACGGTCGCGAACTTAGAAAATCTCACCATTGGTGAACTTCGAAGCTCTTGCTGAGTAGTGATAAAAAAAAACATCAACGTAGGGCTTTAGAAATTTACGACACCATCCCCCTATGTCGGAATGCAGTTACCTTAAAATAGTGGGTAAAAATATGTCGCGTACATTAATATCTCACCATTGGTAAACCTCGGAGCTCTAGCCGAGGAATGATTAAAATAAAATAAAAACGTACGGCTGTAGGAGTTTAAGACGTCATTCCACTATGTCAGAATGCAGCTACCTTAAAGTTGTGAACAAAACAAAAAACGGTCGCGAACTTTAAAATCTCACCATTGGTAAACCTCGGAGCTCTAGCCGAGGAATGAATAAAAAACCAAAAACGTACGGCTTCAAAAGTTTAAGACACCATCCCCTATGTCGGAATGCAGTTACCTTAAAAGTGTCGCGTACGTCAATATCTCACCATTCTAAACCTCGGAGCTCTAGCCGAGGAAAATAAAAAAAAGGACGTTCTGGCTTTAGAAAGTGTAATAAGCATGAATTTATAGAAAAGTTACCTGAGCTATGATGCAAGCGTTAGGTTCTGCGGGATTATCTACTCTTAAACAATCGACAATGACAACAAAAACAACAACAGAACCAACCAACCCACACATCTACTCCTAGACAAACAATCTCTACTCACAAAGCATGCCATGACTTGGCTAGTAGAGCTAAGGAGCAGGAATCATGGCTGCTTGCCCCAGCTTGAAGACAAACAGACCAGCTTGGAGAAAAATGGTCGACGGACGCTCCTGTCCCTCGTGTCCACCATGTTCTGCTTCTTCTGAGTCTTTCCCCGAAGCAAAAGTGTTGAAATCTTCAAGACTTCTGAGGTTTTTTTCTCCCCCCATATACTGTCTTGGCAGTTCGGCTGGCGTCTCCATCTTGCAGCTGTGGGTCTGTTTGAAATGCAACAGATTCAAACGCACCTTCCCTCGCTCACACAGTCCTGTCAGGGAAGTGAAAAATGCTCACAGTTCAGATAGCACGTTGGAGAAAAAAAAAAGAAAAAAAGAAAAAAAAAGAAAAAACAGAAAAAAACAGAAAAAAAGAAAAAACAGAAAAAACAGAAAAAAAAGAAAAGGGGCTGTGGGAGAGAGAGGGCAAGGGAAAAGTACAGAAAAAGAAGATTGCTTTGGCAGTCAATTTGCTTGTTCTTATTTACAACGTTTTTACAGAAAAAGAAGATTGCTTTGGCAGTCAATTTGCTTGTTCTTATTTACAACGTTTTTACAGAAAAAGAAGATTGCTTTGGCAGTCAATTTGCTTGTTCTTATTTACAAACGTTTTTACAGAAAAAGAAGACTGCTTTGGCAGTCAATTTGCTTGTTCCTATTTACAACGTTTTTTCTCTTTGTTCTTTTTTACAACTTTTTTTTTCTCTGTTCTCTGTATCTCTGATTTTGTGTGTCTGTCATCTTTCTGTCTGTCTGTCGTCTGTCTGTCGTCTGTCTGTCTGTCTGTCTGTCTGTCTGTCTGCCTCTCTCTTCTTCTCTCTACTTTCTCTCTCTCTCTCTCTCTCTCTCTCTCTCTCTCTCTCTCTCTCTCTCTCTCTCTCTCTCTCTCTCTCTCTCTCTCCTCTCTCTCTCTCTCCTCTCTCTCTCTCTCTCTCTCTCTCTCTCTCTCTCTCTCTCTCTTCTCCTCTATCTCTCTCTCTCTCTCCTCTCTCTCTCTCTCTCTCTCTCTCTCTCTCTCTCTCTCTCTCTCTCTCTCCTCTCTCTCTCTCTCTCTCTCTCTCTCTCTCTCTCTCTCTCTCTTATTTGTTTTATTCTGTTTGTGTTTGTGTATGTATGTGTGTGTGCGTGCGCGCGCGCGCGTGTATGTGTGTGTGTGCGCGTATGTGTGTGTGTGCGCGCGTGTGTGTGCATGTGTGAGTGTGTATGTGTTTGTGTGTGTACACGTGCTCGTTCGCGCTCCAGTATGTGTGCATGTATGTACACACATGTGTGGTTTGTGCGTGTGTGGTGCTTATGTGCATACATACACACATTCAATGATTCATAGTAGAACGCTTTCATAATTTTTCTTATCTGTTTGCTGGTGTGTGTGTACTTATTTATTTATTTTATTTTCTGTGTGTGTGTGTGCGCGCGTGTGTGTGTGTGTGAATGTGTGTGTATGAGTGTAATGTGTGTGTGTTTGAGTGTATGTGTGTGCGTGTGTACGTGCATGTGCGTGTATATGTGTGCGTGTATATGTGTGCGTTCATACCTGTGTGTGTATGTGTGTATGAGTTAGTGTGTGTGTGTGTACGTATGTGTGTGTGTGTGAGAGAGTGTGAGTGGTGTGTGTGTTAGTGTGTGTGTGTTAGTGTGTGCGCGTGCACCTTTGACTGTCTCTGCATATGATACAAGAAATAAAACGAACAAAGAAAGAAAGAAACAACAACAAAAATCACCTCCACCCCCTTCAATAATAAAGAATCTGAAAGAACCCGACTTTACGTACAATAGTTTCATCTGTCCCTTGTCAGTCCTAAGCCGAATTGCAAACCCACATGCATTTGTTTATCATGGAAAGGGAACTAAACAACTCAAACTAAAACAAGAAAAAATACAAAAGTTTGCCAAGAAAGCTTCTGACTAAACTGTTATTTATTTCCACCATAATCGCACTATTAAGCAATATTTTGTCCAAATGACATTAATTTAAACGTTATATTGCACAAATTGCACACTGTAACGATGAGTACTATTATATTTCGACTTTTGTTTGTATAAACAAGAACTTAAACAAACTATGGTATTAAAAGTCCTTAATTTTAAACATTACCAGCAGTCTTCTTCCTGTGCAAACGCAGATGAAAATGGAAGTCTAAAAAATTATGTCTTCCTGTATAGTTCCTCTGTAAGCAGGATGTTGCTGCCACATCCCTCTATTATTAGATTAGAGAGTAGGATTTACAGAACCCCCCTCTTTCGCAATCGCCAGCAGTAATCATGTACAATTGGCCGGTTTGTGCAGGG
>CM060347.1:14575493-14577993 GCA_030674155.1 Stramonita haemastoma | reverse complement strand
TTCTGTCCATTTGACAAGTTCGTCAGTGCTTTTTTGTAATATGGTTGCAAGATAGTCAATGTTGTTATGGCTCGTATGTATGTATGAGAGACAGAGAGACAGAGACAGAGACAGACAGACAGACAGAGAGAGAGAGAGAGAGAGGAGAGAGAGAGAGAGAGAGAGAGGAGAGAGAGAGAGAGAGAGAGAGAGAGAGAGAGAGAGAGAGAGAGAGAGAACAGCGGTAAAGAAACTAATCCATGAATGGGAAAACACAGAATCCACTCAGTCCTGACGCTATAAGGATTGTATGACACCACAGAAATGGCTTTCCCTTGTCGGTCATGCTTTGAATAAACCCATGTGAATTTAGGCATGCGTGCGCGCATACACACACCCACTCACACACACAGACACAGACACAGACACAGACACAGACACACAGACACACAGACACACACACACACACACACACACACACACACACACACACACACACACACACACACACACACACACACACACACACACACACACTCCACTCTCCCCAAAAGTCTTTCGGATGAGACTGTAAACCGAGGCCCCGTATGCGAACGCACGCATAACAACTTGCGCACACGTTAAATCCTGTTCCGCTTTTCCTAAGAGTAGGCTATCGTGTGCTGGTGGGAACAGATGACAAGATTTACAAATCTGCATACACACGGGGATTGGATGAAAAAAAGCACATGAGTGCTTATTCCATTATCCTTGATATAAAAGAATAAAAAGAATAAACAAACACACAGACACACACACACACACACAACGGACACACACACACACACACACACACACACACACACACACACACACACACTAACACTAAAACACCAACACACACACACACACACCACACACACACACACACACACACACACACACACACACACACACACCGGACACACACATACACACATACACACACACATTAACACACACAACACACACACACACAACGGACACACACACAACACACACACACACACACACACACACACACACACACACACACACACACACACACTAACACTAAAACACCAACACACACACACACACACACACACACACACACACACACACACACACACACACACACACACACACACACACACCGGACACACACATACACACATACACACACACATTAACACACACACACACACACACACACACTAACACACTAACACACACACAGGCAGATACACACACACGCGCACACACTCAGAAATATAGAGGGGGGGGGGGTGAACTGGAGAGAGGGGGGGTAGAAGAAGAAACTTTTGCAGCGGGACTTTGACTGAAAATGAGAAAGGAAAAGAAATTCGTATTTTGACAGATTTTAACAGAAAGTAAAGCGAGAAAATAATAGATATGGTGGGAAAGAGAAGTTGGAAGCAAGAGATCGTAGTAAAAATACAGAAAAATGTTGCTACTACAATTTTCTACACTATGAAAAAAAAGATACAGAGAGAGAGGGTGGGGGAGAGAGAGGGGGTGGGGGAGAGACACAGACACAGACAGAGACAGGCTGTACTAATGAACTGATACAAATTATTTTCGTTCCTCGGCTAGAGATCGAGGTTTACCATGGTGACACTTATGCATATGCTACCGTTTTTCTCCACCATTGATTCAAATGTGGAGTCAGCACTAATGTTAACTCCAGGAGAAAAATCTCCTCGATCGGGAATCGAACCCGGGTCACAAGTGCGCTTCCAAAGAACCCACGACAGTGGAAAATGGGAAAAGAACAAGAAGGTTCCTCCCGACTGTTAAAGAAATGTTGGTAGGTTCCAATCCCAAGACAGGAGTGGCTAATAGTTCTTGTCTCCCTTGCAGGAAGGGCCAGAGCCCATCGCTGTGTGTTGCTATTTTAAAACATACCAATCTATTTATAGATTGTTCTGAGGCGTACCTCAAGGCTCCTAGAGTCTGGTTTGGGTGGAGCTTTTTTTTTGTTTCTGGTTTTCATTCTTCGGTTTTCCCCTTGGGTGTGTCCAGGGCCCTGTCAGTATCAACAACATCCCCCCCTTCTGGAAATCCTGTGCTAGGAATTCCCTCTTTTCTAGCTCTCTCCTTGTTATTACCTTGTTCCTTTTCTTCCTGTCACCTCGATATTCTCTTTTTTCTGCCTTCTTGGTCCATTCTCCTGCTTTTTGATTTCCTCAGAAAATCTTTAAAGATAACAATTCTCCCTCACGCCGATGTGGGATGCTGTGGGCCTGACTTGTTCAGCGGTGAATGGCAGCAGCAGCACACGTAGTGGCTCCTATGACAGATATATAGTTGCTGTCTGAGTGTTCCACGAAAACAAAATAAAAGGAGCATGGAGTCCTTCCTCAGCTAGAGCTCCAAGATTTGCCAATGGTGAGATTTCTGCCTTTGTGGTCAGTTCCCACCCACCCCCCCACCCCCCCATCCACACCCACACTCCCCCCTCCACACCCACACTCCCCTCACACGATTCAGGTTTCTGCAC
>CM060347.1:14565493-14567993 GCA_030674155.1 Stramonita haemastoma | reverse complement strand
CAAGGAAGGAAGGAAGAAGGAAGGAAGGAAGGAAGGAAGGAAGGAAGGAAGACAAGCAGTGGTAATCAATACCCCAGTGCTCTCCCCTCTGAGTCCCTTGTCTTGTGTCAGTGTCCTCAGTGGCTGTGTATACACACACACCTCTCCCCTTCAGCATCAACCTCGGACTTTGCTTCAAACCCAACTACTTTAGCCTTTTCCAAAGGGCTCTCTCTGTCTGTCTCTCTCTCTGTCTGTCTCTCTGTCTGTCTGTCTGTCTCTCTCTCTCTCTCTCTCTCTCTCTCTCTCTCTCTCTCTGTCTCTGTCTCTGTCTCTGTCTCTGTCTCTTCTCTCTCTCCTCTCTCTCTCTCTCTCTCTCTCTCTCTCTCTCTCTCTCTCTCTCTCTCTTCTCTCTCTCTCTCTCTCTCTCTCTCTCTCTCCTCTGTCTGTCTTTGCGTGTCTGTTTGTGTGTCTGTATTTCTCTGTGTGTGCTGACTGTGTCTGTACCTGCACCTCTGTATATTAATTTTTATACTTCACTAGACGATTATTGTTACATTCAGTTTCAACACACAAACGTTTTCAAACCACTCAAACAAATTCCAATTAGTCTTCAAACGGGATGGCTAAGTGGTCAGAGCACTCGTTTTCCCCCAGCTAAGGTTAAGCAGCATCGAGTGTGGTTACCAACTGGATGGGTGACCGTTTGCGCGCCTTGGCTACGGCACAGTCCCCCCAGTTCACCCAGCTGTAAATGGGTACCTGCCCTATTTAGGGTCAGGGAAGGTAAAGCAGTGAGGGAGAGGAGACGGGCGCCGCCCTCAATATGCTGGCCCGTAGAGAAGCTGAGGTCTCTAACGCCTCGCTCCCCTACGACCACACAGGTTTGGGGACACTTTTACCCTTACCTTCAAACCCTTTTACAAATGACAGGAGATGAACAAGAACAACAACAACAACATAAAATCAAATGCCTGTCAGTATTGTAATTGTCCTTCAGGGATGATTAAAGTGTTTTTAACTTGACTTGACTTAAAAGCCACGAAAACACTGACTCAGAGCTAAGAGAAAGCCATTAGCATCCTTTCATCTCTCTTCAGGCGTAGCGCGCACAGCAAGTCTGTTCTGTTGACAGCAAAAAGCATTTCCCTCCCTCCCCGCACCTCCCCGTGTCATTATTGGGAAAGAGGGCCAGACAGTTTGAAGACAAAATGGCAGTTGAACAATGGCCGTATGATTAACCCTCCTGACGTCAGGTTAATGTGACTAAAGGTTAATAGCATGTCAACCGAATACATATACCCACCACATCACCGATCACCTGATAACCACATCACCTGATAACCACATCACCTGATAACCACATCACCTGATAACCACATCACCTGATCCCCTGATAACCACATCCCCTGATAACCACATCACCTGATAACCACATCACCTGATAACCACATCACCTGATAACCACATCACCTGATAACCACATCACCGGATCCCCTGATAACCACATCACCTGATCACCACATCACCTGATCACCACATCACCTGATCACCTGATAACCACATCACCTGATCACCACATCGCCTGATCACCTGATCACCACATCACCTGATCACCACATCACCTGATCACCTGATAACCACATCACCTGATCACCACATCGCCTGATCACATGATAACCACATCACCTGATCACCACATCACCTGATCACCTGATAACCACATCACCTGATAACCACATCACCTGATCACCACATCACCTGATCACCACATCACCTGATCACCTGATAACCACATCACCTGATAACCACATCACCTGATAACCACATCACCTGATAACCACATCACCTGATCACCTGATAACCACATCACCTGATAACCACATCACCGATAACCACATCACCTATGTCTCCGTCTCTGTCTGTGTGCCTGTGTGTCTGTCTGTGTGTCTGTCTGTGTGTCTGTGTGTCTATCTGTCTGTGTGTCTGTGTGTCTGTCTCTCTCTCTCTCTGTCTATCTGTCTCTGTCTCTCTCCCCCTCTCTCTCCCCCTCTCTCTCCCCCTCTCTCTCTCTCTCTCTCTCTCTCTCTCTCTCTCTCTCTCTCTCTCTCCCTCTCTCTCTCTCTCTCTCTAACTCTCTCATGTACTTCTTACTGTGGAAAAGTTGGTGACTTGGCGAAGCACGACATCCTTTACAACTAAAATCCAGATGGATGGCTGTCCAGACTTCAAGGGATGGGGACTTGATGGGGATCAGGGGAGCAACTGCAGTGGTGGAGTGCAGGAGTGGGGGGGAGGGTGGATGGGTAGGTGGGTAGGTGGGCCAGTGGTGACTTTTGGGGTGATTCGGTTGGAGAGGGAGGGAGGGTGTGGGAGTATCGGGGGGTGGGTGGGTGGCGGTAGATGGTGGTGGCAAGATTAGCATGTGAGCCATTAGCTTATTACTGTCTCTTGCTGTTTGGGTAGTAAATCTTGTAGATGTGTGTGCGTGCGTGCGTGTGTGGGGGGGGGGGGGGGGGGG
>CM060347.1:14557993-14560493 GCA_030674155.1 Stramonita haemastoma | reverse complement strand
CAATACAATGCAATACATATTCAAACATACAATGCAACACAATGCAATACAATTACAATGCAATGGACACATATTAATCAAAAATTCAATGCAAACAATCAATACATTACATTGCAATGCAATCCAATGCAACACATACTATACAATGCAATAAAAAAATTCATGAATAAACAATTCAATCCAATGCAATCAATCAATAGAAATACAATGCAATGCAATACATCATACAATACAATTAAAACATTACAATGAACATAACAAGTACAACATGCAATACAATACAATACAATGCATACAATACAATACAATGCAATGGAACACTATTCAAAACATTACAATGTAAATACAAGCAATCAATCAATGCAATACAATACAATACAATCAGTACAAACAATGCAATGCAATGGAACACTATTAAAACATTACAATGTAATACAATGCAATGCAATGCAATGCAATCAATAAAAAACAAACAATACAATACAATACAATTAACAATTACAATACAATACAATACAAAATCAATACAATACAATACAATACAATACAATACAATGCACTCAGACGCCACTGACGAGATTCGAACCCACGACTTCAAGGGCCCAGAGGATTGATGTCAAACACGCTTAACCACTCAGTCATAGTAGTCTCAGCTGACCAAAGCTAAAACACACCAGTTCTGAAAAAAAAAAACCATTCTGGCCTACTCCCGCAAACAGAAGAGCAATTACTTCAGGCTGTATGTACGGTTCCTCTGACCGCATGTTAATATGACGTCATTTGCAAATAGCGACGTATTTCCACACTTCCAGGGAAAAAGGACTTGTTTTCAGATGTGCATATATCACAGGAACAGGGCTACCTAACTTGTGGAGGGGGGGGGGGGGGTATGGTCGCATAGGTAAAAATGGCATCCTTGGTGAAACTCGAAGCTCTAGCCAAGGATTGGGAAAAAAAATAAAGAGTCCCTGTGTCTGTCATTAAGTTGGTTTTGTTTGGTTTGGTTTCAGCGAATCGGCTGGCGGAGGGGGTGAAATATGAAATAATTATTGCCAGTAACTTGTAACTTAACCCGACTTCATAAGGTCCTCTCTCTCTCTCTCTCTCTCTCTCTCTCCTCTCTCTCTCTCTCTCTCTCTCTCTCTCTCCTCTCTCTCTCTCTCCTCTCTCTCTCTCCCCTTTCTCTCTCTCTCTCTCTCTCTCTCTTCTGACATTTACATATGTCAATAACAAATGTTAACAGACAGAAAAAATAGGAGCACTGGTTTTTTTTATCAGTTGCCAAAAGATAACAGTTTCAAGAGCTATGGGTCTGTATAAGTATATGCATGTTCACGCGCGCACATGCACACACTCGCACACAAAAGACCGTTGGATGAGACCATCAACTGAGGTCAAATGCGTGAACGAGCGTGAGACATCCTGCACACATGTTAAATCCTGTTCCACTTTTCGGAAGAGTTGGCCATTGTGTGCCGGTGGGAACGGATGACAAAATTGACAAAACTGCATGCACACAGGGACTAGATGTTAAAAAGCACATCCTGGAAATAAAAGAATAAACACAAAATAAATCAATAAATAAATAGCACACATACATGCGCGTGCGTGCGCGCGGGCGCACACACACACACACACACATACACACACGCAAAACACACACACACACACGCAAAACACACACACACACACACACACACACACACACACACACACACACACACACACACACACACACACACACACACACACACACACACACACACACACACACACACACACACACACGGTAATTCGATTTGTCCATCATGTCTCGAGCTAGTCATCATAAGAAAATGAAATGCTTCTCTGTGTTCTTTTATGTTCTGAATGAAATAATTAAGTGATCTCAGAAAGAAAAAAAAACATTCCATGCAAATAATTCTGGCAACCTCTGCCCGTACAAACTTGACATTGCTTCTGACTGCAACGACCCGAACAACTAGAAGGCATTGAGTAGTGTGTGCTTACAGAAGGTATTGAGTAGTGTGTGCTTACAGAAGGCATTGAGTAGTGTGTGCTTACAGAAGGCATTGAGTAGTGTGTGCTTACAGAAGGCATTGAGTAGTGTGTGCTTACAGAAGGCATTGAGTAGTGTGTGCTTACAGAAGGCATTGAGTAGTGTGTGCTTACAGAAGGCATTGAGTAGTGTGTGCTTACAGAAGGCATTGAGTAGTGTGTGCTTACAGAAGGAAGGCATTGAGCAGTGTGTGCTTACAGAAGGCATGTGCAATAGCAACAACAATGATAACGTAAGCGGCTCGTCTTCTGCAGAAGCAGTGCAGGGTTTGATGTTATTACACAACTGTCTGGCCCCTTTTTCTTAGGCTGTGGTGGCCTTTATGAATATGCGTCTGCGTTTGGGTGTCTGTCTGTCTGCCTGCCTGCCTGTATGTCTGGCTGCCTGCCTGCCTGCCTGCATGTCTGGTTGGCTGGCTGGCTGGCTGGTTGTCTGGTTGTC
>CM060347.1:14545493-14552993 GCA_030674155.1 Stramonita haemastoma | reverse complement strand
AGCAAAGAGATAGTCTAGTTTTGGGTTTGCAAGAACTGAAAGACTAGTAAAGAAAACAAAATGTTCATAACCCATATGTTCTGAGCTTCTCTTTTTCTCCTTCTTTTATGGAGGCTCTTGGGTTTGTTGGTTTTTTTTTCTGTTTTCTGGTTTTGGGGTGGGGTTTGTGTTTTAGGAGATGGTGGTTGCGTCGGGTGGGGGTGGGGGGGAGAGCTATGGGATGTTCTTGGCGATCTTTTGGGCTTCGACTTCATGCAAATGTATATTTGGTTTGCAAATATTCAGGGAAAGTGGTAATCCCTCTCCCCCCCTCCCCCCATCCTCCCTCGTGCATGAATTTCTTTTCTCCTACAACGTAAAATAAATGACGTCACAAAAATGTATGACGTCATTCCCCAAAAGTCATGCCACAAGAGTTTCTGCTTTTGGAATGGTTTGGTATTGATTACATACAACAAATGCAAATACATGATACACTCTCTGACTGACTGAGAGAGAGAGAGAGAGAGAGAGGAGAGAGAGAGAGAGAGAGAGAGAGAGAGAGAGAGAGAGAGAGAGAAAACCGAGGCATAATTGATCGATGAATATATACATGGGTAAACAGATAGAATGGAAAAGGAGGAGAAGACTAGATGAAGGATAAGTAAAGGAAGGAATCAGGAATGAGAGAACTCGAACTGGAATGATTTATTCATAAGAAGGCCATTGGCCCATACATGAAGGGGGTTGCCAAACTACTTAGTATTTTGGTGTGGAATAAAAGACAACAGCAATGACAACAGCAAAATTGTTGTATAGTAACAAAATCAGTAGCATAAAATATGACTTACGATAATAAAGTATCTCTGATTCTAAAGGCTTTACACAAATATAGAGTGAGGCTGCGCACAACCTCAGGCTGACTTGACGACATGAGTAAACAGTCTAAATGAATTAGGCTGCCCAGTATTCAGTGATGAAAGAGAGAGAGAGAGAGAGAGAGAGAGGAGAGAGAGAGAGAGAGGAGAGAGAGGAGAGAGAGAGAGAGAGGGAGAGAGAGAGAGAGAGAGAGAGAGAAGAAGAAGAAGAATGTGAATGAATGAATGAATGAATGAATGAATCTTTATTTTTCAAGGGTTAGAAAGTATTTACATTCTCTATTGAGAAGGGATAGAGAGAAGGTGTGTGTGTGTGTGTGTGTGTGTGTGGTGTGTGTGTGTGTGTGTGTGTGTGTGTGTGTGTGTGTGTGTGTGTGGTGTGTGTTCAAGCATACAAGCAAATATATGAGACACACCATTTGCATCTGTGCGCTTGAATGTTGTGTCTTCCTTGTCTGTAAAAGGTTAAAGCTGCACAGAGAACATGTTACAATCTCTCTCTTAATTCATGTAAACGCATCACGAAAATCCACACGTAAAATCTGTTATTCCTTTACAGGTTGTTTATTGTGTTGAGTTGCATTGTATTGTATTGTATTGTATTATTGTATTGTATTGTATTGTATTTGTATTGTATTGTATACGTATTTTATTGTATGACATTGTATTGATTCGTTTTGTATTGTATTATATTGTATTGTGTGGTATTGTGTTGTATTGTGTTGTGTTGTATGTATTTTGTTAGATTGCATTGTATTGTATTGATTCGTATAATATCGTATCGTACCATATTATGTTGTTTTGTATTTGTATTTGTACTGTATTGTATTGATTCTATCATAATCGTATCGATTCTACATACGTATTGTATTGTATTGTATTGTATTGTATTGTACTGTTTTGTGTTGTATTGTATTGCATTGTATTGCAATCGATTTCCAATCATGGCAGATTTCTTTGCAAAAACTTTGGGGCTGCTCTCCCAGAACAACACTACTCTTATTATTTTTTTATTATTTTTGCCCGCATGTTGTATGTTTCCCCATGAGAAAAGCATTTTCACTTGCAGAATTTTCCCAAGGACAGCTCTTTTGTTATCGTGATTTCTTTTACGTGTACTAAATGTTGCTTTGCACTGATGACTTCGGCTTACCATTCTCTTCATTTTTTGTTAAAAGCACCAGATCTACTCGAGTTCCAGGGATTTGAACCCCCCACCCCCACCCCCTAGGCTTAAACAGGGATTAACTATCTCCCCTTGGGGGAATGCGGGGGGGGGGGGGGGTTGTCAGTATAAATAGCATCCCCACCTTTCTGGAAATTCTGTGCTAGACATTCTCCTCCTCTTGTCTTTCCTTTCTTCACTTCTGTTTCCTGCCTTGTTCCTTCCTTCTTCTTTCTGTCACTTCCTTCCTGTCTTTTTCTGCTTTCTTGCTCCCTTCACCTGCTGTTTACTCTCCAGAAAGAATTAAAAGAGACAGTTGTCTCCCATGCCGAAGTCGATGGATGCGCTGGGCCTGACTTGTCAGGTGCTTGAAAACAGCGACGCATTTTGGCTCATAGGACAGACAATATTTGCTGTCTGAGTGTTCGAAAGAAGAAAGAGAAGAAGAGAGAATGCAAAGAAGAGAAGAAAGAAGAAGAAGAAGAAGAAGAAGAAGAAGAAGAAGAAGAAGAAGAATGCGAAGAAGAAAAGAAGAAGAGAAAGAAAGAATGAAGAAGAAATGCAGAAGAAGAATGAAGAAGAAGAAGAAGAAGAAGAAGAAGAAGAAGAAGAAGAGAAGAAAGAAGAAGAAGAAGAAGAAGAAGAATGCAAAGAAGAAGAATGCAAGAAGAAGAAGAATGCAAAGAAGAAGAATGCAAAGAAGAAGAATGCAAAAGAAGAAGAGAATGCAAAGAAAAAGAATGCAAAGAAAAAAGAAGAAGAAAAGAAGAGAAGAAGAATGCAAAGAAGAATGCAAAGAAAAACGGGGAAACAGCTTTCCCAACTTGCTCCATTCCAGACGGTGTGTTACCTTCAGGCTACCGATCCACAGACCTGATCTATGGAAGATGTTGCCACAGATTTGTCGCCCTTTCTGTTCCCCCTTTCGGCGTTATGTTCAGGCCCTCTGAAGTCAGGGGCAGTCGTGACGTCACTGGCAATTCCTGCATGTCTAATTGGAGGGAGGGGGGGCGTGGGGTGGGGGTGGGGGGCTGGATGTAAACTCTGTCTCTTCTCTGTCTCGTCTTCTTCTGTCTGTCTGTCTTCTGTCTCGTTCTCTCTGTCTCTCTGCTCTGTCTCCGCTCTCTTGGTCCTCTCCATTAACCTTCGTTCTGTTCTCTCTCTCTCTCTTCTCTCTCTCTCTTCCTCTCTCTCTCTCTCTCTCTCTCTCTTCTCTCTCTCTCTCTCTCTCCTCTCTCTCTTCTCCTCTCTCTCTCTCTCTCTCCTCTCTCTCTCTCTCTCTCTCTCTCTCTGTATAACTGGTGTTCAAAAAAGTTGGAGTAGTTCATGTTTCTTTGGAAAATCACTCTTGACAATGCCAACATTATTTCATGTGCGTTGTATTGTTTTGTTTGCAGTTTGTTTGGTGAAAATGTCTACCTCCCTTGTATACAGACCGTACTTTACAATTCAAATCCTGATTTCCTGGTCTGTAACTAATGGACAGGAGGTGTAGTGCCAGGTCTTCTCCTGTGCTTGTCACTCTGCAGGAGGTCTGCCTGCTGGCCTCAAAGCCACAGATTCTGAGTTCAGAGCAGCTTGTTCTTTACAGAATGCATGCTGGGTATCTGCCTACTTTTGCAGCCCATAGAAGCTGACATAAACTGGGGGTCTTTAATCTGATCTTTTTTCTTAATCATTTATTTTTATCTTATATTTTATATTTTAGATTCATTTATTCTTTTATTATGAGGGTAAGAGAATAAGCACTCGTGTGCTTTTTTACATCCTGTCTCAGTCCTCATGTGTATGCAGTTTGAAAATTCAGTAGTAGAAGTAGTAGTAGTAGTAGCAGTAGAAGTAGTAGTAGTAGTAGTAGTAGTAGTAGTAGTAGTAGTAGTAGTAGTAGTAGTAGTAGTAGTAGTAGTAGTAGTAGTAGTAGTAGCATCATCATCATTATAACATGACGTGTGTATGCAGTTTGTACATTTTGTCATCCGTTCCCAACAGCACACAATAGCCTATTCTTCCGAAAAGCGAAACGGGTTTTAACGTGTGCACAAGAAGCTGTGCATGTGTTTGCACACGAGACTTTGGTTTATAGTCTCATCCAAGGACTTTTAGGGAAAGTGGAGTCAGCACTGATGGTAACTGCAGAGGAAAAATCCCCTTGAACGAGATTCGAACGCGGGTCAGAGATCACAAGCGCATGGTTCTGACCACCAGGCTGCCCCGTCCCCCGGGCGGAATATGTAATCTTCTACATGCAGGCGGTAATTGTGTACAGAGCCACAAGAACGGGATTACGACACTAGCAGGTCTGCACTTAAGTTGACCTGGATGATCGCAAAAACCCTTAAGCATCAGAAACCAATACCGAAACTGGAATCCACGATTTGAAAATGTTTACATTTCCCCTTCCGCTAAACTAAAAAGATACATTTGTTTCTAAATGTTAAAGCATAATTATGGAATCTATATTTTTACCTAACCAATACTTAGCTTTTCACACTGAGAGAGGGGGAGGGGGTGAGAGAGAGAGAGAGGGAGAGAGGAGAGAGAGAGAGAGAGAGAGAGAGGAGAGAGAGAGAGAGGAGAGAGAGAGAGAAGAGAGAGAGGAGAGAGAGAGAGAGAGAGAGAATCAACCAATCAATTAACAATTTCAGAGAGAAAGACAGACAGAGATTGCCAGTGACGTCACATCTTCCCCGACTTCAAGAGGACTGAACCTATTCCATCCCCCACTTTCCGATCCTGAAGAATTCCACCCTGGTTGTCTCTAGCTGGTCTATGAAAAAAAGAATAAAAACAAAAACAGCTTCCACTAAAAAAAGAAAAAAAGAAATGACAATGTCAGCTTGCAGCAAAATGCAGGAATGATCGTTTGACAGTGTCTGGGTATGAAGCAATATTGTGCCAGAGTGCTGGAACAATAATAATGAGGAGGAGGGAGAGAACGAGTTTTGTTTGCTGCTGCTGCTGCTGCTGCTGCTGTTGCTGCTGCTGCTGCTCCTGCAGCGAAAACGGGCGTTATCATTTATCAAGTCAAGAGTTTTAGTGCTTCGTGAAATGAATGCTTGTGCATGCGTTGCAAGAACGAAACTGAATTGTCTGCTTGTTCCGTCTGGTTTGTTGGCTGTCTGAATGGCTGGTTTTCAGTGCGCGTGCGCAGGGGGGAGGGGGGGGTGTATGTGTGGGTGTGTGGGTGTGTATGTGTTTCTTTCTTTATTTATTTTTTTTATTCTTTTATATCGTGGATAATGGGATAAGCACTCATGTGCTTTTTTCATCCAAACCCGTGTGTATGCAGGTGTGTAAATATTTGACTTCTGTTCCCACCGTCACACAATGGCCTACTCTTACGAAAGGCGGAACATGATTTAACGTGTGTGCAAGATGTTCTGCGTGCGTTCGCACACGGGGCCTCAGTTTACAGTCTCATCCGAAGGACTTTTGGGGAGAGTGGAGTCATCACTGATGCTAACTCCAGGGGAAAAAATCCCCTCCAACGGGAATCGAACTCGGGTCGTCAAATTGCGAGCGCAATGTTCTGACCACTAGGCTATCCCGTCTCCCTGTGTGTGTGTGTGTGTGTGTGTGTGTTGTGTGTGTGTGTGTGTGTGTGTGTGTGTGTGTGTGTGTGTGTGTGTGTGTGTTTGTGTGTGTGTGTGTGTGTCTGTTGTCTGTCTGTCTGTCTGTCTGTCTGTCTGTCTGTAATGTATGTATGTAATGTACGTACGTACGTACGTATGTATGTTGTATGTATGTATGTATGTATGTATGTATGTATGTATGTATGTATGTATGTATGTATGTATGTATGTATGTATGTATGTATGTATGTATCTCTCTCTCTCTCTCTCTCTCTCTCTCTCTCTCTCTCTCTCTCTCTCTCTCTCTCTCCTCTTCTCTCTCTCTCTCTCTCTCTCTCTCTCTCTCTCTCTCTCTCTCTCTTTCTGATGTGTGTGTGTGTGTAGTGTGTGTAGTGTGTGTGTGGGATGTGTGTGTGTGTGTGGTGTGGGATGTGTTTGTGTGTGTGTGGTGTGTGGGATTGTTGTGTGTGTGTGTGTGTGTGTGTGTGTGTGTGTGTGTGTGTGTGTGTGTGTGTGTGTGTGTGTGTGTGTGTGTGGGATATGTGTGTGTGTGTGTTGGGGGGGGGGGGAGCAATACTTTGTTGCCGCTGTTGTTGTTGGCGGTGTACGTTCCCCAGCATAACACTGTGGGGGATCCCCCAGAATAATGTCTCGCTCATCCCACCTGGGAATCACTCCAAATTCAAGGTTTCATTCCTTTCACCCCTTTTGGGGCATGGAGGATGAGAAACAAGTTCAACAGGAGAACAGAAACTTTACAGCAATACATCCAAAAGTATTATCAATATCAACAGGAACTGAAAAGCGAGAATTGAAGAATGACACTGTAAGGACGCACTGGTTGAGAAGTTTGCATGCATGGCTGTTTTTCAAGTGCTTCACCATAGTAGGCACCATACTCCGACATCAAAGTTCTTTTCTTTCTCTTTTCACAGAAAACACTAGTTGTTATGCTAAGCTGATATGTTTTCGTGGATGAAGACAGTCCCAACACCACATTCCCAAAGCATAACAACACTGTAATGAGGGCTTGACGCGTTGTTGATATCTTCACCTTCACATTTCTCCTGGTCCAGTGGACAGTGTGGGGCACCTCTGAAGATCTGGTAAACCAGCTTCCTCCACTCCTGGAGGTTTCCAGCGTTTCCATAGCAGATCGTTCCATCCAAGGCCTGTCCCCTCTCTGATGTTGCCTTCCCAGCGTCTCCTCTGTCTGCCTCTTCCTCTCCCTCCCTGCGCTGTTGCTCCCTGTAGGACGTTTGGGATTACAAGTTTTTGATTTGGCGGGAGCACGCGCTGGGGCGATAATATACCACGGAAAGAACGAGCATGAATAAAATGCTATAGGTCTGTTTTAGGGGATGAATTTCAGTTTATCCCTACTTCAAATACTTTACGACAAGATTTTCTTCCGCTGTATTTTCTTTAACCCATACCAAGCTGTAGCTTTTGTAGGCGTTTGGAATGTGAAATGTCGAAGTTTTCTTGTCTCTGTCAAAATTCATAAGATTTGCCGCTGTTTCTTGAAATGTCCTTTCTTATCTTTCATAAGTGAAGAGTGGTTTTATTGGGTTTTTTCAATCGATGTTCTTTGAAAAAAAGGAAAAAAAAAACGTTCTTGAGACCTGATTCTCTGTTTGTTATTTTTCAATGAACTCTTGCTTTCAGTTGCTGTTGTTATTGATTGTATTCATGTTGGGGGTGTTGGGCAGTTAGGTTTACTCTGTCTGGGAATTCGTGTGTAATTCTCTACAGCCCTGCAGGGGGGAAGGAAGGACATCTGGAAATCTGGAAGAACTGGGAGATGGGGAAGGTGCTGTGTCCTGAAGCGGTGATTGTCCTGAAGTGAACCTGCCACAAAGATGAGAATTCCTCCTGGAATATGGGAACTTCCTGTGGACTTTTT
>CM060347.1:14530493-14537993 GCA_030674155.1 Stramonita haemastoma | reverse complement strand
ATTACCCCTTTAGGTCACAGCAGATTTCTCTGCGTGAAATTCGGGCTGCTTTCTCTCCCCGGGGAGAGTGTGTCGCCATAAGTGCAGTGCCTACCCTTTATTTTATTTTATTTTTTTCCTGCATACAACTGTATTTGTTTCCCTATCGGAATGGGTTTTTGTCTACAAAATTTTGCTTGTTGTCATGGGTTCTTTAAGTGCGCTAAATATTAATGTGTCACACACGGGACCTCGGTTTATCGTCTCATCCGTGAGATTAGCGCCCAGACCACAACTCATGGTCTAATGGATGGGGGAAAAGTTTTGGGCCCAAACGGGATTTGAACCACCGCACACTCCGACCTGGACTTTTGGCTGTCCAGACAGGTGCGTTACCTGTAGACCACCCATCCATTTACCGCGCCCCCTGTCAGAAAACCACTTTCCCTCTGTTTGTCTATAGGACTCCTATCATCATACCCTACGTACTAAGGCTTCCACAGACAGAGATATCACTTTTTGCGAAAGACCAGGCTTTGACTCAAAACTCATAAGATTTTGCACAAATTTGGTAGATTCGAATTTTTTTTTGTCAGCAAACACTGACTCCCCCCCCCCCCCTCCCTCCCTCAGTCCTTTGTTGTCTGCTAGCTTCCTAACCCCAATACGCATGTGCAGGGTCAACACTGCAGGAACACAAGCAATCCTCATCTGATGATCATTTCCAACTTTCTGGTGACTGCCTGGTGTTGCTCTATGTCCTCAATCCCCCCAAAAAACAAGTGTACAGCGCATTTTTTCATACTTCCAAAAATAAAATCAACGAAAAAATGTTCAGACAGGCACTCTATACAAGATACTACAAGACCTGCAAGCTAACATTGGAGTGTAGCCTGCTTCCCCTCCTTCACCGATGCAGAGACTGCAAATTAAGGCAAGTTAAACGATTCCAAATCTGACAGTTCCTGTCGTCTTTGACAACATGCGAATTGGGGAAAGGAACAGACTTTCCCAGAAAAGCTAGAAAGTATTCGTTTTACGTTTGCAGCCTGGAATCAGTTTTCAATTCACATAATACCTTTTCATTACCATTTTTAAGTTGTGTTTTTTTTGTGTGTTGATAAGAAAACATATTCATTTATTCTGTTATTTATTTGGAAGACAATGTAATAAACACTCGTGTGTTTTTTTAAACCCAGTCCCCGTGTGCAAGCAGTTTTGTAAATGTTGTCATCCGTTCACACCGGCACAGAATGGCCTACGATGTGTTCAGCAGTTTAGAAAATAATTTTCAGTTACTTTCTGACCAAAGTCGCCCACCTGGACATCTTGATCCAGATAGGGACGAAGAGGCAAGGCCCATTTAAAGACACAACATCCGCTCACATGTTTTCAGTTCTCCTCCAGTTCCTTGTCATCTCTCCTTCTGTTGTTTCTACGTGACAGTGACGGCATGTGACGTAAGAGTCCTCTCTCTCTCTCTCTCTCTCTCTCTCTCTCTCTCTCTCTCTCTCTCTCTCTCTCTCTCTCTCTCTCTCTCTCTCTCTCTCTCTCTCTCTCTCTCTCTCTCTCTCTCTCTCTCTCTCTGTTGTGAAAAAGGGATATATATATATATATATATATATATATATATATATATATATATATATGTATATATATATATATATATATATATATATACTCGCGTTTCCTGTTTCAACAAAACAGGGAATATTGCTGATGACGTAACGCCTAGCCAGACTTCAAGAGGATTGAACATAGCGCCACTAAAAGACAGAAGGAGAAGGGGGGGGGGGGGGACTAATAACAGAGGGAGGGGGAAGGACGGAAGGGGGAGACATCAAATCAAATATTTTTAGGACAATAAGCACCCCGACCCAATTGCGGATATATTATGAAAAAACCACAACAACTTAACAATCAAATACAACAACAACAACCAACCAAACAAACAGACCAATAAACAAGTCACATGTAACAGGAAAAAATAAGAGAGAAAAAACAAAACAAAAGAAACACCCCCAGATTCCTCACCCCCACCCCCACCCCCACCCCCAACAACAAACAAACATTGATGATAGTCATAACAGTTCAAATAAAGTTGAAGACAGGCGATGTTATATAAACACACACACACACACACACACACACACACACACACACACACACACACACACACACACACACACACACACACACACACATCATACAAACACACACGCGCGCGCACGCACACACACACACACACACACACACACACACACACACACACACACACACACACACACACACACACACACACACACACACACACACACACACGCAGGGAAGCATCTGAAAGAGCTGCAGACGGCTGATCAATGGATTCTCTTTGATGTGTCAAGGCAGCAAGGTCTTTTGATCTGACCGCCTGACGAAGATTGCTCCCATGGGATTGCATCCAGTGGATTGCCGCGGCGACAATCCATGCAGGACTTCAATCCTTGACTAGTGAAGGGTAGCAGCAGGAGGCAGACTGGTGTTGGGAAAAACAATCCGGTATCGGGCTAGCTCAGTGGTCAGAGCACTCGCTTTCGCCAATTTTTATTTGATTTATTTATTCCTTTAAATCGAAGATAATGAAATAAGCACTCTTATGCTTTTGTACATCTAGTCCACGTTTGTATGTACTTTTGTAAATCTTGTCATCTGTTCTCACCGGCACACAATGGCCTACTGTTACGAAAAGTGAAACAGGATTTAACATGTGCGCAAGATGTTCTGCGTGCGTTCGCACGCGGGGCCTCGGTTTATAGTCTCATCCGAAAGACTTTTGGGGTGAGTGGAGTCAGCACTGATGTTAACTCCATGGGAAAAATCCCCTCCAACGGGAATCGAACCCGGGTCGTCAAATTGCGAGCGCAATGTTCTGACCACTAGGCTATCCCGCCCTAGTGAAGGGTAGCAGTAGTAGAGGCAGACTGGTGCTCTGAAAAAACCATCAGGTGACGGGATAGCTCAGTGGTCAGAGCACTCGCTTTCCCCAACTTGAGGCTAAGCAGCATCGAATGTGGTTACCAGTTGGATGGGTGACCGTTTGCACGCCTTGGCTTCAGTACAGTCCCCCAGTCCACCCAGCTGTCAATGGGCGCCTGCCCTTCTTTAGGGTCAGGGAAGGTAAAGCAGCGAGGGAGAGGAGATGGGCGCCGCCTTCGAAATGCTGGCCCCTAGAGAAGCTGAGGTCTCTGATGTCTTGTTCCCCTACGACCACATACGTGATGGGACACCTGTCCCTCTCTATAAGCTGCTTGTGTCCATCCATTACTGATCAACACAAGGACATCAACAGCATGGGAACAAACCTGTCACAACTCCTACCATCACCATGACCTCCAACGTCACTCTCTCTGCTCCCTGTCACTACCGCCACACCTGTCAGCCTGAATCCCGCTCCCTCCTCTGCCCCCACCGCTACCATCACCACAAACACCATCACACCCCACCACCGCTACCATCACCACAAACACCATCACACCCCACCACCGCTACCATCACCACAAACACCATCACACCCCACCACCGCTACCATCACCACAAACATCATCACCACAAACATCATCACACCCCACCACCGCTACCATCACCACAAACACCATCACCACAAACATCATCACCACAAACACCATCACACCCCACCACCGCTACCATCACCACAAACATCATCACCACAAACATCATCACCACAAACATCATCACACCCCACCACCGCTACCATCACCACAAACATCATCACCACAAACATCATCACCACAAACATCATCACCACAAACATCATCACCACAAACATCATCACCACAAACATCATCACCACAAACACCACCACACCCCACCACCGCTACCATTGTGTGTCCGTTGCCTTCGACAATGACCTCCAAAACAGCAGCGGTGGCAGCTGCTGTTTCGGAAATTGGGCAGAATAGTGGGGTGCCTTGCCCACAGCACACCCCCACTCTCTCGGCCATGAGGGCATAAGAACAGTCAGCGTTGGAGATGTTCTCCAAAGGCCAACTAGCCCCCTGGGATGCAGCACATAAGGACTGTGCAAGTCAAGCCTCCCAGTCAGAGAGTCATAGTCGATCACTAAAGACTAAGCTGTAAAGTGGAATTCCATGAGTGGGAAAGAAAGCCACTGATCATACAGCCTCTCACTTTGCTGTTGCCCCCAGCATCAATGGTTAAATTAATCCAGAACTGGGATAAAGCCACTGATCATACAGCCTCTCCCTTTGCTGTTGCCCCCAGCATCAATGGTTAAATTAATCCAGAACTAGGATAAAGCCACTGATCATACAGCCTCTCACTTTGCTGTTGCCCCCAGCATCAATGGTTAAATTAATCCAGAACTGGGATAAAGCCACTGATCATACAGCCTCTCCCTTTGCTGTTGCCCCCAGCATCAATGGTTAAATTAATCCAGAACTGGATAAAGCCACTGATCATACAGCCTCTCACTTTGCTGTTGCCCCCAGCATCAATGGTTCAATCCCAGGCGCTGAAAGCATCTCCCACCACTACGATATAACACTATCCATCTCCCACTACCACCACTACTACGATATAACACTATCCATCACCTACCACTACCACCACTACGATATAACACTATCCATCTCCCACTACCACCACTACCACGATATAACACTATCCATCACCCACCACTACCACCACTACGATATAACACTATCCATCTCCCACTACCACCACTACCACGATATAACACTATCCATCACCCACCACTACCACCACTACGATATAACACTATCCATCTCCCACTACCACCACTACCACGATATAACACTATCCATCACCCACCACTACCACCACTACGATATAACACTATCCATCTCCCACTACCACCACTACCACGATATAACACTATCCATCACCCACCACTACCACCACTACGATATAACACTATCCATCTCCCACTACCACCACTACCACGATATAACACTATCCATCACCCACCACTACCACTACCACGATATAACACTATCCATCTCCCACCACTACCACTACCACGATATAACACTATCCATCTCCCACCACTACCACTACCACGATATAACACTATCCATCTCCCACCACTACCACTACCACGATATAACACTATCCATCACCCACCACTACCACTACCACGATATAACACTATCCATCACCCACCACTACCACGATATAACACTATCCATCTCCCACCACTACCACCACACTACGATATAACACTATCCATCACCCACCACTACCACTACCACGATATAACACTATCCATCTCCCACCACTACCACTACCACGATATAACACTATCCATCACCCACCACTACCACTACCACGATATAACACTATCCATCTCCCACCACTACCACTACCACGATATAACACTATCCATCACCCACCACTACCACTACCACGATATAACACTGTCCATCTCCCACCACTACCACTACCACGATATAACACTATCCATCTCCCACTACCACCACCACGATATAACACTATCCATCACCCACCACTACCACTACCACGATATAACACTGTCCATCTCCCACCACTACCACCACTACCACGATATAACACTATCCATCTCCCACCACTACCACCACTACCACGATATAACACTATCCATCTCCCACCACTACCACCACTACCACGATATAACACTATCCATCTCCCACCACTACCACCACTACCACGATATAACACTATCCATCTCCCACCACTACCACCACTACCACGATATAACACTGTCCATCTCCCAACCCAGTAGAAACAGCTGCCATAACATTAATTAACCACATTGTTCAGCAGCAACAGCAACAAAGCAAAAACAATGATACTTATCATTTTTTCTTATTCTTCATCATCATCATCATCATCATCATCATCATCATCATCATCACCAGTACCACCACCACCACCACCACCACCATCACCACCACCACCATCATCATCAGTTGCAAGAAGAAGAAGAAGAAGAAGAAAAAGAAGAAGAAGAAGAAGAAGAAGAAGAAGAAGAAGAAGAAGAAGAAGAAGAAGAAGAAGAAGAAGAAGAAGAAGAAGAAGAATGCCATTGTTGTTATCGTCATCTTTCTTTAATAGCGTTATTGTAGTTATTACTATCATTATCATTATTGTCGTTATCATCATCATCATCACCATCTTCATCATCAATATCCCTCTTCTTCATCATTACCACAATCATTTTTATTATCGTCATCACTATTTATATTATCATTATAATCATAATCGTCTTATTATTACACGGAGTGTATGTGGTGTGTGTAGCACTCGAGTAAACGCGCGCGCACGCAAGCAAGCACACACACACACACACACACACACACACACACACACACACACACACACACACACACACACAACACACACACACACACACACACACACACACACACACCTGCACGCACATTCTGTATACATACATTTGCCTTTGAATTTCACAATTTTAACATACTGCCCATCAATACCATATCAAATGACATTCTTTTTTTTTCTTTTCCTCAGCCAGAGCTCCAAGGTTTACACACTGTCAGATCCACGCTCATGCCACACGGTTTTCACCCACCACTATTTTTTTTTTAATTCTTTTATTTATCTATTTATTCTTTTATATCGAGGGTAACAGAATAAGCAATCATGTGCTTTTTTTCATCCAGTCCCCGTGTGTATGCAGTTTTGTAAATATTGTCATCTCCCACCGGCACACGATGGCCTACTCTTACGAAAAGCGGAACAGGATTTAACGAGTGCGAAAGATGTTCTGCGTGCGTTCGCACACGGGGCCTCTGTTTATTAGTCTCATCCGAAGGACTTTTGGGGAGAGTGGAGTCAGCGCTGATGTTCAATTCCAGGGGAAAAACCTCTCGACCGGACCACTATAGGCAGCCAGCCGCATTCCAACTTCAGAGAATTATTTTTTTTTGTAATTCGTTCATCGGCTAGAGGTACAATGATCCTTCACCAATTCTAACAGATTTTTTCGGGGGCAACCCACTTTTTCACTTTCACCTTTACCTGTCCCGTATTCCCGTGGACCGTGAGGGCACCACTGAATATTTGCAACCAGCTTCCACCACTCCTAGCGGTCCTCCGCCCTCTGTAATAGATCGTTCCACCCAAGGCCTGTCCACTCTCTGATGTTACAGTCTTCCCA
This sequence comes from Stramonita haemastoma, assembly GCA_030674155.1. Taxonomy (NCBI): domain Eukaryota; kingdom Metazoa; phylum Mollusca; class Gastropoda; order Neogastropoda; family Muricidae; genus Stramonita; species Stramonita haemastoma. Next base: position 14,530,807 of record CM060347.1, on the reverse strand, counting down.
TCGTTTCCTCTGTCTGCCTCTTCCTCTCCCTCCCCTTACTGTTCCCTGTAGGACTGTCTTTTTACCCGCTTTTAAAGGTAGCCGCGTTCCGACTTCGGGCGAGTTCATGGCACTGACATCCATGTTGATGTCTGCAGAGGCGGGCCCTGAAACGCCGAGAAGAGAGCCCCAGTGGGAGAGAGGGTTCCAACCCCGCAATGCCAGGAGGCCTCAGGACCCCTCTGACACCCTCCTCCTCCTCCTCCTCCTCCTCCTCTGAGACGTTGGCCCAGCGACAGCAGCGACTGCAGCACGAAGCTACTGTGGCCCTGGCG
>CM060347.1:14520493-14522993 GCA_030674155.1 Stramonita haemastoma | reverse complement strand
CACCACCGCCACCAACCACAACAATCATCAACACCATCATCACTACCACCACTCATTCAGCACCATATCATTCATCACCATCATCATCATCATCCTCATATTATCATCTATAAAATCTGTCTAAAGAATGAAAGGGGGGTTATATTATAAAACTTAACCTACATTTCCTTTTTTCACTCATCTCACTCTCCTCTCCCAGTCTTTTCGCCCCCCCCCCCCCCCAACACAGCACACGCACGCACCACACACACACACACACACACACACACACACACACCACACACACACACACAACACACACACACGCAACACAACACACACACACACACACACACACACACACACACACACACACCACACACACACACACAACACACACTACCCTCACCTTCCAAAATGTCATCAAATCAAAAAGAAATGTCTCAAATTCAGAACTCGGGAAACGAATAAAAACCAATCTTTTCAAACAAAACATCAAAATTAGATGTAAATATTGATAAAATGTAAATAACAGTATACCAAATTTACCATTGGGAACCTAGATCTTAGCAGAGAACGAGAAAAAAAACACACATATAATGATGATGATGATGAGATGATGATGATAGATGAGATGATGATGATATGAGAGCAAAGAAATAATTCACCAACACAACACACACACAACACACACACACCAACACACACACACACACCACACACACACCACACACACCACACACACACACACACACACACACACACACACACATACCACACACACATACACACCACACGCACAAACAAACACACACACACACCCACAACACACACCCCCTTCCAGAAATAATGTCATCAAATTAAAAAAAATTCTTCAATTCAGGAACTCTGTGGGAATCAAGATAAAAACAAACCTTTTTTCATAACAATAATCATAACATGATGGTGATAATATTGATAATAATGTAAATAACAGTATACGCAAATTTTACCATTGGTGAACCGCAGATCTGTAACAGAGGAACGAGAAAAAAAAACAACACTAATATTAATGATGATGATGATGATGATGATGATGATGATGATGATGATGATGATGATGATGATAAAGCAAAGAAAACAGACTTCACACAAACACAACACACACACACACACACACACACACACACACACACACACACACACACACACACACACACACACACACACACACACACACACACAAACACACACACACACACACACCACACACACACACACACACACACACACACACACATTCAACCTTACCCCTACACCATCTCAGGCTCCCTGACTGTCATCCCTCTCAAGTATTTGTCCTTAACTGGATTTCATCCGGACGTGCCCGACAAGCTGTGTCGTTAAGTGGCTGTCTATCCTAAAGTGGTCAGGCTCACCCGAACATCTCTCTGAGTCTGAGAGCTTCCTGAGGAAACTAACCTTCTCCTTTCCTTCACCAGGTGGGCTGCCAATGCACAGATTACAAATGGCGAGGTAAAGATGTCCAAAATCTGACAATTCCTATTGTCTTTGGGAGTTGACGAATCGGTTAAAACCACAACTGTCTGTCTGCAGGGGAAAGTAAGGCAGTACTCGTTTTACGTTCGCAGTCTTGGCTGAGATTTGATTAAATTCTGTTTCTATATTACCCTTGTTTTGGGGCAAAGTTTCTCTGTGTGTCAATGAAAAACAACTGGCTAAAAAAGTTTTCTATCCCCGAAGACGGAAAATAGCTACCTTCGTGGTGAGCACAAATACAGTCCCATACACAACATCTCACCGCTGGGGGAACCTCGGATCTCCAGCCAAGGAACAGAAAAACGAGAATAATATCCACATACATTTGGACCAGGTGTACACAGCTGAAGGCCTTAATCCATTTAGGGACGAGAAAACCTTTTAACGACACCACACGCGCTCTCCTCTCCCCCCCCCCCCCCCCCCCCCCTCCCCTCCTTCCCACCCAACAGAAAATCGAAGAAAACAATTCAGATTCATTAGAGGGATAACTAGACTGGTCCAGGCTACTTGATTGATGTCAGATCAATACTAAGTTCGTTATTTTTACCTGAGCACTCGCCTTGAAAATGAGTGCGTCCTGGTCGATTTCTGATTGCATAATGAATATAAGGGAATGAAGCAAATTACCCACTTTGAGACTGTAACGAACCTTGCTGGACAAAATTGGCCCCTGCACTGGCGAGGTTCGTATTCTTTCGTTTTCGTGTTGTATATAGAGGTTCCTGGGAAACACGCGTGTGCGCGCGCTCGTGTGTGTGTGTTGTGTGTGTGTGTGTGTGTGTGTGTGTGTAATGAATGGACGAACACTGTTGCTCAGATGGTTTAGTGGGAGACAAAAAGACAGGTGTGAATCAATCAAGCAATCCTCATCAGTCCCTGGACGAGAAAGTCAACACTGCCCGGTCATGAATTAGCGGCTACCATGGAAAATGCTGCCGCCGACAGGTGAACAGTTTCTGTCAAACTACTTCAGGAATGT
>CM060347.1:14497993-14515493 GCA_030674155.1 Stramonita haemastoma | reverse complement strand
TTCAAATATTTCAGGATTGACAGAAATATAACAGCCAATCATACAGTGACAGTACAAACTACACACACACACACACACACACACACCTTCATAACTTTCCCACAAAGGTAAACACACACACACATACACCACAACACACACACGACCTTCATAACTTTCCCCTACAGAAATGTGTAAACAGCACATAAAACATACTTTCTTTATTGTTTTCTCTTTGCTCCACAATCAGAGCTCCAAGGTTCACAAATGGTGAGATTTTGCACATACATGCAATCTTCTTTACCCACCATGAAGGTCACCCACATTCCACCTTCAAGGATGGTGTCCAAACACAACACCTGTATGGTTGGGTTTTTTTAAACCTCCTTCCAGCAACTGGTGGCCAACTCTTCTGAAAGGCAGAATAGGATTTTAACATGCTCACAGAATGTTTTGCATACTTTCACACATGGGGCCTTGACTTATAGTCTCATCCAAACGGACATTTTCAGGACATTTTCAGTACTGACGTTAACTCCCAGGGGAAATCCCCTAAGAAAAAAAAGGCACTTCCATCGGGGTTCAATACCAGACTGTCAGCTCTTGAACAGAAGACTAGGCTGCCTCCTCCGCCCCCCCCCCCCCCCCCCCCGACATTGTATTAAAATAATCATGTCATCAGCAATAGCATTGTCATGAACACACCTTGTTTATCACTGGGCATGTTTGTGATCATATCCCATGTGTAAAACTATATCTGGTTAGTCATACAATGGTCAGTTAAAAAAAAAAAAACAACCACCCAAAAACCATGTACACACAGCACATTTTTATTATTAACGATCAACTCACACTATGAGACAGATTTCAGTTCATGACTATTTTTTTTTTTTTTTTTTTAAACCCAACACAACAACACACAAACAACAACAAAAAACCCCAAGCATGATATTGATAGGTTTGTATAATCAGGTACAGACTACTCAGAATTACATTGCAGAATACAGTGAAGCACAAATTTCATCTTTTTTTCTGTTTTTTTTTAGAATTCATGAGAAGATCGGTTTTTGTTAATTATTACTGCTTCTTCAGCACCAGAGCTGTAGAGTGGCAGATGTTTTCAGAAATGTAAACCTCATCCATTTCTCTCTTCTAATCTACAGGCTTGTTGGCACAACTATTCAACACAATTTCTGAAATTACAGCTTTCAATTTCTAACAAAAACATACATGCACAAATTGGACCATGATTTGGACATGAACAAGGAACTTTTCCCATTAAAAAAAAAAAAAAAGCTTAAACATGTGGTAAAAAGTCACATCATCACTTTATACATCCATCATTCAATAAGCGAAAAAATGTCGCACATTACATGCTGACAGACAACTTTTGGGAAGAACATCTCAGAGGGGGGGGGGGCAGGAGAGAGAGAGAGAGATTTTATTTTATTTATTTATTTATTCTTTTATATCGAGGATAACAGAATAAGCAATCATGTGCTTTTTTTCATCCGGTCCCCGTGTGTATGCAGTTTTGTAAATATTGTCATCTGTTCCCACCAGCACACGATGGCCTACTCTTACGAAAAGCGGAACAGGATTTAACGTGTGCGCAAGATGTTCTGCGTGCGTTCGCACACGGGGCCTCGGTTTAAAGTCTCATACGAAGGACTTTTTGAGAGAGAGAGAGAGAGAGAGAGAGAGAGAGAGGAGAGAGAGAGAGAGAGAGAGAGAGAGAGAGAGGAGAGAGAGAGAGAGAGAGAGAGAGGAGAGAGAGAGAGAGACTGAGATAGAGACAGAGAGAAAGCATACAAGTGTCACTCCAATGCACACATTAACAATTCTTGCCTGTGGCAAAACAGAATGGACCAACTGATTTTTTTTTTGTTAATCTAATGAATGACATCAGCTGGCTGCCTCTCTGCACATGATCAGATTTTCTGATTGCTGCTCGCATTTTTTTGCTTATTTGTCAAAACAAAAACTACCTATAATCATTAAAATAAGCAACAACAAAAAATTTTTTAAGATAATGATACCAACAAAATTCTTGAAAATGAAATTTTAAAAAAAAAGAAAAGAAATTGATGGTGATGGGATATTTTGAAGGACGTTTATCAGTGACATGGTGTCTAAGCCTGCATTCCTTTGGATAGGACTGGTGGGCACTTAACAAAAATTGTTGTTTCTTTTTTATATACAGAAATTAAATTTCAATCTTTTTTGTGGTCATATCCTACACTATTCATAACCTTCAGAACACCTGGGCAGAGGTCTAACAGACCTGCCACCTCACCTCATGATTAAAGCCCAGATTAAAACAGGGCAGCTATACACAGATTAATTACAAGTTAAAACACACAGATTAAAAACCGACTAGTCTACCATTCCTTACGTCAATGCTCTAGGCGTCAAGAAGGGTTACACCAACACTGTCACCATGCAGTGGAAGACGTACATAAACCACACTTGAGATAAAACCAACACTGCAAAAATATCTGAGTGTTCCTAAATAGACTCTCTACAACCAAAGGTGACACGTTTCTTACATCAGACAAAATATCCATGATTCTCTCATGAAATCTAAAAAAATCTTACTTGGCAGAACATCGCAAAACAGTAATCTTAAGAAATCTACCATGAAATGCTGAAGTCTAATACCCTGGACACATCTCGACATAGCTGCTACAGAAATGAACATGGCACACAGAGAAATCTCCAGTGCCTGCCCTTTGAAAAGACATATATTCTCAGACAATGGCTTAATCTTTTTTTTCAAGTGTTGTAAATTAGACCTTGGTGTTAGTGCTTTCTCAGCTCATCATGATTGTAAATATTCTTTAACCCTTTCACTGCTATCATGTTTTGCTCAGGCACATGCTGGATGAAACAGAGAGAGAGCGTTGAATCATGACAAACAGCGATCGTCAACTGAGCATTGCTGGTGACGGTTTCTATGATGAATGCTGTTTGTCAACAGCGCAGTAAAGAGGTTAAAAAGAGAGGTATCAGGATAAAAAGTTGTGTATCTCAGGACTGGCGTTACATGTAAGACTAACTAAGCATTCTTCTATTTCTACAGGAGTGGTTCAGTCCACACTTTAACTCACATTTTGCCACTGAGTCTCTGACTGAAGACCTCTCTTCAGCGCCAAGTGTTTTTCAGCGTCGTTGCTGATTTCTCGGCATGCATTCAGTGTGTGTCAGAACAACACGGTCAGTTCTTCCCCATAAACCTGGGTCAGGAGTGAAGGGTGACATGTTTGCTTTCATGCAGGTAAATCAACTGAGGTGTCAAACTTTGTTACTGTCTGAAAAACTGTCCTTTTCAAAGATACCCTGCGGTATTGTCAAAGGTGGCCTATGGTGGCGAAAGAGTTAACTCTTGGATACAAGGCTTCCGTGAAAAAGAGAACTGTCAATGGGGAATGAGGGGAAAGAAGACAGTACAGGGAGAGGAGGGAGACAAGAGGCTAGGGCTGGCAGACACAGTTAGGGAGTGGGCCATTTGTCTGTGGCAAAAATCACATCTTTCAACCCAGGCACATGTATGCACACACATGCACACACGCAACACAAACACACACACACACAAAGGCACCATTGTGAACAATCCATGTTTGGCAAAAAAAACAAAAAACAAACAAAACACGAGAAACTGACAGATGGAGATCAATCCACACAAATGTTCTCAGAATATATATATATATATATATATATATATATATATATATATATATATATATATATTATATATATATAATATATCTATATATATATATGCACAAAGCCCTATAATATGCTTAGAAACCTCATTAACATGCGTATGCAATATCTGCATATGCATGATGATAATATACATGGTGTGACTGTTCTCCTCCTCTCTCTCTCTCTCTCTCCTCCTTTCTTCCACTCAAGCAAATCCAAAACTGAAAACACACACTTCCAATTTGATCTTTTCTAAAACAGTCTGATAAAAAAAGGACAAGACAGACATAGGACAGATATGATGCAGAAAAAAAAACGGTGCATTCTTTGTTATCACATCTTCTCATATCACTGCTAACTTCTCAATGCAACCTCCCCCCTCCCCCCATCACACACACACATACACACAGACCTCACACAAATGGTAGGCCCCTGTCAATGAACCCCTTTCAAATGACAGATTTCTACATAAGCACCGGCAATTGATCTTTGACTAAAATTCAGTGAAGCGTTTTGTTAAAATAACTCAAAATCAAAATCAAAGATGAAATGATGAAAACTGTCAAATTTTTTTCCTGCAAACAGAACTGACTATTTGGATACAAAATGTTCAGATTTCTTTTAGTGTTTCCCTGATATTCACATCATCTTCATTTATCCCTTACATGACAAAAATAAACCAACAAAAAAAAATTATTAAATCTTACAAGAGATACATGTTGTCTCAAAAGTCTGAATGTTTGAAGATGTCACAAAATCCATTTCATTTCTTTTTCACCCTGCGTGTATATTCCCAGCTTTGGTGGGTTTTTTTCCTTTCTTTTTTTTAAACACATTTTTGACAAAGTCACAAATACCAAAAACTATATATAATTCAAAATACCAGTCAGAATCATTAATGTTAGAACTTTAAAACGCAGCAGTCCTTTATCATATGACACTATACTACATGAAACAAAGTTTCAATTTAAAAAAAGAATCTCTTTCATTAATGCAACAACTATCAGCAGTCTATCTTTTTGCGTGTGGAAGAACTAAGTATCTTGACATCTATCACTAACAATAACAACATATTATACTTACTGCTTCTATGATACAAATGGTGGTTACATAAAACTGAACTACACACTACCTCAAGAAATTAACCAAAACTTATATACATATATATATAACCAAAAGAAAAATTTCAATGATAACATCCAGAACACTTTAGATCCGACTTTTTGTTGTTGCAGTAGTTCCTTGGCCTCGAGTTTCAAGGTTCACCAACAATGAGATGTTTACTTTCCCTTCCATTATCCTCTGAGCCCCTCTGGTTAAATCATTCCCTCCCCTGAATCCGATCTGGATTAATCATTCCCTCCCTGAATCCGATCTGGATTAATCATTCCCTCCTGAATCCAATCTGGGATTAAATCATTCCCTCCCTGAATCCCGATCTGGATTAAATCATTCCCTCCCCTGAATCCCGATCTGGGATTAAATCATTCCCTCCCCTGAATCCCAATCTGGGATTAATCATTCCTCCTGAATCCCGATCTGGGATTAAATCATTCCTCCCCTGAATCCAATCTGGATTGCTGGATTTACACACAGTAGTTTCCATCATGCAGAGAACCTCCACTGATTGCTACCATATGCCGAAGCTCTATCAGGCCAGAGGTACAAAGCCTGCTGTGAGTCTGGAAGTAATTATAGCTGCTGGTATGTTCTTAGAGGACGAAAAGGCGACGAGAGCATGTGTGCCTGACCTGATTTCGTGATGGAATGTGAAATCTGGGGGAAATCTGTGTTCAGAGAATCCAAATACAAGAGGTTAAGGTAGCTTCATTCCCACTTCGGGGATGATTTTACACACACACACAAAACCAGTGCCCTGCACAGAATTGTTTCCATTTTCTATTACAGATGAGCCTGCCTTTTGAGCATGGTGCCTGGGTACAGCATATCATTCCACCATCATTCAAGCCAGAGGCACTCTATCAAATTTTTTTTTTTTAATTGTATGATGACACAACAAAAAAGAATGTTTTGCTTCCCTTAGCAGTGAGCGATATTCTTTCATCTCTAAGACAAGGAGACATGGCTGGGTTTTTTATTTAGTGAACCTCAGATCTGTAGCCGAGGAACCAATGTATATTATATTATATCATATAATATCATAAATAATATATATATATATATATATATATATATAATATATATATATATATAATATAAAAATAATATAACAACATACCAAAGTAAAACAAAATGATACATATCTATATTGTATCATACGGGATGTTCAGATGACCCTATGTTTAACTAGCAATAGACATGTGCTCCAAGAACAGCCTTTGTGACTCAGGAGTCAGCTGACTATTCTTCTCTTACCCCAGAAATCTCTTTCCCATATTTCTGAGCAAGCTTGATTACATTTTGAGCACAGGTGCACTTCAAGTGACAGATGTATAGAACCAATGATCACATTCAACTGTCTTCTGAGCGTGTTAAGTTTAAACTAAATCCTTTTTTTTTTAATTAAAAAACAAATAATCAAGAAGACCTAAATGAGCTGCTAACTACTAATAATCCAGAAAAAAGTAAGCCTAGAGCCAAACTGACAGACTGTTGTTCAAAAAGAAAAGCTGTTCCTGTCTGAACATGAGAATCCTGTTAGGGTCTTTGTTTGAATCAACAACAAAATAACTGCCATGTCAATGACAACAGCAAACGGTGTATCAGCATAACATGAAAACTTCATTTGATTCTGTTGCTAACAAAAGTATGTTTATTCTATCCTTTTTTTCTAAATATTCAATCCAATAATTTCATTTTATTTCAAATTTCAAGTCCAAAAAAGAATGCATGAAAAATTCAATTCTTTCTGTTACTAACAAAAGTATGTTTACTCTATCCTTATTTCTAAACATTCAAACCAACAATTTCATTATATTTCGAATTTCAGGCTAAACAAAGAATGCATGAAAAATTGGATTCATTGTTGCTAACAAAAGTATGCTAATTCTGTCATCACTTCAGCATTCATCCCAATAATTCTGTTACATTTCCAACCCCCACTTTCAGTTAAAATCATAGGCAAGTAAAAATTGGTAGATTAAAATGCTTCTGTGATCTTTCTTTAGACAAAAAGCAGAAAAAATGAATATTGTCAAAACAGAATATCTCAGATGCCAAATGAGTATTCTCATGTTAACTCTTGACCACGACATGTACATTAAACATATAGCATACATCTCTCAAAACACTTCTCATCAGATAAAAATCACAAACACTTTCTTTGGCACCTAATTTTCTCAGGGTTGTTTTTTTTTAAACATGAGTGGAAGCATTTGCTCTTGAGCCCTTCTCAAACGAATTTTCAATTCTAAAATATGAAAAAAAATCCTCCAATACATGTTGGAACAACACTCATGAAAACACACACACACACACACACACACACACACACACACACACACACACACACACACACTATTTCAAACTATGAAAAAGAAAAGAAAAAAAAAGTAACACTCACACACATATACTGGCACAATACACATGTAGAAAAAAAATTCAATACACACAAAAATAAAAACAGCGACCCCCCGGCCCCTCCTCTCTCTCTCTCTCCAGAAAAATAAAAATATCCCCAAACCTCCTTCTGCCCAGAAAATGAAGGAAAAGGGAGGAGAAGAATGAGTGACAAAGTAGAGATACAGCAAACAAAAACTGATCTAAAATTTATTTTAAAAAAAGAAAAAAAAAGGATATTGTCTGTACAGAGAATGCCAATATCTATTGGTCTTTGCTTAGTTGAAACCAGAAATATTGCAATGATCTACCACATGAGTACCAGTCACACACTGTTGAAATTTGTGCAACTAATCCACACACAAACATGCATGCACACACGCACACACACGCACACACACACACACACACACACACACACACACACACACACACACACACACACACACACACACACACACACATTGTACACACAGGGATTCTGTTTCTATACTTTCTAACACTAAAAAAAAAAAAAAGTAATTGGAAACAGGCAAAAAAAAAAAAAAGCATAGATTTTCAAAGCCAAAAACTTCCTCGTCTGTAATTTCAAAAATCCTTACAATATAAAATTTCAAAAAACTTTTCCCTCCAAAATTCACAATTTGAAGTCCTTATCACTGAAACTTTCCTTCCATCAAAAAAAAAATCATCAACACTTTTTGCTCATGCAATCTCTAAAATATCACAAATAATATATTAGCTTTTTTTTTTTTTTTTTTGGTGGTTGTATTATGGTGGTCGTTTTTTTGGTGTGTGCTTTTGTTGCTGTTGTTGGGTATTTTGTTTGGTTTTTATTTCTGTCATTCCTCAGCCAGAGCTCTGGAGTTCACCAGTGCTGAGGTGTTTGCATAAGCAACTGGGGGGGGGGGGGGGTTGCCCACCATTAAGGTAGCCACATTCTGACTTTGGGAAATGTTGGGGTTTTTTATTTCTAAAATTAAGTAGCATCATGATGTAAAAACTGTTACTGCCACTGAAAAGAAAATGAATCAACAACATTTTTTTTTTTGTACACAAAAAAAGGAAACCCTGTAACTTTTTGTTTTGTTTTGGCTTGTTTAGGAAAATCATAGGAACAAAATCAATGTCTAATGAATCACTCACACATCTGCACAATGTGCAAGTACACACACACACACACACACACACACACACACACACACACACACACACACACACACACACACACACACACACACACTCACATACACACAAGCAAGTATACATTCTCAGACAAACACACATACAAAGATAAACAAGCATCTTCATGTAGTTTTCCACACACCTACATCACCCATTTCTATATTCCCCTGTATAGAATTATTATTATTGTCATTTGTTACATTTCAATATACCATGGTTATGGTGTAACTGTCTCACACACACCCTACACCCCTCTCCCATTCTCTGTCTCCCCCCTCCCCCCCCAAAAAAAAAAAAAAAATTGATGGAATGATTCAATGCAGACAGATTTTGGGAAAGTGTGTTTGTGCAAGGGTGTGTGTGAAAGAGAAAAATGCAACATTGAATTTGTGTGTGAGTGTGTGTGTGTGTGTGTGTGTGTGTGTGTGTGTGTGTGTGTGTGTGTGTGTGTGTGTGTTTATGTGTGTGCGCGCGTGTGTTGTGTGTGCGCATGTGTGTGCATGTGTAAGCATGAGTGTGCATGAGTGCATGTATGCTTGTGTATGTGTGTGTGCATGCATGTGTACACATGTGGTGCACATACAAACACCCACCCACACACACACATGCGCACACACATGCATGACAGTTACATGTTCTTGTATCTGCTCATCAGCACATCTTCAAACCCACACCCAAGCAAAAGTACACATGCATTTTATAACCATATGAGTCAATACCCCTAACACACACACACACACAAAAGTCACTATTACTGCCATGGCAAAACCCTTTCCAATCCAAGGACAACATGGAATGCATCATGATGCTTGCTCCGTTGAGAAAGAGTGAGTCTTTCACTGGGCTCTGTAACAATGCACACACACACACACACACACACACACACACACCACACACGCACACGCACACACACACATGCACACACACACACACACACACACACACACACACACACACACACACACACACACACACACACACACAACTCACACACACACACACACACACACACACACACACACACACACACACACAATCCCTCTGGTGTTAGACAGAATGTTAGTGAGAAAAAAAAGGCATCACTAAAACCACAAGCATATAATCTTGACAAGGCAACAAGGAAAATTATTATAGTGAAGTTGTATGGTACGCATGTACACGCACCTGCATGCACGCACACACACACACACACACAAGCATGTACACATGCACATGCTCACACACACACGCACCTATGCACTCATGCATTCACACACACACACACACACACACATGCATGCGCACACACACTGACTCATTCACTCATTGACTCACTCAATCACACACACACACAAACACACGCATGCACGCACACAAGCACAAGCACAAGCACCACACACACACACACACACACACACAAACACACACACACAGACACACAGACACACAGACACACGCACCCCCCCCCCACATCACCCCCCATATATACACACAAACTGAACCCCCTCAACACCCAGATAAACTGAGGCCCCGTGTGCGAACGCACGCAGAACATCTTGCGCACACGTTAAATCCTGTTCCGCTTTTCGTAAGAGTAGGCCATCGTGTGCCGGTGGGAACAGATGACAATATTTACAAAAACTGCATGCACACGGGGACCGGATGAAAAAAAGCACATGATTGCTTATTCTGTTATCCTCGATATAAAAGAATAAATAAATAAATAAAATACCCCCCCCCCCCAACATCCTCACCCTCACTCTATACTGGCGTTCTTCTGCTGCACGGCTTCTCGTTTCTTGCGTTCCAACATCTCCCTCCTTGTTCGGGCCCCTAAGTTCAGCAGACCCCCTGCAAACCACCACACACACACACACCACTTAGGGACTACTGCACGTTAGGGACATTTTGGGGGGGGTTCTTTTTCTTTTGCCTGCTCCTCTGTTTGGGGGAAGGATGGAATGGCTCAGCGGTCAGACAGCACTCGCTTTTCCCCCAGGCTAAGATTAGGAGATGAGGTGAGACTATAAACCGAGGCCCTGTGTGCAAACACACGCAGATCATCTTGCGCACAAGATAAATCCTGTTCCGTTTTTCATAAGTGTAGGCCATTGTTTGCAGTTGGGAACAGATGACAAGATTTACAAAACTGCATACACACGGGGACTGGATGTAAAAAAAGCACACGAGTGCTTATTCCATTATCCTTGATATAAAAGAATAAATATCAAAATAATAATATCAACAATAACAATTAAGCAGTGTTGAGTGTGGTTCCCAAGTGGATGGGTTGACTGACCGTTTGTGCGCCTTGGCTTCAGTACAGTCCCCCACTTCACCCAGCTGTCAATGGGTACCTGCCCTCTTTAGGGTCAGGGATAGTAAAGCAGCGAGGGAGAGGAGATGGGCGCCGCCCTCAATGTGCTGGCCCCTGGAGAAGCCGAGGTCTCTGATGCCTCACTCCCCTACAACCACATAGGTTATGGGACACCTTTACTTTTTTTTCTTTTTTTTTTTTACATTTTTCATTCCTTGGCTAGAGCTCCGAGCTTCATCAATGCTGACATTTTGCATTTCCAGCCGTACCAATTAGGGACTATGAGAATAAGGGTGGTTTTGTGTCTTTTGTGGTTGTTGTTGTTTTTTTTCTTTAGATTTTTTAGGAGGGGTTGTTCTTTAGCTAGACCACAGCTGTCAGTTTCCCCCACTCTCAGCTCCTTTCAGCTGCTAATCCATCCATCCATCCCAGCCCAGATGGGGCCAGCTGGTGCTGATTATAGCAGGAGCTGACCACACATGGACTAGGTGAAAAGAAGGGCGCTTTAAATACAGCACTCTTGACCACGTGATGTTGGGTTTGTGCTGTGAGGCCTCTGAGGTTCTGGCAGGGTCACATGTTTGTGCCTGCCACCTCCTGCCCACGACCCACAGGGCTGCAAGCAGCCTGACTGGACAGTCACTCTGCAGGAGGTCTGCCTGCTGGCCTCAGCCCACACATCCCCACTTCAGAGCAGCCCATTCTTTCAAACAGGCTGCATGCTGGGTATATCCATCGTCCCATAACCCCACCACACGCTGACATAGATCACGGGATCTTAAACGTGCCTATCTGATCTTTCTGCATGTGTACACACCAAGAAGGCAATTAAAGTACTGGCAGGTCTGCACTCAAAGTTGACCTAGAAGATTGAAAAAAAAAAAATCCCCACCCTGAATTCACCAGATGACACTGCTGCTCCCGAGATTCAAACCCCTGACTTTATGGATTCACAGGATTGAATGAATGAATGAATGGATGAATGAATGAATGAATGAATGAATGAATGAATGAATGAATGAATGAATGAATGAATGAATGAATGAATGAAATGAATGAGGTCAAACGGTCTTCACCCCTCGGCTGCAGTGACCATGGAAAACAGCATACACTACAATGCACAGTAAACTAAAGAGAGAGATGTACTATGTACTCTACAAGATACTGTGCACTCTACAACATTCAGTGCTATAGAAATCCCATATACTATCATCACTATATTATTATTATTATTATTATTATTATTGATGATGATGATGTACTACTCACCTTTGGCCAGATCAGCCAGGTACAGCAAAACCCCAGCGATCAGAGCAACTGCAACACACAAACAGCCAGGTGTACTGTACATAGGAAATCAGGCCAGGCCAATGAACCGTTTTGTGTGGTGTTGTGTCATGCTGTTGTTTTTCTTGTTATTGGATTTTGTAGTTTTGCATTGTAATGTATTGTACTGTTTTATGAGTTGTTTGTTGCACTGCACACACACGCACATACACATGCATGCACAACACCCACAAACATACCACAACCCCCCCCCACACACACACACACAGATCCCCCCCCCCCCCACACCACACCCACACCACATACCCACACACACCTACCCCCCCCCACAGACAGAGACTCACACAGACCACATGAAAACCACCCCCCCTCCACAAGATCCCCCCCCCACCCACCCCCCCCCACGACACAGAAGAGACTCACTCAGAGCCACCATGAAAGCCTGCCAACCACTCACTGAACCTGCCCCCCCCCCCCCCCCCCCCCCACACACACACACCAGAGAGAGAGACTCACTGCAGAGCCAGGCCATGAAGAAGACCTCTAGCACCAGATAGCCCTCGGCATCCACGATGATGCCTGCCACCCCCCCCCCCACACACACCCCAACACCCCCCACACACCCACACACAAGACAGACAGAGAGAGAGACTCACTGCAGAGCCAGGCCATGAAGAAGACCTCTAGCACCAGATAGCCCTCAGCATCCACGATGATTCCTGCCACCAGGGAGATCACAGCCAGGCCCAGGTTCTGGATGGCCTGCATGCTGCAGGGGGAGCACACACACACAACACACACACACACACACACACCACAAATCATGCTTGATGCATAACAACCAGCAATGCTCTCTCTCTCTCTCTCTCTCTCTCTCTCTCTCTCTCTCTCTCTCTCTCTCTCTCTCTCTCTCTCTCTCTGTCTCGCCCCTCTCTCTCTTCAAGCCCATACACTTTGTTTTCCCCTTTAATCGTCTAATATTACTTAAGTAGAAAGACGTTAAACTGAAGAACAACAACAACCAGCAACGACACTGTCCAGTATCAACCAACAATGATAACCCGTGTAAAAGTTTATAGCGATGCATAACGACCATTAACCACACCATCCAACGTCAACCACCATATCAACCTAAATAAAAGTTTACAACAATACATAACAACCATTAACGACACCATCTAACGTCAACCATGATAACCATATAAAAGTTTGATAACCATGCATGCATAACGACACTGCAACGATGCCACCCATCAGCTGATCATAATAACCCATACAAAAGTTACAATGATACATAACAACAATTAACCACACCATCCAACGTCAACTGACCATGATAACCCATACAAAAGTTGACCTCTGTTGAATGTCATGTTGTTGTTGTTGTTGTGACTATATTTACGTCCCAGCAGATTCCCAATTTTAGAGACTGGTCTGAACATCCCCTCTCCATAGTTTATTGAGAGATAACCAAACCATATCTTAAGTCACCGATTTCTGTTTTCTTTTAATAAAAGGGTTACTGCTTTAAACACGAAAAACGTACACACATATACATATATTACGACCCCCCCCACCCCACCCCCACCCCCCACTCACACGCACATCATCCCTACACACTTACACGCTCTCACTCACACATGCACACACACATACATATCCCTACATGCTCACACAAGTGGAATAGTGTTCAAGAGAGTTTCATCTTCATCAACTTGTGACAGCAGTATTTTGCATGATTTTTTTTTCAATGACCCATACAAATGGAGGAGGCATGTTTCTAAAAAGCAAGGGAGAAAACACACCAGGTTCGAGTGAGCTAAAAACAAAAACAACCCCCCCCTCCCAAAAAAAAAAAAAAAACCAACCCAACCCTCAATTACTAACCTATCAATTCGGTGCATGCTACACCTAAGGCAAATTTGAATAAACGTGCATACACATTTATTTAAATGTGTACAGCATTTTTTAAAAATCAGATACATCAGGATGGGTGACCGTTTGCACGCTTTGGCTTCAGTACAGTCCCCCCAGCTGTAATTGGGTACCTGCCCTCTTTAGGGTCAGGGAAGGTAAAGCAGCGAGGGAGAGGAGATGGGCGCCACTGCCCTCAACATACTGGCCCCTAGAGAAGCTGAGGTCTCTTGATGCCTCGCTCCCCTACGACCAGATAAGTTACGGGAACATTTACCTACATTAAGGTGTGGATAAATTACTGCCTTAGTTGATCAATCCCTAAAGCAAATGAATGCCCCAACCAACAAACAAAGGAAGGGGTGACCACAGGAAGGAAGGGGGGAAGGAAGGGGAGAGGTGTGAGGGGCACGTACATGCCGTAGGCAGTGGCGATCTGGTGGCTGGGGATGATCAGCGACACCTGGGGCCACAGGGCACTGGCCAGCACAGAGTAAGCCAGGCCCATCACCACCTGTGCCACACATATACACACACATAGTTACACATGTACACAGACATATATATAGTTACACATAGAGTTACACATTACACAGACACACACACATACACACATACATACATACATACATACATGCATGCATGCATGCATGCATACATACATACATACATACATACATACATACATACATACATACATACATACATACATACATACATACATACATACATATATATATATATATATACACACATATATATATACACACATATATATATATACACATATATATAATATATATATAATATATAAATATATATATATATATATATATATATATATATATATATATATATATATCATATCATTATCATATCATATCATATAATATATATGAGAAAGAGAGAGACAGAGAGAGACAGACACATACACACACACACATACACATATTATACAAACATATGTACACACACACACACACACACACACACACACACATATATATATATATATATATATATACATATATATATATATATATATATATATATATATATATATATATATATATATATATATATATATTATATAAAATATATATATATATATATATACACACACACATACACACACACATACACACACACACACACACACACACACAAACATATGTACACACACACACACACACACACACCATCAAGATATATACACATTTGGAGGGTTACAGAAACACAAGCATATATATCCCATCCTGTTTAAAAAAAAACACACAAAAAAAAGCGTTTCTGACTTTGGATTGTGCCAGCAGGCAGACCTCCTGCAGAGTGACAAGCACAGGAGAAGACCTGGCACTATGCCCCCCACACACTAGGAGTATGTAGAGAAGAAGAGATGAACTGGGTTTACCCCCCCCCCCCCCTTCCATCCCCTTATGGAGATAAATGGGGTCTGTCAGTATAAATAGCATCCCCACCTTCTGGAAATTCTGAGCTAGAAATTCCCTCTTTCCTTTCCATCTTTGTTTCTGCTTCATTATTCCTGTCACCTCTTTTTTGTCTATTTTCTGCCTTCTTGATCCACTCTCCTGACCCCCCCCCCCCTCCCTCCCCACAGAAAGACTTAAAAGGAGAACACTGCTCTCCCACGCAAAGTGGGATGCCCTGGGTGTGACTTGTCAAGCGCTGAACGGCAACACAACCCATTTTCACTCCTATTTATTTATCTATCCATTCTTTTATATTTATTCTTTTATAGCGAGGATAATGGAGTAAGCACTCGTGTGCTTTTTTACATCCAGTCCCTGTGTGTATGCAGTTTTGTCAAGCTTGTCATCTGTTCCCACCAGCACACAAAATGGCCTTCTCTTACAAAAAGCGGAGCAGGATTAAATGTGTGCGCAAGATGTATGTATGGCAGGTGACAATCGTTGCTGTCGGAGTATCTGACAGCCAAGAAGAGGAAGAAGGGTGGGAGTTGCCCTGTGCTTCCAGGACATACAGTGGGAAAGCCTGGCCTGGCCTGGCCCCCTCCCTGGTCACCCCAAGGCAGGCAGGCAGGCAGGCAGGCAGGCAGGAGGGCAAGGCAAGGCAAGGCAAGGCAAGGCAAGGCAAGGCAGGGCAGTGCAGGGCAGAGCAGGGCAGGGCAGGGCAGGGCAGGGCAAGGCAGGCAGGCAGGCAGGCAGGCAGGCAGGCAGGCAGGAAGGAAGGAAGGAAAGGAAAGGAGAGGCAAGGAAAGCAAAGGAAAGAAAGGCAAGGCAAGGCAAGGCAAGGCAAGGCAAGGAAAGGGAAGGCAGGAAGGGAAAGGAAAGGAAAGGAAGGGAAAGGAAAGGAAAGGAAAGGAAAGAAAGGAAAGGAAAGGAAGGGAAAGGAAAGGAAAGGGAAGGAAAGGAAGGGAAAGGAAGGGAAAGGAAAGGAAAGGAAGGGAAAGGAAGGGAAGGGAAAGGAAAGGAAAGGAAAGGAAAGGAAGGGAAGGGAAAGGAAGGGAAAGGAAGGGAAGGGGGAAAGGAAAGGAAAAGGAAAGGAAAGGAAAGGAAAGGAAAGGAAAGGAAAGGAAAGGAAAGGAAAGGAAAGGAAGGGAAGGGAAAGGAAAGGAAAGGAAAGGAAAGGAAGGGAAGGGAAAGGAAGGGAAAGGAAGGGAAAGGAAAGGAAAGGAAGGGAAAGGAAGGGAAGGGAAAGGAAAGGAAAGGAAAGGAAAGGGAAGGGAAGGGAAAGGAAGGGAAAGGAAAGGAAAGGAAAGGGAAAGGAAAGGAAAGGAAAGGAAGGGAAAGGAAAGGAAAGGAAAGGAAGGGAAAGGAAAGGAAAGGAAAGGAAGGGAAAGGAAGGGAAAGGAAGGGAAAGGAAAGGAAAGGAAAGGGGAAAGGAAAGGAAAGGAAAGGAAGGGAAGGGAAAGGAAAGGAAAGGAAGGAAAGGAAAGGAAAGGAAAGGAGGGAGAAAGGTAAGGGAAAGGAAGGGAAAGGAAGGGTAAAAGGGAGCAAGCAAGGCGGGTGGGTGGGGAGTTACCATGCCGAGTAGGGGTTGATGAAGTGGAAGGCCAGGAGGGCGTGGCAGCCCAGCGTGATGGTGATGCCGGCGATGACCCAGAAGATGTTCTTGCCCGTCTTGTCGATCAGGAACCCAAACACAGGGGACGCCACTGCCGACACGATGTACACCAAGCTGCCAAAAAAAACAAAAACAGAATTTTTAAAATCTTCAGAAATTTTTTTATCAGGGATGGGATAGGTCAGTGGTCAGAGTACTCGCTTTCCCCAAGCTAAGGTTAAGCAGTGTTGAGTATGGTTACCAAGTGGATGGGTGACCGTTTGCGTGCCTTGGCTTCAGTACAAACTCCAGTTCACCCAGCTGTAAACAGGTACCTGCCCTCTTTAGGGTCAGGGAAGGTAAAGCAGCGAGGGAGAGGAGATGGGCACCGCCCTCAACATGCTGGCCCCTAGAGAAGCTGAGGTCACTGACACCTTGCTCCACTACAACCACTTAGGTTATAGGACGCCTTTACCGTTTTTTATTTACCTTTATCAGTATTCTTTGGAAGAGCTGTTAGGGTGGGTGTAGCTATTAATGCCTGCCAATCATTCAAGACTATACTCAAGTTGAAAAAAAAATAGCAAT
>CM060347.1:14485132-14497893 GCA_030674155.1 Stramonita haemastoma | reverse complement strand
CAGGGGGTCTGCCTGCTGGCCTCAGCCCACACATCCCCACTTCAGAGCAGCCCATTCTTTCAAACAGGCTGCATGCTGGGTATATCCATCGTCCCATAACCCCACCACAACGCTGACATAGATCACGGGATCTTAAACGTGCCTATCTGATCTTTCTGCATGTGTACACACCAAGAAGGCAATTAAAGTACTGGCAGGTCTGCACTCAAAGTTGACCTAGAAGATTGAAAAAAAAAAATCCCCACCCTGAATTCACCAGATGACACTGCTGCTCCCGAGATTCAAACCCCTGACTTTATGGATTCACAGGATTGAATGAATGAATGAATGGATGAATGAATGAATGAATGAATGAATGAATGAATGAATGAATGAATGAATGAATGAATGAATGAATGAATGAATGAATGAATGAGGTCAAACGGTCTTCACCCCTCGGCTGCAGTGACCATGGAAAACAGCATACACTACAATGCACAGTAAACTAAAGAGAGAGATGTACTATGTACTCTACAAGATACTGTGCACTCTACAACATTCAGTGCTATAGAAATCCCATATACTATCATCACTATTATTATTATTATTATTATTATTATTGATGATGATGATGTACTACTCACCTTTGGCCAGATCAGCCAGGTACAGCAAAACCCCAGCGATCAGAGCAACTGCAACACACAAACAGCCAGGTGTACTGTACATAGGAAATCAGGCCAGGCCAATGAACCGTTTTGTGTGGTGTTGTGTCATGCTGTTGTTTTTCTTGTTATTGGATTTTGTAGTTTTGCATTGTAATGTATTGTACTGTTTTATGAGTTGTTTGTTGCACTGCACACACACGCACATACACATGCATGCACACACACCCACATAACATACCACAACCCCCCCCCCCCCACACACACACACACAGATCCCCCCCCCCCCCCCACACACACACCCACACCCACATACCCTCACACACACCTACACCCCCCCCCACAGACAGAGAGAGAGACTCACTACAGAGCCAGGCCATGAAGAAGACCTCTAGCACCAGATAGCCCTCGGCATCCACAATGATGCCTGCCACCCCCACCCCCCACACACACCCCCCACACCCACACAGACAGACAGAGAGAGAGACTCACTGCAGAGCCAGGCCATGAAGAAGACCTCTAGCACCAGATAGCCCTCAGCATCCACGATGATACCTGCCACCCCCCCCCCCCCCCCCCCCCACACACACACACACAGAGAGACTCACTGCAGAGCCAGGCCATGAAGAAGACCTCTAGCACCAGATAGCCCTCGGCATCCACGATGATGCCTGCCACCCTCCCCCCCCACACACACACCCCAACACCCCCACACACACCCACACACACAGACAGACAGAGAGAGAGACTCACTGCAGAGCCAGGCCATGAAGAAGACCTCTAGCACCAGATAGCCCTCAGCATCCACGATGATTCCTGCCACCAGGGAGATCACAGCCAGGCCCAGGTTCTGGATGGCCTGCATGCTGCAGGGGGAGCACACACACACACACACACACACACACACACACACACACACACACACACAAATCATGCTTGATGCATAACAACCAGCAATGCTCTCTCTCTCTCTCTCTCTCTCTCTCTCTCTCTCTCTCTCTCCTCTCTCTCTTCTCTCTCTCTCTGTCCCGCTCTCTCTCTCTTCAAGCCCATACACTTTGTTTTCCCCTTTAATCGTCTAATATTACTTAAGTAGAAAGACGTTAAACTGAAGAACAACAACAACCAGCAACGACACTGTCCAGTATCAACCAACAATGATAACCCGTGTAAAAGTTTATAGCGATGCATAACGACCATTAACCACACCATCCAACGTCAACCAACCATATCAACCTAAATAAAAGTTTACAACAATACATAACAACCATTAACGACACCATCTAACGTCAACCATGATAACCTATATAAAAGTTGATAACCATGCATGCATAACGACACGCAACGATGCCACCCATCAGCTGATCATAATAACCCATACAAAAGTTACAATGATACATAACAACAATTAACCACACCATCCAACGTCAACTGACCATGATAACCCATACAAAAGTTGACCTCTGTTGAATGTCATGTTGTTGTTGTTGTTGTGACTATATTTACGTCCCAGCAGATTCCCAATTTTAGAGACTGGTCTGAACATCCCCCTCTCCATAGTTTATTGAGCAGATAACCAACACTATCATCTTAAGTCACCGATTTCTGTTTTCTTTTGATTAAAGTGTTACTGCTTTAACACGAAAAACGTACACACATATACATATATTACGACCCCCCCACCCCACCCCCCACCCCCCACTCACACGCACATCATCCCTACACACTTACACGCTCTCACTCACACATGCACACACACATACATATCCCTACATGCTCACACAAGGTGGAATAGTGTTCAAGAGAGTTTCACTTCATCAACTTGTGACAGCAGTATTTTGCATGATTTCTTTTTCAATGACCCATACAAATGGAGGAGGCATGTTTCTAAAAAGCAAGGGAGAAAACACACCAGGTCAAGTGAGCTAAAAACAAAAACAACCCCCCCCCTCCCAAAAAAAACAAACAAACTCAACCCAACCCTCAATTACTAACCTATCAATTCGGTGCATGCTACACCTAAGGCAAATTTGAATAAACGTGCATACACATTTATTTAAATGTGTACAGCATTTTTTAAAAATCAGATACATCAGGATGGGTGACCGTTTGCACGCTTTGGCTTCAGTACAGTCCCCCCAGCTGTAATTGGGTACCTGCCCTCTTTAGGGTCAGGGAAGGTAAAGCAGCGAGGGAGAGGAGATGGGCGCCACTGCCCTCAACATACTGGCCCCTAGAGAAGCTGAGGTCTCTTGATGCCTCGCTCCCCTACGACCAGATAAGTTACGGGACACATTTACCTACATTAAGGTGTGGATAAATTACTGCCTTAGTTGATCAATCCCTAAAGCAAATGAATGCCCCAACCAACAAACAAAGGAAGGGGTGACCACAGGAAGGAAGGGGGGAAGGAAGGGGAGAGGTGTGAGGGGCACCTACATGCCGTAGGCAGTGGCGATCTGGTGGCTGGGGATGATCAGCGACACCTGGGGCCACAGGGCACTGGCCAGCACAGAGTAAGCCAGGCCCATCACCACCTGTGCCACACATATACACACACATAGTTACACATGTACACAGACATATATATAGTTACACATAGAGTTACACATTACACAGACACACACACATACACACATGCATGCATGCATGCATGCATGCATGCATGCATACATACATACATACATACATACATACATACATACATACATACACACACACACACACACACCACACACACACACACACACACACACACACACACACACATACACACATACACACATACATACATACATACATACATACATACATACATACATACATACATGAGCATAGAATTGGCAGAGAAAAAAAAAGAGGAAAGTAAGCCGGGGTCCAGGGGCCGCTTAGGCCCCAGTGGGGTGCAGGGGCAAAGCCCTGCTGGGGGTCCAGGGGGGCGAAGCCCCCCGGCCGAAAATGAATTTTAGCATTTTAAGGCAATTTGGAGGCCTCTCCAGGCACCATTTTGAGCAATGTGTGTGTTCAATTTCTTTTAACGTCTTTTCACAAATTGTGATATTAGACGGAAATGTGGGAGAGAGAGATAAAGACAAAGAAAGACAGAGGGGGAAGGGTGCGTGAATGTCAGGGGAAGAGGGTGTAGTTGGTAATGTATGGAAGATGGAATTTCAGAGGATCAATAGGGCCTACACGTGGATTGATAAAAAAAAAATAATAACAAAAACCTTAACATTACTTACCTAATAAACTACAATGAACAAAAAGGAAAATGCAGTTGTAACAATTCTTAACAAAAACAGTAATTCCAAAGAAAAAATGTGAGGTAATTTCACCTGAGAAAAAAAGTCGTAATTAGCTTCCCCCCCCCCCCTCCCCCCCCCCCCCCCCAAAAAAAAAAAAGAAACACCACCAACAATAACAACAAATAATTATTTTTAAAAAAAAAATTAATAAAAGCTATCCCTCTCAACAACACAAGAAAAGAAGAAAAAAAAAATCAAACATAAACAAAAGAGCAACCAACCCCCAAAACAAGAACGAGAATTCCCAACAATAGCAACGAGAAGCCAGTTATGAACATTATCACCCCCCTCTCCCTTCCCCAAGAAACAACCAAAATAAACAATAGGTATAACAAAAATTCCTGTGAACAGGAGACCTATTGAAACCCCCAAAAGTACAAGCAGGAAAGAAAAAAAAATGGTTTAGAGTGTCTTTAAAGTCCAAAGCAATCACAATAACAAACCAACTGGACTATGCATCAGCGATTTAAAAAAGACATACATAAGTGGCAGACTGTTAAATATAGCTGATGGAGAAGATGCCATCAAAACGGGAATGTGCCCTTTTAAACTGCAGCATGTTAATATATGATCTACCGTTATATTATTACCGCATATGCAAAATGCATTTCCAGCATATTTTGTCTTGAAGCTATTCAATTTCCATCTACAAGCTAAGGAAACAATCTGCTTTGAACAATATATATCACGTTCTCGAGTTTTAACAAATGACTCAAATTTCCGTAGTTCTTTGTGTGCATCTAGACAGCCCAGCCTTCTTTCCTCACAATGAAATAAATTTCGTTGTGATTTTATTATGATATGATAACACTCTTGTAGTGAAAATGGGAGTACTAATTGTGTCACCTCTGATGAACCCTTTGCTCCTTTTTTTGCTAGGATGTCAACTTTTTCATTGTAGTAAAAACCACTGTGAGATGGAATCCAACAGAAAGTTAATTCTGAGCCCTTTAAAGACAAATGATGAATCAAATGGCAAATTTCAATGACAACTTCAGATCTAACTTTTGTTTGCAAAGAACTAATGGCATTAATTACTGATTTAGAGTCTACACAAAATAGAATTTGAAAAATGGTTTTAGGAAAACTGACGAAAAAATGTAGAGCCATCAATATTGCAACTAGTTCCGCTGTAAATATTGATATACCTTCACCAAGATGAAATTGGTTTTCGGATTTTAGATCTGGTATAACATAAGCAGCACCAGCGTTATTGTTTAGTACTGAGCCATCTGTAAACACTTTTAAATGATTAGGATAGTTGTCTTCCAAATGAATCTTGGCATGAGAAGATACTAAATTTATATTGTCCTTTTTCGCTATATCAATGTAATTGATATCAAACATTGCTCTATTTAATTCCCAGAAGGGAATAGGGGACAGTGCATCCCGTTGTGCTACATTTCCTGTTAGATCTAACCCACAATTTGTAAAAACGTTAGATGTGTATGTTCTCAAGGTGGTATGTGATGATATACATCTTGCTCTCTTAGGAAAATCGTTATCAGATTTAAGATTAATCACGGATTTCAGATCATTTTGAACAGACAAACTTCGCAACAAAAATTTACTACAAGCAACACTCCTATAATCTTCCAAAGGTAAAACCCCTGACATACTGTATGTTTTTAAACAAGAGGCATGGATAGGTAGGCCTAGAGCAAGTTTATATGCCCTGCAGTCTATGCTTTGGAGTTTTTTCAAAAGATATTTTGGGGCACTAAAAAAAACTTCCTGGGCAAAAGTTAATTTCGAACGAATTAAAGATGTTGAAAGATGCAACAAGGTAAAAATATCTTGCCCCCATGGCTGTTTACTGACAATTTTCAAAATGTTCAAGCTTTTTCTTGCTTTAGTTAAAATATATTCAATATGTTTATGCCATGTTAATTTTGATGTTAGAAAAACTCCAAGGAATTTAACTACTTCTTTATAGTGTAAAATACCACCATTTATTTTAAAACTTGGCATTTCCCTTGGATTTGCTCCATTATTAAAGAGCATCATGTGAGTCTTATCATTTGAAAGCTGTAATCCATTTTCGGTCATATACTTAGCTATAGCATTTAAATCGTTTTGATACAATTTTTTAGTGTAATTCAGAGACCTAGCAGGCGTGTTCTTTTTCATCGCAACTTTCATCCATACACATATATCATCGGCATATTGAGATAATTCTACATTTTTTGAAAGATTGTCTGGCAGGTCATGCATTAAGATATTAAATAACATGGGAGCAATAACGGAACCTTGTGGAATACCCATTTGTAGTGATCTTGTAGATGAATATGTAGTTCCTACTTTAGCCTGAATTTTTCTGTTTTCTAGAAAACTTTTAATGAAACCATACATCTGCCCTGACAAACCAATATTCTGGAGTTTATATAGTAAACGTGAATGCCATACCTGGTCATAAGCCTTAGTTATGTCAAAAAATGTTGCTAACAAACATTTCCGCCTTGCAAACTGATATTTGACCTGAGTTGTCAGCTTTACTAAATGATCAATAGAAGATCTACCTTTTCTGAATCCTGCTTGATTTACGGGAATAATTTTCTTCTTTTCACAGTAATATACAAGTCTGTTTAAAACAATTTTTTCTAACAATGTGTGTGTGTGTGTGTGTGAGTGTGAGTGTGTGTGTGTGTGTGTATGTGTGAGTGTGAGTGTGTGTGTGTGTGTGTGTGTGTGTGTGTGTGTGTGTGAGTGAGAGAGAGACACACACAGAGACAGACACAGACTCAGACTTTTAGACCTTCCATAAAGAACCACCAGAGTATGTCAAACTTGTTTTAAAAAGATCCCTTCTGGGTAGCCCTAACATAAGTTTGTGTGTACAAATATGATGGTTAATGGAAAACATGGAGAGAGTGAAAGAGACAGAGACAGACAGACAGACAAAAACAGTGGGTGAGAGAAATGAGGAAATATATAAACATCCAGCAACTAATTGCAGAATTAAAAAAGGGAGATACATGTCTGTAGCGATATCCAGGCATGGTACTGCAGGAAAAGCACTTTTTCCTGAAATGTAGTGGGGGTCCCAGGGGGCATTGCCCCCTTGTGGGGTCAAGGGGCAGAGCCCCTTGTGGGGGTCAGGGGGCAACGCCCCCTGAAGCTGAAGGTTTTTTGACAATTCTGGCCTGTTTAAAGGCCTCTCCTGGAACAAATTTCAGTTTTTCACACTAAGCAATTTCTGCCCTAAAATAAGCTCTCCAAGTATGACTTTTTCTGTCATTTCTTCAATCTAAAGGAAGTTCTACACTCAAGTAATCACATAGCAAAAATAAGTACATTTCTAGACAGATGTGCACAAATGCAGATAGAGGAAGAAAGAGAAAGAAAGGGCAGACACACACAGACAGAGAAACAGAGAGAGGGGGGGGGGTGTAAGAGAGAGGGAGAGGTGGAGAGAGAGAGAGAGAGAGAGAGAGAGAGAGAGAGAGAGAGAGAGAGAGTGAGAGTGAGAGTGAGAGTGAGAGAGTGTGTGTGTTTGAGAGAGAGAGAGAGAGAGAGAGAGAGAGAGAGAGAGAGAGAGAGAGAGAGAGAGAGAGAGAGACAGAGACAGACAGACAGACAGACAGACAGACAGACAGACAGACAGAGACAGACAGACAGACAGAGACAGACAGAAAGAGAAAGGGCAGGCTGGTCGCCTATGGATTGTTTATGATACTGTAAACATCGCTCTCTGACCCCATACACGCTGAAAGCAGCCAGTGGACCCCCCCCCCCCACCTCCTACCATCCCTCTTCACCCCTCTGCCTTAGGCTTACAGCTGCAACTGACACCCTTCTGTCAACAGATACCTAGTAGACTGGTGATGTAAAGAAGAGAAGGGAAGTACTGGGCATGGAAGCATATATATCCCTTGACTGGTTCTCTGTGGGTTTCGTTATTTTTCTTTTCTTTTTCTTTTTTCTTTTACACGGATTTCCGCG
Organism: Stramonita haemastoma; assembly: GCA_030674155.1. Classification (NCBI taxonomy): domain Eukaryota; kingdom Metazoa; phylum Mollusca; class Gastropoda; order Neogastropoda; family Muricidae; genus Stramonita; species Stramonita haemastoma. The sequence continues at coordinate 14,490,005 of CM060347.1, read as the reverse complement.
AATGAAATGTACCATGCCTGATTATCCTGTGTCTGCCTGTTTATGTACACTTGATCTGTTTATCATTTTCTGAAGAAGCTGCATGTTTTTCTTCCCTGCTTGGATATCCTGAGTGTTGTCCACAGCAGTATTTTTTTCTGTGTCAGTCTGCAAGAGTTGTATTCCCGCGGATGGGGTAGATCACCTTCTTGTGTTTTGCCTTTTGCAAAATTAATGGTCTTCAAGTGCTCTGCGGCCCTGGCTAGCATAGAGAATGTCGCACTGGCAAGCTTCGCAAAAGGCTTAGCCTGCAGCATCCAGTTTGCAATGTGCTCGCCAATCCACACATTTCGATCTCCAACCTTGACTTCAGGATCCACCCACTCCCATTTCCATGCATTTTTGCATCCTCTGTCATCATAGGCATTGAGTCCGATCCACGATCGTTCTCCCGCATATGCTAGCCATTTAGCTAGGCCTACCGAGTCTAGTGAGTGAGAACTGAACCTTTTGACGACACTCGCACCATTTGAGAATTTCATCTGGTTTCCTTTTTTTTTTCCCCCAGATTTTTTTTCCACGGAAAGTTTTTTTTTTTCCGCGGAAATCAGTTTTAAAAAATCGAAAATCCGCGTTTCCGCGGAGAATTCTATGCTCTGATACATACATACATACATACATACATACATACATACATACATACATACATTCATACATATATATATATATATACAGGGTTCGCGCTAGGATTTTTTAAAACCGGTACTGCGAGTTGCCATTTCAGAGATATCTTGACCAACTCTCCCAAAATCGGTCCCCAGAAAATAAAATCCGGTAGGTACTGTGAACAAAACGAAACTATTCAGTGAGGGGGGGGGGGGGGGTTGTTCGGCAGCAAAACTAAATCTAAATTGAACGTGAATCTCTCAGACTTTGACTGCCGTGCTGCTGTCACTCGCTTCTTGGGCACAAAGCAACGCAGGAGATAGGATTTTTTTCTAGCGCCTGTATCACTGTCTGTGTCAGTCTGTTGTTTTGCATGGCATCAGTCGTGTGACTTATATTCTTCTTTCTTGTTTCTATGCTTAGCGCTCATCTAGATCTTTCGTTCACTTTAGATTTCGTTTTCGACTCTTCTCTCTCTCTAAGCAACGCGCAAATTCATAGTCATAGACCCTCCCCTTTTGACTTTTCGTAAGAGCAGGCCATCGTGTGCCGGTGGGAACAGATGACATTTACAAAACTGCATACACACGGGGACTGGATGTAAAAAAGCACAGGAGTGCTTATTCCATTATCCTCGATATGTAAGATTAAAAGAATAAAGAATAAATCAATCTAGGCCCCATTTACTCATTGTGAATGGAAGTCACTGTCATGCCGAGAAGAGCGTGAAGCTCTATTCTTTCACAGTAAAGCTTGCTGTTCTGTGTGCTAGGCTAATTAAATGAGGCTGGCGCCTTCGTCAGAAGGGGTGGGAAGGCAGGGGGGGGGGGGGGGGGGGGGGGGTGGGTAGGTGCGTAAGCACAGTACAGGTGCATGACAAACTGTTAGAAAACATCACTTCAGACTTTTCTTTTTGAGACGGAAATCTAATCGGTCACAGGCAAACAGAATCGGTACGCGGGTACCGGCTGCTTCGAAAATTTTCGGTATTCCCTGTTTACAATCGGTAAAATACCGACAATTACCGGTTATCGCGAACCCTGTATATATATATATATATATATATATATATATATATATATATATATATATATATATATATATATATATATATGAATGAATATATATCATATAATACAATATATATGAGAAAGAGAGAGAAAGAGAGAGACAGAGAGAGACAGACACAGACACAGACACACACATACACATATTATACAAACATATGTACACACACACACACACACACACAGAGTCACACACAGAGTCACACACAGAGTCACACACACACACAACATATATATATATACATATATATATATATAAATATACATATATATATATATATATATACACACATACACACACACATACACACACACACACACACACACACACACACACACACAAACATATGTACACACACACACACACACACACACACACACATCAAGATATATACACATTTGGAGGGTTCCAGAAACACAAACATATATATATCCCATCCTGTTTAAAAAAAACCACACAAAAAAAAGCGTTTCTGAATTTGGATTGTGCCAGCAGGCAGACCTCCTGCAGAGTGACAAGCACAGGAGAAGACCTGACACTATGCCCCCCACACACTAGGGGTATGTAGAGAAGAAGAGATGAACTGGGTTACCCCCCCCCCCCCTGGGTTACCCCCCCCCCCCCCCCTTCCATCCCCTTATGGAGAGAAATGGGGTCTGTCAGTATAAATAGCATCCCCACCTTCTGGAAATTCTGAGCTAGAAATTCCCTCTTTCCTTTCCATCTCTTTGTTTCTGCTTCCTTATTCCTGTCACCTCTTTTTTTCGTCTATTTTCTGCCTTCTTGATCCACTCTCCTGACCCCCCCCCCCCCCCCCCCTCCCTCCCCACAGAAAGACTTAAAAGGAGAACACTGCTCTCCCACGCAAAGTGGGATGCCCTGGGTGTGACTTGTCAAGCGCTGAACGGCAACACAACCCATTTTCACTCCTATTTATTTATCTATCCATTCTTTTATATTTATTCTTTTATAGCGAGGATAACGGAGTAAGCACTCGTGTGCTTTTTTTACATCCAGTCCCTGTGTGTATGCAGTTTTGTCAATCTTGTCATCTGTTCCCACCAGCACACAAAATGGCCTTCTCTTACAAAAAGCGGAGCAGGATTAAATGTGTGCGCAAGATGTATGTATGGCAGGTGACAATCGTTGCTGTCGGAGTATCTGACAGCCAAGAAGAGGAAGAAGGGTGGGAGTTGCCCTGTGCTTCCAGGACATACAGTGGGAAAGCCTGGCCTGGCCTGGCCCCCTCCCTGGTCACCCCAAGGCAGGCAGGCAGGCAGGCAGGCAGGCAGGCAGGAGGGCAAGGCAAGGCAAGGCAAGGCAAGGCAAGGCAAGGCAGGAGCAGGGCAGGCAGGGCAGGGCAGGGCAGGCAGGGCAAGGGCAGGCAGGGCAAGGCAGGCAGGCAGGCAGCAGGCAGGCAGGAGGCAGGAGAGGCAAGAGCAAAGGAAGAAGGAAGGAAGGCAAAGGAAGGCAAGGAAGCAAGGAAAGGAAGGCAAGGCAAGGAAAGGAAGGAAGGCAAGGAAGGAAAGGGAAAGGAGGAAGAGGAAAGGAAAGGAAAGGAAGGAAAGGAAGGGAAAGGAAAGGAAAGGAAGGGAAAGGAAAGGAAAGGAAAGGAAAGGAAAGGAAAGGAAAGGAAGGGAAAGGAAAGGAAAAGGAAAGGAAAGGAAAGGAAGGGAAAGGAAAGGAAAGGAAGGGAAAGGAAAGGAAGGAAAAGGAAAGGAAAGGAAAGGAAAGGAAAGGAAAGGAAAGGAAAGGAAAGGAAAGGAAAGGAAGGAAAGGAAAGAGGAAAGGAAGGGAGGAAAGGAAAGGAAGGAAAGGAAGGAAAAGGGGAAGGGAAAGGAAAGGAAACGAAAGGAAGGGAAGGGAAAGGAAGGGAAAGGAAAGGAAAGGAAGGGAAAGGAAAGGAAAGGAAAGGAAGGAAAGGAAAGGAAAGGAAAGGAAGGAAGAAGGAAAGGAAAGGAAAGGAAGGGAAAGGAAAGGAAAGGAAGGGAAAGGAAAGGAAAGGAAAAGGAAAGGAGAAAGGAAAGGAAAGGAAAGGAAAGGAAGGGAAAGGAAAGGAAAGGAAGGGAAAGGAAGGGAAAAGAAGCAAGCAAGGCGGGTGGGTGGGAGTTACCATGCCGACGTAGGGGTTGATGAAGGTGAAGGCCAGGAGGGCGTGGCAGCCCAGCGTGATGGTGATGCCGGCGATGACCCAGAAGATGTTCTTGCCCGTCTTGTCGATCAGGAACCCAAACACAGGGGACGCCACTGCCGACACGATGTACACCAAGCTGCAAAAAAAAACAAACAAACAGAATTTTAAAAATCTTCAGAATTTTTTTTATCAGGGATGGGATAGCTCAGTGGTCAGAGTACTCGCTTTCCCCAAGCTAAGGTTAAGCAGTGTTGAGTATGGTTACCAAGTGGATGGGTGACCGTTTGCGTGCCTTGGCTTCAGTACAATCTCCCAGTTCACCCAGCTGTAAACAGGTACCTGCCCTCTTTAGGGTCAGGGAAGATAAAGCAGCGAGGGAGAGGAGATGGGCACCGCCCTCAACATGCTGGCCCCTAGAGAAGCCGAGGTCACTGACACCTTGCTCCACTACAACCACTTAGGTTATAGGACGCCTTTACCGTTTTTTATTACCTTTATCAGTATTCTTTGGAAGAGCTGTAGGGTGGGTGTTGCTATTAATGCCTGCCAATCATTCAAGACTATACTCAAGTTGAAAAAAAATAGCAATAAAAAAACTCAACACCATTCACGTCAACCTATACTGCCATAAAAAAAATGTATTCAAAGGCAACCCCCCCCCAACCCCCCACAAAAACCCTGTGACAGAGATGATCAAGAACAGGAACATACACACATTCCCATTCCGAAAAACTGGCCATTTAAAAACAGTAGGAACAACTGACAAAATCTTTAAATAATGCACGCACACAGGTGTCATGCTTAGACACCGTCCATGAAATCGGAATGTGGCTACCTTAATGGTGCATTATAAAGGTTGCATATATATATATATATAATATATATATATATGCAAACTCTCACCATAGGTAAAGCTTGGAACTCTACCTGAGGAACAGAAACAAAACAGCCCAAAACGCTTCAGCAAATAAACATAGTGCACATGGCCCTAGCAAGAGTTTCTGCAACTTAGGGATGGAAGGGAAA
>CM060347.1:14480132-14482632 GCA_030674155.1 Stramonita haemastoma | reverse complement strand
GCACAGTGCAGCATAGTACAGCACAGTGCAGCATAGTACAGCACATGCAGCATAGTACAGACAATGCAGCATAGTACAGTGCAGCATAGTACAGTGCAGTATAGCACAGTGCAGTGCAGCATCAGTACTGTGCAGCATAGTACAGTACAACATAGCACAGTGCAGCATAGTACAGTGCAGCATAGTACAGTGCAGCATAGTACAGTGCAGCTAGCACAGACAGTGCAGCATAGTACAGTGCAGCATAGCACAAGCACGGGTGCAGCATAGTACAGCACATGTGCAGCATAGTACAGCACAGTGCAGCATAGTACAGCACAGCACAGAACAGTACAGTGCAGCATAGTACAGCACAGCACAGTACAGCAGCGCAGCATAGTACAGCCAGCACAGTGCAGCATAGTACAGCACAGTGCAGCATAGTACAGCACAGTGCAGCATAGTACAGCACAGCGCAGAACAGTACAGCACAGTGCAGCATAGTACAGCACAGACACAGTACAGCACAGTGCAGCATAGTACAGCACAGCACAGAACAGTACAGCACAGTGCAGCATAGCACAGTACAGCACAGAACAGTACAGCAGAGTGCAGCATAGCACAGTACAGCACAGTAGAACATCTTGCGCATGCATTAAATCCTGTTCCACTTTTCCTAAGAGTAGGCCATTGTGTGCCGGTGGGAACGGATGACAAGGTTTGCAAAACTGCATGCATGCTGGGACTGGATGTAAAAAAAAAGCACACGAGTGCTTACTCCATTATCATTGATATAAAAGAATAAAACAAATAAATAAATAATAAATAAGCAGTACAGCGTGGCAGTCTCAAGGTACAGTCACGTGCCTAACCTGTGTCTGCAGCTGCTCAGAACAGCCACTGCTGAACACCAGCACCAGAGACCCAGCAGCAGTGCAGGGCCCCTCTGGCTGGTGCCCCAATGGGGGCCTGATTTTGAGGGGCTCTCTATGGACTTCCCACCCTGACTGAGGACGAGACATGGCCAATCTGGGTATGGCTGTGGTGGGGAGACTGAGATGGGTGGTATGGGAACAACAGGGACAGCAACGTCACAGAAGATGAGACAGCAACAACAACAACAAAAGTACCTGCGTCTGTCTGTCTATCTGTCTGTCTGTCTGTCTGTCTGTCTTTTTCTGTGTACCCCCCTGTGTCCTGATAAAGGCATTTCTGTGCTGTCAAAAATTTTGTCATGTATTTTTACTTTCTACCGATGTGGATGGTTAACGCATTTTTGTGTTGTTACGGTACACATGTACATTCACCAATGTGTCATGACAAGATGTTTCCATGTTGTCCAAGGACACATATTTGTACTATGTGTGTTAACACACTTCTCCGTTGTACAGACACATGCCTACCACAGTGTGTCCTGATAAGCTGTCAAAGTACACGTGTTTGTACTGTCAAAGTGTGTCCCTGTATATCTACCAATCAACACACTGCTTCACTGTCAATGCACACACGCTTACCAGTGTGTCGCGACAAGACATCTCCATGCTGTCAAAGTACATGTGTTTGCGCTGTCAAAATCCATGTATATGTACCAATGTGTTTTTTTTCAACAAATTTCTTCACTACAAGCGTGTTCTGAGAAGACATTTTCAAGCTGTCAAAGTACATGTGTGTTTGTTCTGTTCAAAGTATCTATGCCTAATAATGTGTTTTTTTTCCAACAAATTTCTTCACTACCAGCGTGTTCTTATGAGACAATTTCAAGCTAACAAAGTACACCTGTGTGCACTGTCAAGTTCCTGTATATACATTTTTGCAACATCACAGTACAGACAACTACCAGTGTGAGCTATCAACACATTTCTGCACTGTCTAAAGTACACACATTGCTGGAGTGCTGTGTTAACACAGTTCATCATCACCATCAGAGTATACACGTGTACACCTACCAGAGTGTGCTGATGACACAGTCCTTCACTGTTGCATTATCAGTGGTGTACAGTGCAATACACTAGGAAAACAGGCAGCAAATAAATCAGACACCATTTCACTCATCCAACCAACCCACCCACCAGCCAACCAACCCACCTACCAACCTCCCAACCCACCCATCAATCAACCTACCAACCAACCAACATACCAACCAACCAACCCACCCATCAATCCACCCACCCACCAACCAACATACCAACCAACCAACCAACCAACCCACCAGCCAACAAACCCAATCACACATGCATCATCTCAACAGACTACTGTGCAGTGACTTGGAAAGTTGACTATTTCATTCCGTTCATCTGACTCACCTTCTGCAACAGACAAACAGAAAATGGCAATGGTTGTCAGTCTGGGAGTGGAGGAGTTTTGAAAATGTGACACTCCACCACAAAATGAGTCGCTCTGCACCTCACCCACTTTTCCCTAGAAGCCATTTTAGGCAGGTGGGGGTCACGTTGCCAATTTTGAGATTTTGATTGATGATAAAACTACAGCCACTCTTCTTCCTTGTACTCCAGTATCAAGG
>CM060347.1:14445132-14470132 GCA_030674155.1 Stramonita haemastoma | reverse complement strand
AGAAACATACTTCAACCCTCAGCCATCACCCTCACCTCCCCATCCTCCCTGTCCCCCACCACCCCCTACTTCCCCAACCATTCCCTTTGAACTTGCTCCTCTGCCCCCCCCCCCTTCCCCTCCCACCCCACTTTTTTCATCCCCTACTCCCTCCCCTACCCCCCTCCCCCTCTCCTCTCTCACCTGCCCCACGGTGACAAAAATGCTGAAGATGATAGCGCCGAGTCTGACGCCGAAGATCTTGTCGATGAGGAATCCACCGAAGAAGCAGAGGACGACGTTGGGCCAGGAGTAGAGGGAGTAGAAGAGCATGAACTTGCTCTCCGTCAGGTCAAGGTCCTTCAGCATCATGTCCTGCAGGGCCGCAGGGTTGTCGTAGCAGAAGTAGTTGCCTGCGACACACACACACACACACACACACACACACACACACACACACACACACACACACACACAATGACATGTGTATACATACATACGTGTATACATGTATACATACAAGTTCAGTTTCTTTTTTTTAACACACACACAATGACATGTGCATATTTTACACACACACACACAAATGACACATGTAATATGTATATATATGGGTCATTCTCAGGAACATGTGAGGCATGATAGTGACCTACTTTACACATCTGCCATTTGGCTGAATTAAGTTTAAAATTGTGGTGAATGCTGTTTACTGGTTGTGTTTAATTAAAAAAAATAAAATTTAAATGTTTTTATGACCATTTGTGTTTTTGCTTTTAAATATTGTGAATTTATTTCACCAAATTGCTCATTCCAACATGGCGGATTTGTGACATTTTGGTGCATACTTTATTCAGATTGTTCTTCTGACTTGAAAGACTGCTAATTTAAAACACAACTTGTATTAAAGTAATGCCCAGATGTTGTTTCAAGTTCCCTAGAAGAAAAATTGTACTTTCTTTGTCATGGACATTAAATAGAGGGCAGATTAAAAGCTTGTTGCGGTTGTGACGTTGGTTTCCCAAAGTAGGCCCAATTTTAACAATTTACTCACAAAGAACTTTATGTTATCATCAACACATTATAGCCACAAGGGATGAATTAAACTGTTAACAGTATAAAGAAAACATTGTTTTTGATCAGCTGGAGCTCCTATCCTCGTAAATTGCTTGAAACCCCAGATGACCAACATGGTTTCCCTTTTTTCATGTCACAACCAAACGATGTAAATCTGTTGCAAAATCCGGCACATTCTTTCACTGACCGAGATTTTCAGGTAGGTACTTCATCTTGACCTTAAATATCTCTGACATACTTTTTCCCGCCAAAGGAGTATCGCGATGCTATAATTAGAGTTCCAGTCTTTGGTTTCTCCCAGCTTTCTCATGTCACAACCAAACGCAGCATTTGATCAATAATAATATTGATTGATATATCACTTTAATTACATAAATCAATGTAGATAATGTTAACAGAATGCATTGTTTCTAATTTAAGATGGTGTTTTTTTTTTCCACTTGTGTTTAAATTGCTACACTTGGGTGATTTGTGGTTTTGAAGGGTGTGGTTTCCATGTCACAACCAAATGGTTTCCATGTTACAGCCATAACAAAAAACATCTAACTCTAAAATGACAAATTAGTATAAATAATGTTAATAGAATGCATTGTTTCTAATTTAAGATAGTGGGTTTTTTTCAATTTGTGTTTAAATTGCTTCACTTCAGTGATTTGTGGGTTTTGAGGGGTGTGGTTTCCATGTCACAACCAAACGGTTTCCATGTCACAACCATAACAGATCACTCTAAAATGACAAATCAATGTAAATAATCATAATAATGTTAATAGAATGCATTGTTCCCAAATCAAGAAGGTTGTTTTTTGGATTTAATTTGTGTTTTCATTGCTACAATTTCAGGTTTTGTGCTTTTGAAGGGTGTGGTTTCCATGTCACAACCAAACGGTTTCCATGTCACAACCGAAACATATTACTTCTATAAAGCATTAATATTAAACAGCTTCCATTCTTATGTAAAGAAAACTGTTTAGTTTAATGGATATCATTCTGTGGTTTAAGTTCAGGATAATCTGGGGGTGCTTGCTGTGGTCATTTGTACAAAAACCAAACTTTAAATCTGGGTATACAAAATGTCTTAGAGTGTCATTACAAAAAAGCAAAAACATATGCTTTGTCGATGATTGTCATACTTCCAATTGATAGTGTTGTTTTATAGATAAAAACAAAAGCATTTGTGAGTGTTTTTTGTTTGATATTTTGTGTAAAAAGATGTTTTAATGCTACTTTTGATTTCCATGTCACAACCGCAACACAGCTAAAAATAGAACCTTTATGCCTCAATTACAAAAAAAATAATTAAAGATTCATAATTTTTTCAACAGATTGCACTTTGCAACAGAGTACTCTAATATATGACAAGAAGGCAAAAACTTCCAAGGACATTTATTTTTCAAGGTCTATGTCACAAAAACCTCACATGTTTCTGAGAATAACCCATATATATATATCAGGGTTCGCGCTAGGATTTTTTAAAACCGGTACTGCGAGTTGCCATTTCAGAGATATCTTGACCAACTCCCCCAAAATCGGTCCCCAGAAAATAAAATCCGGTACGTACTGTGAACAAAACGAAACTATTCAGTGAGGGGGTGGGGGAGGGGGGGATTGTTGGGCAGCAAAACTAAATCTAAATTGAACGTGAATCTCTCAGACTTTGACTGCCGTGCTGCTTGCTGCCACTCGCTTCTTGGGCATGAAGCCACGAAGGAAATAGGATTTTTTTCTAGCGCCTGTGCCACTGTCCGTGTCAGTCTGTTGTTTTGCATGGCATCATTCGTGTGACTTATATTCTTCTTTCTTGTTTCTATGCTTAGCGCTCATCTAGATCTTTGTTCAATTTAGATTTGGTCTTCAACTCTTCTCTCTGAAAGCAACGCGCAAATTCATAGTCATAGACCCTCGCTTTTTGCTTTTCGTAAGAGCAGGCCGTCGTGTGCCGGTGGGAACGGATTACATTTACAAAACTGCATACACACGGGGACTGGATGTGAAAAAGCACAGGAGTGCTTATTCCATTATCCTCGATATAAAAGATTAAATGAATACAGAATAAATAAATCTAGGCCCCATTTACTCAATGTGAATGGAAGTCGCTGTCATGCCGAGAAGAGCGCGAAGCTCTATTCTTTCACAGTAAAGCTTGCTGTTCTTCGTGCTAGGCTAATTAATGAGGCTGGCGCTAAAGATGGTCATCGAAAGGGGTGGGAAGGGGTAGGTGCGGTAAGCACAGTACAGGCCCATGGCAGACTGTCAGAAAACGTCACTTCAGACTTTTTTTTTTAGACGGAAATCTAATCGGTCACAGGCAAACAGAACCGGTACGCGGTACCGGCTGCTTCGAAAATTTTCGGTATTCCCTGTTTACAATCGGTAAAATACCGACAATTACCGGTTATCGCGAACCCTGTATATGGGTCATTCTCAGAAACATGTGAGGTATGATAGTGACCTACTTTACACATCTGCCATTTGGCTGAATTAAGTTTAAAATTGTGGTGAATGCTGTTTACTGGTTGTGTTTGATTCAAAAAAATAAAATTTAAATGTTTTTATGAGCATTTGTGTATTTGCTTTTAAATATTGTGAATTTATTTCACCAAATTGCTCATTCCAACATGGCGGATTTGTGACATTTTGGTGCATACTTTATTCAGATTGTTCTCCTGACTTGAAAGACTGCTAATTTGAAACACAACTTGTATTAAAGTAATGCCCAGATGTTGTTTCAAGTTCCCTAGAAGGAAAATTGTACTTTCTTTGTCATGGACATTAAATAGAGGGCAGATTAAAAGCTTGTTGCGGTTGTGACGCTTGGTTTCCCAAAGTAGGCCCAATTTTAACAATTTACTCAGAAAGAACTATATGTTATCATCAACACATTATAGCCACAAGGGATGAATTAAACTGTTAACAGTATAAAGAAAACATCGTTTTTGATCAGCTGGAGCTCCTATCCCCGTAAATTGCTTGAAACCCCAGATGACCAACATGGTTTCCCTTTTTTCATGTCACAACCAAACAATGTAAATCTGGTGCAAAATCCGGCACATTCTTTCACTGACCGAGATTTTCAGGTTGGTACTTCACCTTGACCTTAAATATCTCTGACACATACTTTTTCTCGCCAAAGGAGTATCGTGTGTGTGTGTGTGTGTGTGTGTGTGTATGTGTGTGTGCAGGTGTGTGTGTGTGTGTATGTGTGTGTATGTGTATGCGTGTGCGTGTATGTGTGTGCGTGTGTGTATGTGTGTGTGCGTGTGTGAGTATGACTTTTGAGTGGGAGTTTTTTTGTTTTTTCTTTCGGTTGTTTTTGCTGTTGTTGTTGTTGCTTGTATTATCTATAGGCATATTTTATTTTAAGGCTGTTGAAATCATGTTAGCTAATAAATGTTGGTGAAATGTTTGTTGTTGATGTTTTATTTGTTTGTTTGTTTGTTTTTTCCTCTTTTCTTTCTTTTGTTGGTTTTATTATTTGCTAGGGATTTTCTGCTTTTTTTTTGTAAGGTTTTTTTGTTTGTTTTGTTTTGTTTTTTTGTTGTTGTTTTGATTTTTTTCTTTTCTTTAGATAGATGGCTTGATGGAAAAAAGCAAATTGATGCTTATTCAATATACCATCTGGAAATAAAAATTTGATCGATTGATTGATTGATTGATTGACACACAATGTGAGTCGATAATGCCATTAATGGAGATGTACAAGTTTATTATCATGGATCAAGAAATGAACATTGTCATTACAATATTATACACTCACTATACTGATGTTGTGCTTGATTTGATAAATTATTTATAACTGAAATTCATTCAAATAGTGAATTCCATACAAATGCAGTTTGGGCAGAAATGATAAAATAAGTCCATGAGTATGGTTAAAGAAAAGATGATAATTATAAACCTTTCCAAAATGTTTTCCTTCACTCTTTTTTCCCCTTGTACTAACTTGTAGAAGTTGTAGTGACTGAAACAGTCTAAAACAATCACCACTAACAGGGCTGCATTCAGTTTTTTTAATCAGCTGTCCCCACCAATTTAAGATGGTGGTTGTGGGCCTACAGACTGAGACACTGACTGACAGAAGGACTAAGAATTGGGATGACTTTATAATTATATTACATCATCATCAAAGTAAACTGAAATAGAACCCATGCTTTTTTTCTGCCAACCAGCAGGAACAGCAACTGTCAAAATCTTTGATCCTCTCCACTGATGACTGATATCCCGGAATCAGCTGATCATCATGTGCCTTGTACTATTGTGGACCTTTGCATGTCTTCTGGGAGAATGCTCCTCGCATTAGCTTAATTAGAAGGAAAGTTGGGTTCTATACTTTCAATCACATTCAAATCCAGCATTCCCCTTACACATCATCTAATTAAAGATACTCTAGGTCCCAGCCTTTACTATGAGACTGAAAACTGATTGTACTTTTTGTAGCTCCGCGCAAAAGACTGAAGTTAGCGCACGTAAACAACCCACAGCAACAGTTGGGTACTGCTACTTCTGATCATTTATTCTGTAGACAAAATTAATTCTACAAGTCAAACATGAAGACATGCTGGCCGATTAATGGTGAAATACTCAAAACGCAACTTGAACCAAATTTGTATCTAACATTGTGGAATTAGCTACAAGACAAGTGAAAGTTGACCAAACTTACCAAAACTCAGGAAGCACATCACAAACAACACAGGAAAATATCGGTGAATGCAATTTCGAGGATTGCACAGGCCCCCTGAACATCCTGGGTCGGGGTGAAGCTCAGTTTCGACTTCATCTTCAACCCTGACGAGGGGTCTCCTTTCTTCTTCACTCATCTTGTCTTGTTCTGATCTAGTTTTCGACTACTGTTATGTCGGACAGCTATGGGCGTCTTGTGCAGATGACTGTTTCGGATCACGAGACAGCTAAATATAGAATGATATTGATTGGAACGCAAGGAGATGAAGCTAACATTTCTACTTCCTGTTCTCTCTTAATACGTTAAATAGGTGATCAATTAAGAATTTGACATTTTACTCCATATTTTGTAGGTCAAAGAACCTATAAAATAAAATATGTAAGTGCTTTATGTAGTATATGAGATAAGCTGATCAGGAAATTGATTACTTTGGCCTGATCTTATCTGGCACAAGAAATGTTCGAGCTGGACAGGGAAAGGTAACTCTTTGTATCTTTAGTGACACGCAACACACCCTAAGAGGATTTAGCAGACAGTCGACGTTGATCTGTGTATAATCTGCAAACTTGATTATTTTTAAGCCTGGTGCAGCCGTGTATGGTGTTTAACACGTTTTGCTGGTATGTTTTAACGATCAAAGAAGTAATGCCTTTTCCTTACACATTTTTCAATGAAAATGCTTCGTTTTGTCTTGAAAAATCTTAATTTCACATACTATACAGTATATACTACTACTCTCTGGACTACACCACACACACAACATGATTAGGCCTCTTTGTGTGTGTGTGTGTGTGTGTGTGTGTGTGTGTGTGTGTGTGTGTGTGTGTGTTTATCGGTGTGTTTATGTTTTGGTAACGGATTTTTTTTTATGAAGCTAGTACATAGTTAAAGTAAATTTTATATCAGTGATATATATATTATATTCTATACTTAATTAGTTAATAAGTTGTCGTGGATTTCCTACTAATATAACAGTGGTGATTATTCATGCTGTTTTTGCATTATGTGATGGCACTGATGACTGATGTTTGTTAGTTGTAGCCAAAGTAGGAAATATTCTCAGTTAGTAGATTATTTGTGCTATTTTTAGCACTCCACAACAGTAATTATTATCAGATTAGTTCATTTACATATAAGGCATTTGAAAAATTGGATTATTCCCATTAAGCATACTCAAAGTTTTCTCAGATTCAGAACAGAAATGTACTGACTACTGCACAATATATTTTTTTTAATCTATAAGATAAAATCAAAATTTAAAATGTTAAAATGAACACAGTCACAAAGTTTTCTCAGATTCAGAAAATGATGAGAGGTACTGACTACTGCACGATAATTTTGTCATGAGGTTTAAGTTTTACTCAAAGTTCGACTCTCCAAGGAGTCGCTCTGAAACTGACCAGTCAAGTGTGCTGTGACTCTGTGACAGGCTACTTTGGCCTTTTTTTAAAAAATTCAGCACACCTAGACAAAATGATGAAACAAACACATTATAGGCACGGCTTCTCATTTCAGTCTCTTTAGTTCCCCAGTCAAAGTTCATGACCCGCAGCTGGCAGGGCGTTGATATATAAATAAACGGGGAAAAAGGAAAGGCTGCACTAGGGGCTTGCGCTTATATAGCCGTGTTCAGCTGTAGATTACCATGGTTTTTTTCACACATCGTTTTGTACAGTGAATCGTCCAAAAAGAGACAAACAAAGCATTCTTTATAATCAGCTTGAAACAAGCTTTCTTTTGACACCAAACTCCATATACTTTCTTTCACACTGGTTGACGTGAGAGCAGTCAAAACATAGATGAAGATGAACAGGAGAGCGACAGGCAGACACACAATCACAAAAATCAGTCATTTTTAACTCTCTCTCTAAAAAAAACACTATTTATAATATACAAACAAAAAATGTAGAGAAGAAATTGAACATGTCTGCATGCAGACTAACTAGGTTTTTTTTTGATAGTTTTGTTTCTGTGGGCACAGCGAAGCCATAGATGAACACACCGTAGTAGGCTACCACCTGCAGCGCCGCGTGAAGCAGTGCGATACAGAGCGTGGGGTGAGAGTCTGGCAGTCATTAGTGTCAGCTAGGTATCTCACTTCACTCTAAACACTAGGCCTACTGCATAGTCATGGCGATTCAGCACGTACACAGTCCACTGTTTCATCAGATTTTAGTGGTTTCCTGCTACAGCTGAAGGTTTATTTACTAACTAAATCCAGTACAGCTTATAACCCCGAGCACACAGTAGAAAACAAATGTCTTCTCAGTGGCATCAGGCAGAAATAGCTCACAAATGACTGGGGTTTTTAAAAATATATTTCATTGATGTTTCTGATACTATACAAAAAAATCTTCTGATCATGTTGAAAAATTGTTGTGATCAAAAGCGTGACTATTTTAGTGTTGTGAAAAAAGAACAAACCACACAGAAACCTACACTTTGACATCAAAGTAAAAACGAGAAAGAGAGAAAACACACACACACACACACACACACACACACACACACACACACACACACACACACACACACACACACACACAAATACACACACATACATACACAGAGGAACAGTCTCTCTCTCTCTCCCTCTCTCTATTGCTGCAGAAACACACACACACGCGCACACACACACACACACACACACACACACCACACACACACACACACACACACACACACACACACCCTCTCTCTCTCTCTCTCTCTCTCTCTCTCTCTCTCTCTATTGCTACAGAAACACCACACACACGCACACACACACACACACACACACACACACACACACACACACACACACACTCACACACACACACACACACACACACACAGGAGCAGTCTCTCTCTCTCTCTCTCTCTCTCTCTCTCTCTCTCTCTCTCTCTCTCTCTCTCTCTCTCTCTCTCTCTCTCACTCTCTCTCTCTCTCTCTCTCTCTCTCTCTCTCTCTCTCTCTGTATTGCCGCAGAAATATACATGCGCGTGCGCGCGCGCGACACACACACACGCACGCACGCACCACACACACACACACACACACACACACACACACACACACACACACACACACACACACACACACACACACTCTCACTCACTCACTCACTCACTCACACACACATGCCCGCGCACAAACATGCGTGCACATGCATGCACACACACACTGATATGCGTATGCACGCAAGGCACGCAAGCACTCACGCATGCATGCGCGCATGCACACACACCAACACACACACACACACACACACACACAAACACACACACACACACACACACACACACACACACAACACACACACACACACACACACACACACACACACACACACACACACACACACACACACACACACACACACAGCAACAAGCTGACACTCGGGCTTTGTTTCTTGAGAGAGACAATGGTTTTAAAATATTTTTTAAAAATAGTTAACAAAAACTGACACCAACAAAGTTACCACAAACAGGTAAAGCAAGTATTGAAGTTTTGTTCACTGAAGTATGATCATTGTAAAAAATCATGGGAATCCGGCAGCGTATGGTACAAAATGCCTTTCATACAGAAATTTGCTCAGTGGCTAATAGACAGCAAAGAAGGAAAGTATAGCAGCATCGCCAGATGCGGGACTCTGACCCCTGACCGCGCGGTGCCCTAGATAGCGGTGGGATGGAATTTCGGGTTACGGAGTGCAGTGCCAGCCGCCAACTAAAGAGTCAGATTTTCCCCGTTTTGAGCAGCCGTGTAGGATTAAAAAGTTTAAATACATTTACTTTCAAAAGTTAGATTAAACTGTCTTTTTTTTATGTATTTTACATGCTTTTTGATTTTGTAAAAAAAACACCAAAAAAACTTTTTTTAATCATATCAAGAAATAGTGTAAAAAATAAACTAAAAGAAAAAGAAAAGAAAACATAGGCATGGCAAGAAATATCCACCACCTAATCCACAGGGTGAAATGAGTTGATGTAATAATAATAATACATGGAATTGTATATTTTTGTATTTTGTACCCTTTATGTCACGCAGATTTCTCTGCGTGAAATTCGGGCTGCTCTCCCGGGGAGAGCGCGTCGCACATGTGCAGCGCCTACCCATTTTTTTTTCTTTTTCCTGCATGCAAGTGTATTTGTTTTCCCTATCAGAGTGGCTTCTTTCTACAGAATTTTGCCAGGACAACCCCCTTGTTGCCGTGGGTTCTTTTACGTGCGCTAAATAGTGATGTGTAACACACGGACCTCGGTTTATCGTCTCATCCGAAAGCTAGCGCCCAGACCACCACTCAGGGTCTAATGGATGGGAAAAGTTTTGGTCCAAACGGGTACGAACCCGCACACTCCGACCCGAACATTTTGCTTTCTAGGCAAGGCGCGTGACCACCTAGACCACCGATCCACGCTGTATCTTGTTAGAACAAATCAAAGCGCTTGTGATTTCACAACAAAGTCATGTTCCATGGGTCTTGTGAAACACTTTGAAGCCAAATAAATGTTTAGCCTACTCACCAGGGGAGAAGAAAAACTGTGATGGCACACAAATTGCTTTACAAATGACAGCAGGGTACATGTAAAGAAGAGCCATGATTGAGTGTTTAACTCCAGGCAGTGATGCTGGGAAAAGTGGAACATGTATAGGAGCTTCAGCTCATGCAGCACTGCAGTGCTCGTGTTGTTCTCTCTTGTGGCTTCAACAGAATTGTTCTATTGTGGGGATGGCCCGAGGCGCTGAAGTGAGAGACCTTCTGACTTTCTGGCTTCTGTCTACAAGTCCCTAAATCGGCGTACTTCCACTGGGATTCTAATATAATTTTAACAACAACGGAATGGAAAGTGGAGCCTGGCAGAGCCTGTCCCTTTTCAGATGTTTGCTTCTGTTACCTCCCACCCCCACCCTCCTGGGAGCACTAATGTGAATCTTGGAATTTTTTTAATATTATAATGCATTTAATCAGTCTCCAGCTTGCCTTGTGTGTTAACTTATAAACTTATATTATACATGACGGAAAATGAAATCAAAGCAATATTACTGTTTTGCCAGCATTTTAAGTTGACCTGTTAGATTAGTAAAAAATAAAACAACACAGTCAAAGCCCCACTTGGTTTTAAAACCTTTTCCCAAGGTAACTCACTGGCTACAGCAGTGCAGGGTAACCCACCATCTGCTAGCCCCTCCCTCCATGTTGATCGCCCAGTCAGTACTGGGTCACACTGGTTAGCATACAAATCATAATGCGCACAGTCACACTAGTTAGCATACAAATCATAATGCGCACAGTCACACTAGTTAGCGTACAAATCATAATGCGCACAGTCACACTAGTTAGCGTACAATTACAAATCATAATGCGCACAGTCACACTAGTTAGCATACAATTACAAATCATAATGCGCACAGTCACACTAGTTAGCATACAAATCATAATGCGCACAGCCACACTAGTTAGCATACAATTACAAATCATAATGCGCACAGTCACACTAGTTAGCATACAATTACAAATCATAATGCGCACAGCCACACTAGTTAGCACACAATTACAAATCATAATGCGCACAGTCACACTAGTTAGCATACAATTACAAATCATAATGCGCACAGCCACACTAGTTAGCATACAAATCATAATGCGCACAGTCACACTAGTTAGCATACAAATCATAATGCGCACAGTCACACTAGTTAGCATACAATTACAAATCATAATGCGCACAGCCACACTAGTTAGCATACAATTACAAATCATAATGCGCACAGCCACACTAGTTAGCACACAATTACAAATCATAATGCGCACAGTCACACTAGTTAGCATACAATTACAGATCATAATGCGCACAGCCACACTAGTTAGCATACAATTACAGATCATAATGCGCACAGCCACACTAGTTAGCATACAATTACAAATCGTAATGCGCACAGTCACACTAGTTAGCATACAATTACAGATCATAATGCGCACAGCCATTGCATGTGTACTGGAAAGAGAGGCTCTTTCCCCTAATTAACATAGGGATAGTGTTAGTTCACCAGAGGCTACTGCTAAGATTTGATTTGGAGCCCACCAGTTCATGGACCTATGAGATAGTCAAATTCTCCTTGTATTTTTTATAATTTGTATTTTGTACCACTTTATGTCACAGCAGATTTCTCTGCGTGAAATTCGGGCTGCTCTCCCCGGGGAGAGCACGTCACCACAAGTGCAGCGCCAACCCTTTTTTTTTTTTCTTTTTCCTGTCTGCAACTGTATTTGTTTCCCTATCAAAGTGGCTTTTTTCTACAGAATTTTGCTAAGGTCAACCCCCTTGTTGCCATGGGTTCTTTTACATGCACTAAATACTAAAATAGTGATGTGTAACACACGGGACCTCATTTTATTGTCTCATCCGAAAGACTAGTGCCCAGACCACCACTCAGGGTCTAATGGATGGGGAAAAAGTTTTGGGCCCAAACGGGGTACGAACCACTGCACACTCCGACCTGGACTTTTTGCTTTCTAGGCAAGGCACGTTACCACCTAGACCACCGATCCACCTTCCACTCAGCTGTAAAGTATTATGTTTAAAAATTATATGTCTGTGATTATTTGGTTTTTGTATGTTACGTGTGTTCAGGTCCATCGTTACATGAGCCATGGCGGACGAGCCCAAAGCAGAAGGGGCTGCCAAGTCGCCTGCAGGTTCCAAGGTAATGGAATGACTGCTTGTGAAATAAATGTATGTCACTTGTCAGTCACACATGAATGTATTGTACACACACAAGAATGCATGCTACATGTGCACACAAGCATGCACACACTCACACACTTACACACACACGCACACACACGCACACTCACACAAATGTGAGACCTGGGTTTGAACCCCGTTCATGAGTGGCTTTTCACACTGAAGTTAACATCACTGCCAACTCCTCTCCCCCCAAGAGCTTTTGAATGAGACTATAAGTATAAGGAGTGGCTTGGGATAATTCTGTAGGTGAAATCATGTTGTCTTCTGCAAAGTTCAGTGTTCCGGTCCTCTGTCCCGTCCTCTGAGTTGTCTTCTGCTAGTGTCACAAACAATGTGGCAGGTTTTGTCATTGCGTTCCTCAGAACAACTGTCGCCCCTTTCACCACCATCGCTGTGTTTGTAACACTGCGGTCTGTCCATCCACCGTCAATTCACTGTAGGGCACTGTCACAGACAGGGGTTGATGTCAGCCACTAGTGCCAGAGACAGGTGGGCAGAACGCACTGCACATGCAGTCTGGCCTTCACAACAAGGACTGTCAACAAGCTTGGCCAACATGTTGGGGATTGTGGAATTTTCTTGTTTCTATACATGTACGTATACATTATACTGGGAGGTATGGGAGAAACAGACCAGATGGAGACGAAACATTTACCTGTTGTCTTCGCACACAAGAGGCATTAGTTTATTTATAAACTTGTCTGCTCTTCTTTTGTCCCTGGCCACTTGTGCTGCGCTTTTCTTTCTGCACACAGCACTGTGGTTTTGAACAGGCTGACTGTGTTTCTGGGGGTTGAGGGGTTGTTGTTGACGGATGCAGAACTACCACCATCTGTCTTTACCTACCCTTAATTTTAACCCTCTTAGTCCCAACTCGGGATTGCCAGGATTGAATAGTTACTCTGTGTGTGTGTGTGTGTGTGTGTGTGTGTGTGTGTGTGTGTGTGTGTGTGTGTGTGCAGCTTGAGTCTTTGTCAAGAGGACTCATCAAGTTTGTCAAAAACAGATGCTTCTTTGCAAGAGAACGGCAAAGAATGATGGTGAGTCTGCTGTCAGTGTGTGTGTAAGCGCTTGATTTGTTTTTGCAAGATATAGCGCTATACAAATTCATGTATATATTATTAGTGTCAGTGTTGCTGGTTTTCTGGTGTGTGTGTAAGGGGGGTGGGGGGGGGGGAGGGTATGTTAGGGGGAGGACGGGGTGGAGTTTGTTCAGGTAGGTGGGTCTGATGTGTGTGATGAATGTGTGTGTGTTTTGTTTGTGTGTGTGTGTGTGGTGTGTGTTGTGTGTGTGTGTGTGTGTGTGTGTGTGTGTGTGTGTGTGTCTGTCTGTCTGTCTGTCTGTCTGTCTGTCTGTCTGTCTGTTGTGTGTGTGTGTGTGTCTGTCTGTTGTCTGTCTGTCTGTGTCTGTCTGTGTCTGTGTGTCTGGTGTATGTGTGTGTGTGTGGTGTGTGTGTGTGTGTGTAGGTGTGTGTGTGTAGCGTGTGTGTTATGTGTGCATTTACATGCTTTTTACTAACTACAGACATGGATGTGCTGTACATTGTGAATACATTTGTGTCCTTGATGTAAGACACACATAGCATGCATGTTTTACAGTTGAGTAGGAATTATGTGGTGTTTAAACACATCAATAGATCTTCCACTCTCCTTTTGAAGCAAACTTGATAAATTCATACCAGATGATATTGGAATGCTTATAGTTTGAAATGCATTGTACTAGAAGTCCATCTTTGCTCTTCAAGACAGGAGAACACTGAATCTTGGTGGTTGAGCACTGTCAATGTTGTTGGGCGATTCCCCAGCTTAACACTCAAGGAGGTCACCCTGAACATGCACTGGTCTCACTCTTCACTCACTACGAATCACTATGAGAGTCACTGTAAACTTGCACACTCTGGATGAGAGATTTGCGTGAACGGCTGTTTTACAGTACCCTGCCATGTATTGTAGGCAGCCATACTTGTTGTGTTCACTTCAGAGAAGTTTCTCCTTGAATGGCGAGTACACGGTTGGTTATGCTGGGGGCATACATAATACCTGTCAATATAGTGATGGGTGAAGGTGATCTCAACACAGCATTTCAAATCATAATTTTAGCATAGACTTGTTTTAGCACTGCACCTTCAGATATGTAGAGTGAGTCTATAAAATTCCATATTTACAATTACTGTTACCATTCAGCACCTGCTTACATCAGCACCAGCGGCAGGATAACGCGCTGTGTGGTTAGAACTTATGACGTAGCGCTCGTGGTCTGATGGCCGGGGTTTGAACCTCCATAGAGGCGCCTGTTTAGGGATTTTTACCCGTAACACAAGTACTGACCCCACTCCCCCCATAATTTCTTTGGATGAGACTATTTTATATTTAAACCAAGACTCCCTGTATAGAACATCTCGCATATATATACCATGTAAAACATCTGTTCCATTAAATGCTGTTGAGAAGATTGTAGCCAGCCATTTGTGCAGTGGGAATTGGATAGACAAAATTGTTTTAAAAAAAAAGCAAAAAAAAAAGCACTGGACACAGGTGTTGTGTTTAAAAGAACTTCCCCATTTATTTATTTTTTATTTTTTTTTTTATTCTTTTTATCGTGAGGATAACAGAATAAGCACATGGCTTTTTTTCCCCGGTCCCCGGTGTATGCAGTTTGAACATTGTCAGTTGTTCCACCGGCACACGATGGCCTACTCTTACGAAAAGCGGCAGGAATTTAGCGTACTGAGGAAAAGTAGTGAGGAAAGACAATGTGCATGGTACAACTTCTCAATCATTTTGAAAATGACTTATCAAAGATTCAAATTAAAAAAAAAAAAAAAAAAAGAATGAAAATAAATTCAGAGAAAATGTCTTTCAGTGGCAGCATTGTAGGCATTTCGTGTAGAACCATGCCTTTGTCCTGACCTGACTAGAGTTTCGGCTCCTGGATGCAGCCCTCTCAAAGGTCCCGGCGGTGATTGAAACTCACCTGCTGTTGGTACCTTCAGCAAGACACTTTTCAAAATTTAAATAGGTCAATTGCATTCAAAGGAAATTTGATATATCCTGTGGCCTTTTGAAGTGCCCTCAAAGACAATGATAGAAAAGAGAAAGAAAATATGCTTAGAATATATGTTGAAAAAAAAAAAAAATTTTAAAAAAATAAGCACTAGGAATCTTTGTGCCTTATTTTGGGGAATTAAATGGATAGCAAGGGAAAGTCATAAAGTTTGTATCCAGCCAAGGTGGTCAGTCTTAGCATGGAATAAACCCAAACATTGCAATACACTTTAAGTGCATGCACATGCAGTGAAGTTGGGAAAAAAATATAAATGGCCTACACTTGGGTCTACTAGAGATGCTAATTCACCACTTGACCACAAAGTATACTGGTGAAAAAGTAGTGAGGAAAGACAAGTGCACGGTACCAACTTCTCATCATTTGAAAATGACTTATCAAAGATTCAAATTAAAACAAATAAAACAAAAAAGAAATTGAAATAAATTCTAGGATAATGTCTTTCAGTAGGCAGCATGTAGGCATTTCTGTGTAAGAACCATCCTTGGCCTGACAACTCGCTAGTTCGGCTCCTGAAAGACCCATCAGAGGTCCCGACGTGATTGAAAACTCCACCATGCTGTGGTACCTTACAGCAAGACACTTTTCAAAATTTAAAAGTGTCAATTGCATTCAAAGGAATATTGATATTCTGTGGCCTTTTGAAGATTGCCCTCAAAGACAATGTAAAAGAGAAAAAAATATGCTTAAATATGTTTGAAAAAAAAAAAAAATTTGTACTATGACAAATAAGCACTAGTGAATCTTTGTGCTTAAGTTTGGGATTCTATTAAAATGGGCAAGGGATGGTCATAAGTTTGTATCCAGCCTAAGTTGTCTTTGCTGGTAATAACCTAACAATTGCTATAACTTTAAGTGCATGCACGGTCAAGATGAAGTTGGGAAAAAAATATCAATGACCTACACTGGATCACTAGAGATTGCAATTCCCCTTGACCACAAGTAACTGGGAAAAGTAGTGAGGAAAGACAAGTGCAGGTACCAACTTCTCAATCATTTTGAAAATGACTTATCAAAGATTCAAATTAAAAAAAAAAAAAAAAAAAAAAAAAAAATGAAAATAAATTCTAGAGAATAATGTCTTTCAGTGGCAGCATTGTAGGCATTTCTGTGTAAGAACCATGCCTTTGGCCTGACCTGACTCGAGTTTCGGCTCCTGGATGAGCCCTCATCAGAGGTCCCGGCGGTGATTGAAACTCCACCTGCTGTGGTACCTTACAGCAAGACACTTTTCAAAATTTAAAAGTGTCAATTGCATTCAAAGGAATATTTGATATTCCTGTGGCCTTTTGAAGCTGCCCTCAAAAGACAATGATAAAAAGAGAAAGAAAATATGCTTAGAATATATGTTGAAAAAAAAAAAAAAATTTGTATAAGACAAAATAAGCACCTAGTGAATCTTTGTGCCTTAAGTTTGGGGATCCTATTAAAGGATGCAAGGGAGGTCATAAAGTTTGTATCCAGCCAAGTGGTCAGTCTTAGCTGGATAATAACCCAAACATTGCAATACACTTTAAGTGCATGCACAGGCAAGAGAAGTTGGGAAAAAAATATAAATGGCCTACACTTGGATCTACTAGAGATGCAATTCCCACTTGACCACAAAGTATTACTGAGGAAAAAGTAGTGAGGAAAGACAAGTGCAGGTACCAACTTCTCAATCATTTTGAAAATGACTTATCAAAGATTCAAATTAAAAAAAAAAAAAAAAAAAGAAATGAAAATAAATTCTAGAGAATAATGTCTTTCAGTGGCAGCATTGTAGGCATTTCTGTGTAAGAACCATGCCTTTGGCCTGACCTGACTCGAGTTTCGGCTCCTGGATGAGCCCTCATCAGAGGTCCCGGCGGTGATTGAAACTCCACCTGCTGTGGTACCTTACAGCAAGACACTTTTCAAAATTTAAAGTGTCAATTGCATTCAAAGGAATATTTGATATTCCTGTGGCCTTTTGAAGCTGCCCTCAAAAGACAATGATAAAAGAGAAAGAAAATATGCTTAGAATATATGTTGAAAAAAAAAAAAAAATTTGTATAAGACAAAATAAGCACCTAGTGAATCTTTGTGCCTTAAGTTTGGGGATCCTATTAAAGGATGCAAGGGAGGTCATAAAGTTTGTATCCAGCCAAGTGGTCAGTCTTAGCTGGATAATAACCCAAACATTGCAATACACTTTAAGTGCATGCACAGGCAAGAGAAGTTGGGAAAAAAATATAAATGGCCTACACTTGGATCTACTAGAGATGCAATTCCCACTTGACCACAAAGTATTACTGAGGAAAAAGTAGTGAGGAAAGACAAGTGCAGGTACCAACTTCTCAATCATTTTGAAAATGACTTATCAAAGATTCAAATTAAAAAAAAAAAAAAAAAGAAATGAAAATAAATTCTAGAGAATAATGTCTTTCAGTGGCAGCATTGTAGGCATTTCTGTGTAAGAACCATGCCCTTTGGCCTGACCTGACTGAGTTTCGGCTCCTGGATGAGCCCTCATCAGAGGTCCCGGCGGTGATTGAAACTCCACCTGCTGTGGTACCTTACAGCAAGACACTTTTCAAAATTTAAAAGTGTCAATTGCATTCAAAGGAATATTTGATATTCCTGTGGCCTTTTGAAGCTGCCCCCAAAAGACAATGATAAAAAGAGAAAGAAAATATGCTTAGAATATATGTTGAAAAAAAAAAAAAAATTTGTATAAGACAAAATAAGCACCTAGTGAATCTTTGTGCCTTAAGTTTGGGGATCCTATTAAAGGATGCAAGGGAGGTCATAAAGTTTGTATCCAGCCAAGTGGTCAGTCTTAGCTGGATAATAACCCAAACATTGCAATACACTTTAAGTGCATGCACAGGCAAGAGAAGTTGGGAAAAAAATATAAATGGCCTACACTTGGATCTACTAGAGATGCAATTCCCACTTGACCACAAAGTATTACTGAGGAAAAAGTAGTGAGGAAAGACAAGTGCAGGTACCAACTTCTCAATCATTTTGAAAATGACTTATCAAAGATTCAAATTAAAAAAAAAAAAAAAAAAAAGAAATGAAAATAAATTCTAGAGAATAATGTCTTTCAGTGGCAGCATTGTAGGCATTTCTGTGTAAGAACCATGCCTTTGGCCTGACCTGACTCGAGTTTCGGCTCCTGGATGAGCCCTCATCAGAGGTCCTGGCGGTGATTGAAACTCCACCTGCTGTGGTACCTTACAGCAAGACACTTTTCAAAATTTAAAAGTGTCAATTGCATTCAAAGGAATATTTGATATTCCTGTGGCCTTTTGAAGCTGCCCTCAAAAGACAATGATAAAAAGAGAAAGAAAATATGCTTAGAATATATGTTGAAAAAAAAAAAAAAAATTGTATAAAGACAAAATAAGCACCTAGTGAATCTTTGTGCCTTAAGTTTGGGGATCCTATTAAAGGATGCAAGGGAGGTCATAAAGTTTGTATCCAGCCAAGTGGTCAGTCTTAGCTGGATAATAACCCAAACATTGCAATACACTTTAAGTGCATGCACAGGCAAGAGAAGTTGGGAAAAAAATATAAATGGCCTACACTTGGATCTACTAGAGATGCAATTCCCACTTGACCACAAAGTATTACTGAGGAAAAAGTAGTGAGGAAAGACAAGTGCAGGTACCAACTTCTCAATCATTTTGAAAATGACTTATCAAAGATTCAAATTAAAAAAAAAAAAAAAAAAGAAATGAAAATAAATTCTAGAGAATAATGTCTTTCAGTGGCAGCATTGTAGGCATTTCTGTGTAAGAACCATGCCTTTGGCCTGACCTGACTCAAGTTTCGGCTCCTGGATGAGCCCTCATCAGAGGTCCCGGCGGTGATTGAAACTCCACCTGCTGTGGTACCTTACAGCAAGACACTTTTCAAAATTTAAAAGTGTCAATTGCATTCAAAGGAATATTTGATATTCCTGTGGCCTTTTGAAGCTGCCCTCAAAAGACAATGATAAAAAGAGAAAGAAAATATGCTTAGAATATATGTTGAAAAAAAAAAAAAAATTTGTATAAGACAAAATAAGCACCTAGTGAATCTTTGTGCCTTAAGTTTGGGGATCCTATTAAAGGATGCAAGGGAGTCATAAAGTTTGTATCCAGCCAAGTGGTCAGTCTTAGCTGGATAATAACCCAGGATTTAGCGTGTGCGCAAGATGTTCTGCGTGCGTTCGCACACGGGGCCTCGGTTTAAAGTCTCATCCGAAGGATTTTTTGGGGAGAGTGGAATCAGCACTGATGTTAACTCCAGGAGAAAAATTTCCTCGACCGGACTCGAACCCGGGTCGTCAAATTGCCAGCGCAATGTTCTGACCACTAGGCTATCCGTCCCAGAGTTGGAATGCAGCTCCGTTAATGGTGGGTCAAAAACGTCACACACGCACAATCTCTGTATTAGGGAACTGCAGAGCTGGGCTCTAGCCGAGGAACAAAAACAAAAACAAAACAAAACAAAACAAAACAAAACCCTAAATAAAAACATCAGTAACTCAGCATGATATTTCAAACCTGACAGCAGTTTGAAAGCCAAAGCCATGTCCCTTTGCCTGTCAATAACTGACAAAGTTTTTTGGCATGGGCTCAGTTTTTGCATGGTTGGTTGAACCTTGTGTGCATAATGTATGATGGGAACCTCTCGGGCATGGCCGTTTTCCCCACAAGAAAGCCCTAAATTATCAATACCCGCAGAGTTTGGGGGGGGGGGGCAGAGCAATTTGTGTGGGGAAGAGTGTTCTGAAGAAGAAGATCTTTTGAAAAAAGAGTGCTGGTAAAGTGTAAGCTATGCTCCTGAGTGAGTGTTTCTTTTCATGTTGAAATGTCAAGAGTTGTGGACTAAGTCAAGTGAAATTAGATGAAATAAAAGAAAGAAGCGTGTTGTGCGTAGCTCACATCATTCATGAGAAGAGAAAGCTAGAAGGAGGGTCATTTATTTTATAGGCACCACTGTATTTCTGTTTGTTTACAAAACAATCCCCACACACTCACATGGGGGTGGGATAGCCTAGTGGTCAGAACAGTGCACTCACAATCTGACAACCCAGGTTCGAATCCCATTCGAGGGAATTTTTCTCCTGGAGTTAACAGCAGTGCTGACTCCACTCTCCCCAAAAGTCTTTCGGATGAGACTGTAAACTGAGGCCCCATGTGCGAACCCACGCAGAACATCTTGTGCACACGTTAAATCATGTTCCGCTTTTCGTAAGAGTAGGTCATTGTGTGCCGGTGGGAACAGATGACATGATTTACAAAACTGCATACACACGGGGACTGAATGAAAAAAGTATAAGAGTGCTTATCCCATTATCCTCGATATAAAAGAATTTAAAACAAAACCAAAAAAAAGAAAGTCTGTGTCTCTTGGGCAATGTTTGAAAAGGTCTGGAAGATCCCATCCCTCTCCAGGTGCCTGAGTGATTTACATGTATAGCAAGTTGTATAATTTACATTAAGTTTGCCACCTGGAGTACTGGTAAAAATCACAAAAATGATTTTTAATCAAGTGCCTTTTTTGGGATGAAGGATGATGTGTGTGTGTGCGCCATGCATTTTACAGAGGTGTTCTCAACAGCAGAGGATAGCACTAGCAGTGGTAATTTGTCTTTTAAAAAAATATTCGAGGGCTTTTTCATGGTTGAAGGTTCATTCAGTGTGCATTTTCTTTTGTGGCTTTCTTCTCCTTTTTTTCTCTGTGGAATAAATTTGTTGAACTTATATATGGTTTTGGGTCTGTTGTTGTTGTTGTTGGGTGTTCCCCAGCTGAACACCCTGGGGGTCACCCACAATGTGCACTCTGTCTCCCTCATCCCAGCTGGGAATGACTGTGGGACCTTAAGTGCACACTGGGTGAGGAGATTGCCTGCATTCAGGGCTGCTTGCTTTTAAGTCTGTTCAGTTGGCCATGTAGGCAGCCATACTTCTGTCTCAGGGTTGTTGTTTTTTTCAACTTTGAAGGAGAGTGCAGGTTGTTATGTTAATTAAGAGCTTGTCATGGCTGAAGACAAATCTTTAAACATAACATTTTACAACGTGAACAACATGTTGATGTAAGCCTTGGCACTTAGCTTACATTGGTCAGTATTAACTGACACAGCTTTTGACCTGAGCCTTCTTGGATATAACAGAAGGTGAAGTTTTCTTCTTGTGGAAATGAATATTTGGCACTCAGCAGGTTTTTCAGTGTTCTCAGACAGGCACAAGTGCAGAGAGAGGGAGAGAGAGAGGGAGGGGGGGGGGAGGTGAGATGTGCATGCTTGTGGAGCAGGTACACCTACACAATTTACACACACACACACCCACACACACACACACACACACACACACACACACACACACCACCACACACAACACACACACACACACACACACACACACACACACACACACACACACACATGATGATAAATTGATATTATATAATGAATGCACATCTTGTATTTTTATAACCTGTCTTCCCATCACCTCTGTATTCTTCCTGTGGGGTTCCTTCTTCTTCCTCCTCCTCCTCCCCCTCCTCCCCCTGTATTTTGCTCTCAAATCAAAATGGGAGAGGTGGTGCTGGGAATGACTGAGAGTATGACGTCATGTTCACCATGTTTGGAATGCAGCTGGGAGCTGGCCCTTTTTTTAATTTTATATAAATTTATTTATTTTAGTCTTTTATATCGAGGATAGTGGAATAAGCGCTCATGTGCTGTTTTACATCCAGTCTCTGTGTGAATGCAGTTTTGTAAATCTTGTCATCTGTTCCCACCAGCACAGAATGGCCTACTCTTATGAAAAGTGGAACAGGATTTTATGTGTGCGCAAGATGTTCTGCATGCGTTCGCACACTGGGCCTCGGTTTATAGTCTCATCCGAAGAATTTGTGGAGAGAGTGGAGTTAGCACTGATGTTAACTCTAGGGGAAAATCCCCTTGAACAGGAATCGAACCCGGGTTGTCAAATTGCGAGCGTAATGTTCTGACCACTAGGCTTTCCCGTCCCCTTCATGGATGAAAGGCTAGAATCTAGACTAAAGGCTGGGTTAGAGGCAGGAAGGTGGCAGGAGAGTGAGGTTGTTCACCTGCCTAACAAGTAAACTGTGAGGTTCTGGGTTCAATTCCCAGCCTTGCCCTTTCTTCACAGTTTGACGAAAACAAACTGAACATAATTAATATCAAAAAACCTTGGGATGAGACATAAACTGAGGCCTTGTCTGTGAACGCAGGCAGAACATTTTGCACACACGTTAGAAACCCGTCGTGTCCCCCCCTTTCAGAAGTGTAGGCTATTTTGTGTCTGTAGGAAAGGATGACAAAATTTTTAAAAATACATACACACAGGTGCTGTGTTCAGACACCATCCCTGAAGTTTGAATACAGCTACCACCCTGCATGTATGTGTACACAACAATCCCGGCATTGGTGAACCTCAGAGCTCTTGCCAAGGAACAACAGCTTGTGCACACGTTAAATCCTGTTCTGCTTTTCGTAAGAGTTGGCCATTGTGTGCCGGTGGGAACAGGTGACGATATTTACAAAACCCCATACACACAGGAACTGGATGAAAAAAAGCACACGAGTGCTTATTCTATTATCCTCGATATAAAAGAATAAATAAATAAATAAATAAATAAATAACATAAGGGGAAGTAAAAAGTCAAAGTCAAAATTTTATGGTACATTGAGTAAGCATTAAATTTACTTTTTTTCATCATCAGAAGTAAGTGTGGGTGATGCTTAATCCGAGGGTCATGGGGTTTTTTGCTGTTGTTGTTGTTTTTGCTGTTGGGCATTCTTTAGCTTAACACCCTGGGTGGGAGGGTGACTGGGTGACCCAGAATATGCGCTCTGTCTCACTCGTTCATTATTCGCTGGAAATTACTCTGTGTGTGTGTGTGTGTGTGTGTGTGTGTGTGTGTGTTGTGTTGTGTTGTGTTGTGTTGTGTTGTGTGTGTGTGTTGTGTGTTGTGTTGTTGTGTTGTGTGTGTGGTGTTTGTGTTGTGTGTGTGTGTGTGTGTGTTGTGTGTGTTGTGTGTTTTGTGTGTGTTGTGTGTGGTGTGTGTGTGTGTGTTTTGTTGTTTGTGTGTGTGTGTGTGTGTGTGTGTTGTGTGTGTGTGTGTGTGTGTGTGTGTGTGTGTGTGTGTGTTTTGTGTGTGTGGTGTGTGTGTGGTGTGTGTTTTGTGTGTTGGTGTGTGTGTTGTGTTGGTGTGTGTTGTGTGTGTTGTGTTTGTGTGTGTGTGTGTGTGTGTGTGTGTGTGTGTGTGTGTGTGTGTGTGTGTGTGTGTTGTGGGTGTGTGTGTGTGTTTGTGTGTGTGTGTGTTGTGTTGTTTGTGTTTTAATTTATTTTTAAATCTTTTATATCGAGGATGATAGAATAAAAACATAATGTGCTTTTTTACATTCAGCCCCCATGTGTGTGCAGTTTTGTAAATTTTGTCATCTTTCCCCATCGGCACACAATGGCCTACTCTTTTGAAAAGCAGAACAGGATGTAATGTGTGCGCTAGATGTTCTGCATGTGTTTGCACACAGGGCCTCGGTTTATAGTCTCATCCAAAGGACTTTTGGGGAGAGTGGAGTCTGCACTGATGTTAACCCCAGGGGAAAATGCCCCTTTAACAGGATTCAAACCCAGGTTGTCAGATTGCGAGCTTAATTAATCTTCTAACCACTAGGCTATCCTCTGTGTGTGTGTCTGTGTGTATGCGTGTGTGTGTGAATGTAAGATCTGGTGATTTTATTTGTGAACGGTTGCATGCGCATGGATGATTTAAATGCAAGTGCTTTAATTTGTTTGCTTTACAAGATTTAGCGTTTATAAAAAATTCCTTATATTATTATGATTATTTTTGTTAATTAATTTATTACTATATTTATTAGCATCATCATCATCATCGTCATCGTCATCATTGTTGTTGTTGTTGTTGTTGTTGTTGTTGTTTTCTTCTTCTTCTTCTTCTTCTTCTTCTTCTTCTTCTTCTTCTTCTTCTTCTTCTTCTTCTTGCTGTGTTGTTGTTGTTGTTATTTTCGTTGTCATCATCATTGTTGTTGTTATAATCATCATTGTCATCGTCATCGTCGTCATCATCATTGTTGTTGTTATTATCTTATTATAATCATAATAATATTTACTATTATCATTATTATTATTCATTATAATTAATACCTATATCATTGTCACCATCATCATTAGTGTTATCGTCATTGTTGTTATCATTTTATTGTGTTGTTTTTTTAAACAGGGCTACAGAAGAAGTTGGCAGAAACAGGGGAGGGACCAGCTTCCTCCACAGACAGCCAAGGCAGCGAGGAGAGGGTGAAGGTAGGGGATTTTCACTGGGGGGGGATAGCGGGGGCTTTTTAGCATTCAGTATAAGTGCTAGGTCTGTATGTCTACATATATATATATATATATATTATATAATATATATATAAATCCCCTTTTCTCTTTGTGTCTGGAGGAAGTGATGGCATGCGTTTTTCT
>CM060347.1:14387632-14442632 GCA_030674155.1 Stramonita haemastoma | reverse complement strand
AACCTGGCAAAGACAAGAGACAGCAGAGATGACGCGCTGTGTGTAAACACTGGGGGGAGGGGGTGGGGGGTCAATGACAGCCTTGCGCCGTGGTCACGCTGTATTGATTTTCTCCTTGTTTCTCCCCCACAGGATCTGGAACAGCAGCTGGAAACACTCGGCCATGAGAGAGACGACATCTTCCACAAGTTCTGTGCAGCAGAGAAATCCAATCAGGTAGTTACTGAAATGGGTCAGATAACAGGAAGGTAACAGCCGTGTTGTTTTAGAATGGACATGGTTAGACAACGGAAACATGCTGCTGTTACTATTAGCCAAGTTAGAACAGAAACATATCAAGTTATGTTGTTTTAGAATGGACATGGTTAGACAGCGGAAACATACTGCTGTTACTATTAGCCAAGTTAGAACAGAAACATAATTATTAGCCGAGTTAGGATGTTTTAGAAATGAAGTGGTGAAACAACAGAAAATATATTACTGTTAGTATTAGCCAAATTAGAACAGAAAGATATTAGCCAAGTTATGTTTGTTTTAGTATTGAATTGCTAGTACCGTACAGAAGCATATTAGCCAAGTTATGTTGTTTAAATATTAAAATGCTTATACCATGCAGAAAGAAATTAGCCAAGTTATGTTGTTTAAATATTGAAATGCTCATACCATGCAGAAAGACATTAGCCAAGTTATGTTGTTTTAGTATTGGAAGAGAATTTTTTCAAAATGTAAATTTACATAACTTTGGTTATGAGAGATGTATGAGAAAATAGAATCCTTGTGTGATGTGTTGTCGGTGAATGGTGTATGGTGTGGTATAGTGGAAACACACCTGCCTAGAAACCAAACAGTCTGGGTTCAAAGTGCGGGGTGGTTTGATCCCTGTTTGTCTCTGAAAATTTCCCCCATCTACTAGACCGTGAGTGGTGGCCTGGGTGCTAGTCTTTCAGATGAGACTATAAACTGAGGTCCTGTGTGCAACATGCATTTAGTGCATGTAAAAGAATCCACGGCAGCAAGAGAGTTGTCCCAGGAAAAATTCTGTAAAAAAAACCAAACACTGTCCTAGGCACAGTGCTCAAATCCAGCAGAACTCAGTCAGTCAAGGGCCCAGGGCCCAGTGCTAAAACAAGCCCCTTCCTTTGACCATGTCTCAGTGCGGTCAGTTCCTGCTGCAGTCAGCCCCAGCTGGGGTGGGATGGACAGCAGCTGAGAGGGGCTGACAGTGGGGGACACTGACTGACAGCTGTGTAGGGAAACAAACACACATGCAGACAGGGGAAAAAAAAAGGTGGCGCTGCTCTTGTGGCGACATGCTCTCCCTGTGGAGAGCAGCCCAAATTTCAGGCAGAGAAGTCTGCCATGACTTACAGTGGTACATACATTACAATAGTTTCTCTGTGTGTTTCTGTATGTTTGTGTGAAAAGAAGCTTTGTATGTATCCATTTACCCTCGGTTGGTAAACTTGCATTCATACTCACTGATCAGCTAAAAAATTGTTATTCCTTGGCTAGAGCTGTGAGGTTCCCCAAAGGTGAGATTCTGCGTGTGCCACCTTTTTTTGCCCACCATGAAGGTTGACGCTTTCCGACTCCAGGGATGTATGCTGGGAATGTTTGTGCCTCCATAACCTGCTGAACACTGACGTGAATTGTAGGATCTTTAACGTGCATACCGGATCATCTGCATGCGCATATATATATATATGCATAAAGGGAATTACGGCACAGGCAGGTCTGCACTTGAAGTTGACCTGGGAGATTGTAAAAATGCCCACCCTTACTTCACCAGATGCCGCCGAGAGATTCAAACCTCTACAGCTTCATGAACCCATTGATTTATTTATTTCTATTTTCTTGATTTATTCTTTTATATTGAGGATAGTGGAATAACACTCATGTGCTTTTTTACATCCAATCCCCATGTATATGCAGTTTTGTAAATCTTGTCATCTGTTCCCACTGGCACACAGTGGCCTTCTCTTACAAAATGCGGAACAGGATTTAACGTGTGCACAAGATGTTCTGCATGCGTTCGCACACAGGGCTTCAGTTTAAGACTCATTTGAAGGACTTTAGGGGGGGGGGGGGGGAGAGTGGAGTCAGCACTGATGTTAACTCCAAGGGAAAAATTCTCTTGAACGGGAATTGCACCCGAGTTGTCAAATTGGGGATTGTAGTTGAACAGTCTTGACCACTCAGCTATGGTGTCGGCCAGCTGATATGGTATGACTC
This sequence comes from Stramonita haemastoma, assembly GCA_030674155.1. NCBI lineage: Eukaryota > Metazoa > Mollusca > Gastropoda > Neogastropoda > Muricidae > Stramonita > Stramonita haemastoma. The sequence continues at coordinate 14,440,400 of CM060347.1, read as the reverse complement.
AGTGAATCAAGACATTTATTTATTTATTTATTTATTCTTTTATATCGAGGATAATGGAATAAGCACTCATGTGCTTTTTTACATCCAGTCCCCATGTGTATGCAGTTTTACGAAAAGCAGAACAGGATTTAAGATGTGTGCAAGATGTTCTGCGTGCGTTTGCACACGGGGCCACGGTTTACAGTCTCATGGGAAGGACCTTTGGGTAGAGTGGAGTCAGCACTGATGTTAACTTCAGGGGAAAGACCTGATGACTGGGGGGTGGTGGGTGCAGGCGCTGACAGAGCAGCTGGAGTGCATGGAGACCAAGGACGCCTCCCTCACCTCCTCCCTGCACTGCATGCAGCAGGACCAGGTCAGGCTGACCCAGCACAACCAGGTACACATGCACCCACCCTGCTGTCTCTGCTTATAGATAGATAGATAGATATATATATTTTTTTTTTTTTATAGATATAGATAAATATATATAGATAGATATATAGTTAGAAATATAGATAGATAGATAGATAAATATGTATATAGATTTTTTTTTCTTCTTCTTCAATTTTTTTCTCTAATTTTTTTTTTCTTATGTGCTCATTTCCTTCAATTTTCTTTTTTTTTTTTAACAAGATCTCCATTTTGACATGCATTTCTATGATGTTACAACGATTGTTTATGTTATTTTTCTGGGGGGTTTTGTGTAGTTTCATAAATTTGCTGTTAATTTGTTTTCATTGTTATGATTTTCTTTGACTGAAGGCTGGAGGTAAAAGAAGCTGTTATGTGTGCTTATTCTTTTCCCTTAATACAAGGTTTAAAGTTTCAGTTTGCTTCCTTTACCCCCTTTTACCTCACTGCTGCTGCCAGACCTCCATCAGCTGTGTTCGATTCATTTTCTTTTTTCTTCTTTTTTCTTTCTTTTTTTTTTTGGGGGGAGGGGGGAGTTCTTAGGCTAGATTTCCCGGGGTTCACCAAAGGTGAGATGGACATTGATTGAGTGAAGATTGAGGTTTGGGTTTTATCTCATTTTATGTGTGATTGATGTGGGTTTTCCCACAATGCGGTGGCCGTCCTGGGTTGACCCTTATGGTTGATGACCAGGGCGTCGATACAAGCAAGGACAGTCGAGTTGGTTTTATTCCCCGTTTTAATCTATATATAGTTGCACAGTTTTAATACGAGTTATAAAATGTGATGAGATGACAGCCCCGATATGGCCTGTGTGGTCGGCGGGGCTCTAAGCAACATCATTGGATTGGAGTGGAGACTCAAGACTGTCTCTTAGTTACGGCCAGGTAGTGTGAGTGAGACATGAATGAAGATTATGGGTGACCCGCTTCAAGGTGTTAAGCTGTGGAGTGCCCAACTGTGAAGAAATCTTGTTTTGGTTTTATCTTATTTTATGTGTGGTTGATGTGGGTTTTTTCCCACAATGCAGTGAGTGATCAGGACACTGATACAAGGAAGGACAGTAGAGCTGGTTTTAGACTCCGTTTTGATCCATAGATCATTGCATGATTTTATTCTAAGATTTAAAATTTGACAAGATGACAGCCCCAGTATGGCCTGTGTGGTCGGTGGGGCTATAAACAACATGATTGGATTGATTGGAAGGGGGGATGGGGAGGGGGGTTGGCCACCTTGAATTGTCTGTTGTTCCACATGACAGTTTGAGGCAGTGAAGTCCTCTTCTCTTCTCTGCTTTCCCTTACTGGGTAGGATGTGTAGCTGACACTCTTCTCCTGTGCCTGTCACTCTGCAGGAGGTCTGCCTGCTGGCCTCAGCCCACACATTGTGACTTCAAACCAACTTGTTTTAACATACAGGGTGTATGTTAAGTATGTTCGTGTTTCCGTAACCAACCAAACTCTGACATAAAAATATGGGGTCTTTAACGTGCATATTGGATCATATTTGACGCGGTGAGGTCTGAATCGTTTCAGGAGCTGGAGGAGCAGTTGAAGCAGTACCAAGGAGAGAGGTCACAAGGTGAAGGTCAGCTGGCAGAGGTCAAGGCCGCCAGAGATGACCTTTTGAAGAAGGTGGAAGAGCTGACGTCGTCTCTGACTGTGAGTTTGTTCGGGGGGTTTTTTAGTGTGTGCTGTGTGTGGTTTTTGTGTGAAGTGTTTATACTTTTTTTGAATGTGTTGTGTGTTCTGTCTGTAGTGTTAAAACTTCTTCTTTTTTTTTTACACTTTTGTTTTGTTTGCTCTGAGTTTTATCTTTAAACTTGTTTACTGTTTGCAAATTAAAAATTTTTTTTTTAGACATTTAGTATGTGTGTGTGTGTGTGTGTGTGCGCATGTGCGTGCGTGCATGTGTGCATGTGTGCGTGCATGTGTGTGGACACAGCCATTAAGTGTCTGACAAGTCAGGCCCAGCACTCCAGACTTTGGCATGGGAGAGAATTGTTATCTTTGAAGTCTTTCTGAAAAAAAAAAAAGTCAGGAGAATGAACTAAGAAGGCAGAACATAGACAAAAGAAAAAGGTGACAGGAAGAAAAGGAACAAGGCAGAAACATAGAGAAGGATAGAAAAAGGGAAATTCCTAGCACAGAATTTCCAGAAGGTGGGGATGCTATATATACTGACCGAGCTCCCTGCATCCCCAAGGGGCACAGGGCACAAATCTGGCATAACTCAGTCAAGGGAACAGATGACATTTACAAAACTGCATACACACGGGGACTGGATGTAAAAAAGCACAAGAGTGCTTATTCCGTTACCCTCGATATAAAAGTATAAATCAATCAAATAAATCAAATCCGTGCTAAAATCAGCACACCCCTTTCTGTTACCAAGTCCAAGTGTGGTCAGTTCCTGCTGTCAGCGGCACCAGCTGGGCTGAGATGGGACAGAATGGAATGGACAGCAGTTGAGAACGGTTGAAAGTGGGGGAAAACTGATAGCTGTTCAGAGGGGGGAGGGGGGGCAATTATTATTATTATATTAAAATGGGTAGGCGCTGCACTTGTGGTGACACGCTCTCCCCGGGAAGAGCAGCCCGAACTTCACACAGAGAAATCTGCTGTGACATAAAGTGGTACAAAATACAAAAAATACAAATATTCATTTATTTATATATATATTTATTTATTCTTTTATATTGAGAACAACGGAACAAGCACTCACCAATTATCTGTAGGTGAGACATTTTTTTGTTGTTGCACTGCAGACTCTGCAAGAGGAACACCACCAGCAAGAGACGGCCATCGCCGACCTGAAGAAGACGCTGGAGGAGAAGGCCAGCCTGGAAGCGGAACACCACACCCTCCAGTCCACCCTCTCCTCCGCCGAAGCCACCATCGCCGAGCTGAAGACACAGCTGTCCCACCAGACCCAGGGCCCAGAAACCAACAACAGCAGCGCGGCTGACCTGGATGACCTCAAACAGCAGGTGCAACAACTCTCGCAGGAGAAAGAGGCCTGGGACACCCAGCACCAACAGCTGCGCGACGCTCTGTCGGAGAAAGAGCAGACCATGTCCTCCCTCTCCAGCAGCGCGGAGAAGGAGAAAGCGGATCTGAGGGAAACGCTATCCCGGCTGGAGGCGGAGAAGAAGGACCTGCAGACCCAAGTGGAGGGTCTGAAAGAGGCGCCCTCACAACCCGACCAGACCCAAGACACCGCCCAGCTGAATACTGCTGTCGAAGAACTCAAACAGCAGCTGAAATCTGCAGAGGACCAACTCTCCACAGCCATGTTCGAAAAGTCAGAACTCCAGCAGAACCTCCACGCTGCAGCGGAAGAAACCTCCAGAACGGTTCTCGCCAAAGACGCCGAAATATCCCAGCTCCAAACCGCCCTGGACGAGCTCCGATCCAAACACAAGAGTTCATCAAAAGAGGCGAACGCGAAAACCGAAACCACGGACGAACCGAAACCGGACGACTCTCCATCGCAAGCAGCAACCACAACCTCCGAACAAGGAGAGACGGCACCATCGGCTCAGCCAACACCTAATTCTTCTGACCCGCTGTCAGAGCTGCAGGCCAACCTGCACATGACCATCATGGAGCGGCAGAAGCTGTTTGAGGAGCTGACGGTGCTGAGAGACGCCCACGAGACCTCCACCTTCGAGCTGGCCGAGATGCAGCAGGAGCAGGAGGCCCTGAAGGCCGAGGCCCAGCAGCTGAGGGGGCAGCTGGCAGAGTGGGAGCATCTCATGAACATGGTCAGTGGGGGGGGGAGGGGGGGGGGAGGAGGGAGGGTTAGGGATTGGGGGGGGGGGTGTTAGGGAGTTGGGGGGGAGGTAGGGGGGGTTGTAGTGGGAGGGGAGTGGTGGTGGGGTTATGGAGTTGGGGGGGTGGGGGGTGAGAGGGGAGTGTGTGTGGGGGGGGGTTAGGGAGTGGTGGTGGTGAGGTTGTGGTGAGAGGGGAGTGTGGGGGGGTAGAGAGTGGTGGGGGGGGAGGTTGTGGTGATAGGGGAGTGGGGGGGGAGGTTAGGGAGTGAGGGGGTGGAGGTTGTGGTGAGAGGGATGTGTATATGTGGAGGGTAGGGGTGGGGAGGAGGTTGTGGTGAGAGGGGAGTGTGTGTGTGCATCTGTTGGGGTGGGGGGGAGGATATGTGTACATGTGTGTGTAGAGAGTGTGTGTGTGTGTGGTGGGGGAGGGCTTGTGTGCGTGCTTGTGTGTGTGTGTGTGTGTGGGTCTGGGTGTGCATGTGTGTGTGTGTGTGTGTGTGTGGCGCACACATGTGTGTGTGAATGTGTGTGTGTTTGTATGTGTGTGTGCATGTGTGTGTGTGTGTGTGTGTGTGTATGTGTGTGTGTGTGTCTTTCTGCCTGTCTGTCTCTCTGTCTGTCTGGCTGGCTTGCTGTCTGACTGACTGTTTTTCTGTCTTTCTGATTGTTTGTCCATGATACATCAAAGGGTCTTAGTGGGGAAGTACACTTTGAAATTATTCTGTCTAATAATAGTAATAATCCTATGTTTATACAACAATTTAATTGTGTAGTTTTCTTTTCTTTTTTTTTTCTTGTTCCTGTTTCAAGTAGCTTAAGATGTGATAAACACTTTCCCCAGTGTGTGTGTGTGTGGGGGGGGGGGGGGCGGTCAGGGGTCGGGGCTGAAGAGGTTGCATGCATGCAGACACTACAGGCCACAAACAATCCACAAACTCTTTGCTCTCAACGCACGCCAACTACAACCGCTACCAACCCGTTTTATTCCAGTTTTATCCACTGCTTTGTGTTTGTATACATGTATAAAGAACAGCTGTGTGAGTGCGAGTGTCCTTCAGCGCTCGATTTGACATCAGGACCTGCGTAGATCAGAGCACTAGTCTACGCATGTGAATGAGCGATTGATTGCTTGATTAATCAGCTGTTGGGGTATAGGTGTGTTGGCAGTCTGAATATTGATGAGGGAGAGGGGGGGGGGGTTCAGGGGGGAGGGGGGGAGGAGTTATATATTGATTCTATTGCCTCAATTGTTTGGGAAGAGTAATGTGTGTCAATGATGTATGTAGGAAGGGTGGGTAGGTAGGGAAGTGGGTGTGTTTGTGTGGGAAGGGGGGGGGGGGGGTGAGGAGGGGGAAGAATTGTGTGTGTGTGTGTTGGGTGGTGGAGGTTGTGTGTGTGTGTGAGAGAGAGAGAGGGGAGGGGGGGAGGGTTGTGTGTGTGTGTGTGTGTGTGTGTGTGTGTGTGTAGGGGTGTTTTGGAGAAGTGTGTGTGTATAGTATGGTAGTATGTGTGTGTTTACAAAAGTTTGTGTGTTTACAAAAGTATGTGTGTGTGTGTGTGTGTGTGTGTGTGTGTGTGTGTGTGTGTGTGTGTGTGTGTGTGTGTGTGTGTGTGTATGTATGTGTGAGAGAGACACAGAGAGAGAGACAGAGAGAGAAATAGATATATGTCTGTGTGCATGTGTGTGTGCGTGTATGTGTGTGTGGCGCGCATGCATGCGTATGTGCGTGTGTGTGTGTGAGTGGGTATTTGTATGCATGCACATGTGTGTAAACATGTGCATGCCCACACACAAGCAGCTATGAACTCCTAACCCATTTGTCAAAACACAGCAGAGATCGACCAGACCACAACAGCCCCGATGCCGCTAGAACTGGTTTTATCCCCGCTTTGTGTGTCAATCACAGCTGCTTGAGTACAAATCTGGCACGCTCAATTTGACATTGATTAGCACCTGCTGGGCAGATCAATACTAGAGTGAGCGGTTGATTGATTGATTGATTGATTGATTGATTGATCAGCTGTTGGGAGACAGGGGCTGCTGTGTGAATTAATGATAGTGATGAGGGAGGATGAGGGTGGGGACTAGTAGTGTTTACTACTATGTACTAGCTATTGATTTCTTTGGCTGCCTTTGTTTTGGGGGGTGGGTAAGAGTGTGTGGTGTGTGTGTGTTGATGACGTTAGAAGGTGTGTGTATACATGTGGGTGGGGGTGGTGGCGGGGGTAATGAGTGTGATGGGGGAGGGGGGTGTTATGTGTGTGTGTGTGTGTGTGAGAGAGAGGGGGGGGGGGGGGGGCAAGGCAAATTCTGTTATTTCGAGGAGAGAGAGAGAGAGAGAGAGAGAGAGAGAGAGAGAGAGAGAGAGAGAGAGAGAGAGAGAGAGAGAGAGAGGTGTGTGTGTACACGTGTGGGCAGGTGGGTGTGGGTGACTGGGTGTGTTTGAGAGCGAGAGGTGTGTGAGATGGGTGCCACCCTCAGTATACTGGCCCCTGAAGAAGCTGAGGTCTCTGACATCTCACTACAATTGCAGAGATTATGGGAACACTTTTACCTTTTGGGGGTGGGATAGCTAAGTGGTCAGAGCGCTCACTTTCCCCCAGCCAATGTTAAGCAGCGTCAAGTGTGGTTACCAGTTGGATGGGTGACTGTTTGCACGCCTTGGCTTCAGCACAGTCCCCCCTGTTCACCCAGCTGTCAATGGGTACCTGCCCTCTTTAGGGTCAGGGAAGGTAAAGCAGAGAGGGAGAGGAGATAGGCGCCGCCCTCAACATGCTGGCCCCTAGAGAAGCTGAGGTCTCTGATGCCTCGCTCCCCTACAACCGCCTAGGTTATGGGACACCTTTACCTTATTTACCTTATTTACCTTTTTTACCTTTTATTGGTTTTTGCCTGCACTGGAAAGATGGTGAGAAAGGAAGAAATTGTGAAGATATAAGTGTATCATCATACATGTCCATGTATATATATCCCCAAAATTAGAATGCAGCTACCTAAATGGTGGGGTTGGGGGGCAGAATAGTCACATACTAAAAAATCTCACCATTGGTCACCCTTGGAGCTCTAGCCAAGGAATTAGAAAACAACTAAAGACAAACAAATGAAAAAAACAAGGTGTAAATGATATATATATATATTTTTTTTTTAATTATATATATTATATATATATATATATATATATATATATATATATATATATATATATATATATATATATATATATATATATATATACTGGCTATGTGGGTATGTCATGTATGTGTCTGTGTTTCTATGTATTTGTGAGTCTGTGTGAAAAGAGAGAGGAGTGGGGAGGGAAGGAGGGAGGGGGATAGTGTGTGCTAACCCACTAAGTAGTAAAGAGAATAGCATGTCATGTGTTCCTGTATACATTACAAAATGTCCTATTCTGTTCAGTGTTCAGAAATAGATTGGTTTTAGCCAGGCACTGAACAGATGGTGAGATAGGATTAAATCGCTGAGATGCGTGCGTAATCATGTCACGAGATCCATAGGACTGCTTGTGTGTGTGTGTGTGTGTGTGTGTGTGTGTGTGTGTGTGTGTGTGTGTGTGTGTGTGTGTGTGTGTGTGAGAGAGAGAGAGAGAGAGAGAGAGAGAGAGAGAGAGAGAATGTGTATGTGTGTGTGTGTGTGTGTGTGTGTGTGTGTGTGTGTGTGTGTGTTTTTCTCTCTCTCTTTGTCTGTTTGTCTGTCTGTCTGTCTGTTCAGGAGGATCAAGGATACACAGCTGCTCTCATATATCAACATCAAAATTCTTGGTGTATGCATATATTTTTTTTTTTTTCAAGTGACCTGTGTAAATCTGAAAGGCTGTATTCCCAGTATATTGAGGTGGAAAAACAAGGGAGAAAAGTCACAAGGCCAAGCGAGTCCACAGCTTTTCAGTGAAAAACAACAAGTACAGCAAAAGTGGATTATTTTTTTTTTGGGGGGGGGGGGGGAGGGAGGGGGGATTGTTGTTCAGCAAGAGCTCTGAGATTTCACCTAAGGTGAAATACGACCTTTTCTTTTTCGTTTGTTTTATTTTGGGGGGTTGAAAAAAAAAAATTAACCCACCTTTAAGGTAGCCATCGGGGGAAAAAATATATATATTGCAGGGGGCTTCTGCCTTGCTTAGTTGGTATAGCTGTCAGTGTGTCAGTGTGTGTTGATCACTTTGAACACAACAAAACTGTCGAGAAGTTTTCAACAGTTCACATGAAAGGGGGGGGGGGACATTGGTGATCAAAAATAATTGACAACAATGAAAGGCCTTTGGGTGGGTGGGTGCTGATTGAAAAGTGACAACCATGAAATTGAAAGGCCTTTGTGCTCTGCTGCGCTCCACCCAGATCCGTGCACTCGTTTCTGTACAGAGGAGAAGAAAAAAGTTCAAATGAAAGAAGAATTTTTTTTTTTTTTTTTTTTTTTTTTTTTTTTTTTTTTTTAAATGAAAGCAGGGGGTCGTGAGGGGAATAAGGGTGAAAGGAAGAAGGTTACTCTGGATATTTTGTAGAGGGAGAGGGAGGGGGAGGGGGGGAAGTGTTTATAAATATGTGTCAGTTGTGTCACAATGTACCTGCATGTTCCTTTGATTTTACGTCTGTTCACTTGAAGTAATAATAATGATAATATATGGGATTTATATAGTGCTGAATCTTGTGCAGTACACAAACCAAAGCGCTTGCATTTAAATTAGTCACACGCATGCAACTGTTTACACATAAGATTAACAAATTACATGTCTACACACACACACACACACACACACACACACACACTCACACACACACTCATACACATACACATACACACACACACACACACACACACACACACACACACACACACACACACACACACACACACACACACTACATCAAATTACAAATTACTACATGACTACATGATGTAGGCATGATGTTTGAATTTGCTAAAGGTTTACAGTCAAGTCCCATAGTGCATTTCTTATAGTTATTGAATTTTTGTTGTATTTTAATCGATTTCGCATTATTAGTAACTTGTTATGTTGTTTAGTATATTCTATTTGTTATTATGATGTATGCACACACACACACACACACACACACCACACACACACACACACACACACACACACACACACACACACACACACACACACACACACACACTCTCTCTCTCTCTCTCTCTCTCTCTCTCTCTCTCTCTCTCTCTCTCTCTCTCTCTCTCTCTCTCTCTCTCTCTCTCTCCTCTCTCTCTCTCGGGGGGTGAGCTTAGCTCGCGTCGAGTGAAGACGTGTTTTTGAATCGCTCTGCATTTTTGTACTTTGTTGGCTTTTTCATTTGTTTATTTCTGTATTTCTGTTGTTTTGTTTTTGTTTATGGTGTTTTCTTCACTCTCCTTTGGTAGAACGATGGGATGTGGTATACAACTTTACCGTTGTACCATCGGACATTTCGTATCAATACTGATCAAAATTCTAACCAGATACGCCTTGAAAGCTGCAAAAAGAATTCGTGGCCTCAAACTTCATAGCACAGCTGGGATGCTGACTGTAGCAAGCCTCCTGGCATTCCTACTGATGGCAGGCATAGAACCGAACCCTGGTCCCACACAAACAGATAGGGATAGTGAGAAAACCCAGGCGAAGCAATTTACACCTGATGCTTTGGCCGGAGAGGGATTTCCGCACCAGTCCCTCCACACACAGACAGAGAAGATCGACTGACTAATGCTGTGGAAGAAATGGCAAACGCAATTCGGCAACTTCAGGCATCACAGGAAACGCTGTCATCCCACATCGACTCAAAACTGGAAGACATGGAAAAGAAACTTGTGGGGGAGGTGAACGAGCTGTATGACAGGTGTGACACTCTACAATGCGACGTGGATGCCATGAACGACATTTGCTGTGAAGTGAAGGAGGAGAACGCTTCGCTACTGGAAAAGATCACACATCTGGAGGAAAGACTGGAAGCTGCAGAAAATCAGAGCCGTCGGAAGAATCTCCTCTTCTTTGGCATTCCTCATGCAGTCTCCGAACAGTGGGCTGACTGTGAAGCTAAGGTATGTGAGGTAATTAGAACTGACTTAAAGATAGCCGAAAACGTGCTCATAGAAGGTGCCTATAGACTGGGTAAGGCCATTTTGGTCAAATTTCAGTCAAGAAAACACAAAGAACTGGTCTTGAGCGCCGCAAGAAAACTCAAACTGGCAACAATATATGTCAAAGAAGACTTCCCTCCCGAAGTAAGAAGCAAGAGAAACAGTCTGCAGCCTCTTCTCCGCTCCCTGCGGGCTGACGGTAGGAAGGCGTTCTACAGCTTTGACAAAGTGGTGTGCGAGGACACAGTGTATACATTCAACACTCACAGCCAGTCCATTGAACATCATACCAGGAAGAAACCACAGTCTGGGGCTGCAGCCATGCCAGCTGGGGAAGGAAGTCCGCAAGCAACCAGACCAGAGCCGGACCCTTCAGTACCTGTGGGCACACGCAGGCCGAACCAGTCTGCAGCAGGAGTCAAACCCAGCGGTTCCTCCCGCGGCCACCATGGAAGCCAAACACGCGGGTTTGGCAGAGGGAGAACGCCACCATCTGCCTTCTGGAGGTAGGAGTTCGGCCCGCCCTTACGCACGGATGTATCACCGCCCGGGGGTATAAATGAATATCTTCCAGAAACAACTAAGAAAGAAAGCTCGGACAGTGTCGGAAACCATGTGTTGCTACCAACTGAAGAATGGCCTTGTAATATGCTACCTGGTAATGATAGCGACTTGGGTGATGGGGAACATGAGGAGGAGGTGGAGGAGGATAATGATAATACAAATGAGAATGGCAATGCTGAAGAAAATGGTGAAGATGTTGATAACTATAATGACGGTGGGGTTTGGGGCGATGATAGGGTTAATGATGACAATGACAACAATGAGGATGACGATGACGACGGTGACTGTAATGATGGCAACGATGACTATGACAATGATCTGTCATCTAAATATGATAATTTGGATGAAAATATAAATACAACAAACTCCACCAACAGTGTAAAATTCCTAGTGTGGAACATTGGTGGCCTTGCCAGCCAACTAGGAGACAGTGATTTCATAAGCTATGTCAGTAGTTTTGATATTGTGTGTCTTATGGAAACTTTTCTACAAGATGTTTTTGACTTATCCTCTCATTTTGTAGATTTTGTTAAATATACTTCTCCTGCAATTAAACTTTCTAATCAGGGTCGCTGTTCAGGGGGTATCTTATGTATGGTAAAAAATGGTATTGCAAAATACGTAGATGCGATTGATTTGTCTCTTGATCATATGTTGGTTATGAAATTGTCAAAGCTATTGCATGGTGGAATGAAAGATATTGTCTTCATACCTGTATATGTACCACCTTGTAATAGTCCATATTACCATACGAAAAATTCATCATGTTATATAAATGATATAGAAATCTCGATAGGAAACATCATGGAGGGACAGGGAGACAGTGAGATACTTCTTGTTGGAGATCTCAACTCAAGGACAGCAGACTACCAAGTTAACACACAGAATATGTTAGGTGCCTTTGTACAAAACCAGGACTGTAATGAGGAAATGGTTTTTCATGGTCGGGTATCCGAAGATGATGTCTTAAATGGTTTTGGTTCTGCTCTCTTAGACTTCTGTGTCATTTTTGATCTGACTATTTTGAATGGCTCGTGCAACATAGCAGAGTCTAGCAAGTACACCAACCTGTCTCATCAAGGTAACAGTGTTGTTGACTATTGCTTGTCAACTTACTGTTTAGCAGATAGTATAAAGGATCTGTGCATTGGTACAAGAGTTGAATCATCGCACATGCCCCTTACATTTGTGTTTCAGACAGAAAGAGAACAATGCAATGTAAAACAACAACAACCAGGTAGAAAACTGATTTGGAATGAGGATGAGAGGGAGAATTTTTATAACTCTATCTCATCATCAGAATTCCATGACAATATAAATGAAGCGATTCAGATGATCGATTGCGATGCTGACAGAGCACTGCACATGTTTAATGATCATCTAAATAACGCTGCACAGAGTATGTTTAGGAAGGTTGGAGGCAACAGCAGAACTTTTACTCAGAGATCCAAGTGGTTTGATCAGGAATGCCTACAAAAGAAAAGACTTGCTCGAAGGCAACTGAGAAAGTATAAAAGAACAAAAAAAGGTGAAGACAAAGCACATTATATCATATTGAGGAAGGAATATAAAGCCACAATTAGACAGAAGCAACAAGAATATAAAAAGAATAGAGTCGAAGAGCTTGTAGACGCCTCTAAAAACCCAAAGCGCTTTTGGTCTATCATTCGTAAATCCCGGCGCAGAACCTTACACCACACTGAGATAACGGCAGAAGAATGGTGTGAGCACTTTAAGTCCCTACTAAATGCAGGTGCTGATGTTGGTGAGATAGAAGAAGAGGACACGCAGTCAGGGGAAGGTATGGGAGATGACGACTTAGACAGTGACATAACAGAGGACGAAGTCAGAGCAGCCATTAGGCGGCTAGGGGATGGGAAAGCAGCTGGTTTTGACGGTATTCCAAATGAGATTATTAAAGCAGCAGAAAATGTTATTCTACCTTTTCTTCTTAAGCTATTTAATTACTTGTTCAAAAATAGTGTGTATCCAGTTGAATGGGCAAAGTCCGTCATTATACCTCTGCATAAGAAAGGAAGTACGACAATCCGAATAACTACAGAGGAATATCCCTACTCAATACATTATCTAAAGTTTTCACTGCTATCTTAAACAAAAGGCTATACAAATGGGCAGAATCCAATAATGTTATAGATGAGAGCCAAGCTGGATTTCGCAAAAACTATTCAACAATAGACCATGTCTTTACTCTTCATGCTTGCATCCAGAGGCAATTTTCAAAACATGCTAAACTGTATGTGGCATACATAGATTTTTGCAAAGCATACGATACAGTTAAACGTCCTGTGTTGTGGTCAGTTTTGTGGAGAACCGGTATACAAGGTAAAATGTTAAAAATTTTGAAGAGCATGTATGGGACTGTAAAGACTTGCATTAGAAATGGTAATGAATATTCAGATTTCTTTGACTGCATGCAGGGTTTAAAACAGGGCTGTGTAGCGTCACCAGTGCTCTTTTCCTTCCTTGTAAATGAACTTGCCCAAGAAATATTAAGTCAAGGTAAGCACGGAATACGTCTTTCACCAACTGAAATGGAACTGTTTATCATGTTATTTGCTGACGATATTGTTTTGATGTCCCACTCTATCACTGGTTTGCAAAGTCAACTAAATGCTCTCTTTTGTTCATCCAGCCGACTAAACTTAAATGTTAACCTCGAAAAATCCAAAGTGATGGTGTTTAGGAAAGGTGGTTTTCTGTCATCAAAAGAAAAGTGGTTTTATGGTAAGGAAAGAGTGGAGGTCGTTAACACTTACAAGTATCTGGGTGTTACCATGTCCACAAAAATGAGCTGGAATGTAGCAGTAAATGACAGAATAACACGAGCAAAGAAATGCACTACCGAAATACTATCATGTTTATCAAAAATGCATTGCAATTCTGCCAGAGTTTTCTTCAAAATGTTTGATACCCAAATTACACCAATGTTATTGTATGGTTCGGAAATCTGGGGTTATACACAGTACGAGTCTTTAGAGAAGGTGCACTTGTTTGCATGTAAGAGATTTTTAAAGATTTCATTGAGAGCTTCTAATAACTTGGTTTATGGAGAATTAGGCCGCCATCCACTATATCTAAACTCTGCAGTAAACTGCATACGATACTGGTTCAAACTTCTAAAACAACATAACGGTAAATATTCAAAATGTGCCTACAACATGTTACTGGAAATGCACAATCAAGGACATGTTAATTGGGTTACACGCATTCGGGATTTACTATGCCTTAATGGGTTCTCATTTGTATGGACCTATGGCAGCGTTGGAAATGAAAAAATGTTTCTACGGGAATTCAAACTGAGATTAAAGGACGTGTTCTGCCAGCAGTGGTTCTCGCACTTTGAGAGAACAGATAGAATTCAAATGTACAGCGAACAAAAGAGCTGTCTTGACAGAGAAAAGTACGTTGAACTGATCAGCTTTAACATATATAGAACAGCTCTAGCACGATTTAGGATAGGAGTTTCGGAAATAAACTGTCACAGATTTAAATATACATCGCTTGCTGAGAAAAGAAATTGCCCGTTTTGTAAAAATGTATTAGAAGACGAAATTCATGTTGTTTTTCTGTGCTCACTGTATCGAGACATACGCCAAAAGTATTTAACTATTACTGATACGAGGCCACTTAAAACACAGTATGCTAAATTGTTAAGGTCTCAGAAGGATGAAACTATCTTTAACTTCAGCAGATTCCTGTATTTCATGCTGCAGGAGCGACGGAGACAGATGACCATGTAATAATTGTCAGCATTGTTAGCCCTGCCTCTAGCCAACGAGCACACATGTACATGTGCTACATCATTTGGAAAATGTGTTGACATAAATAATGGTGAACCTATATGGCAACAACTTAGGAGTGCCCACACACGTGTGTGTGTGTGTGTGTGTGTGTGTGTGTGTGTGTGTGTGTGTGTGTGTGTGTGTGTGTGTGTGTGTGTGTGAGTGAGTGAGTGAGTTTTGTGTGCGTGCGTGTATGTGTGTGTGCGCGCGCATGTGCCGTGTGTATGTGTGTGCGCGTGCGTCTGTGTGTGTATATGTGCGTTGGTGTGTGCGTGCATGCCTGTGTGTATGTGTGCGTGTGTGTGTATGTGTGTGTGTGTGTGCACGCGTGCAAGGAAATGACATTGCCCAATATGTGTACTTTTTCTCTGTATACTGTGTTGTAATTTGAAGAACCTTGTTTCTCACTTCATCATGCATGATTGTCAGTTACTGATTTGTGCATTATTGAAACCCCAAATGTACGGGGCTGTTGGCCTTAAACATTAAAATTTCGTATTTTCGTATTTTCTCTCTCTCTCTCTTGACAGTTAACCTTGAAAAAACAAATGTGATGGTTTTTAGAAAGGGAGGGCACTTAGCTTCAAGGGAACAGTGGTATTATGGAACTGATCAGGTAAAAGTAACTAATTCATATAAATACTTGGGTATGTTTTTCACAACAAAATTAAGTCTTAGTACTGCTTTGTCTGAGGTTTGCAGAAAGGGAAGGAAAGGGGTCATAGAAATATTAAAGTCACTGAAAAGATTAAAGTCAACTGATCCTAAGTTATTTTGGAAACTATTTGACACACAAATTGAACCGATCCTAACTTATGCAGCTGAAGTTTAGGGATTAGATAAAGATTGTAAAGGAATTGAAATTATACATACATTTGCAATAAAAAGATTCCTAAATGTCCCCCTGCATTCCTCAAACAAACAGGTCTATGGAGAAACAGGAAGATATCCACTTTATATTAGAACATCAGTGAAATGTATTAGGTATTGGTTGAAACTAGTTCAATTGCCCATGTCAAGAATATGTCGACAGACATATGAAATGCTTTTGTTTCAACATGAATCAGGCCATTTTAACTGGGTATCTAATGTGCAACAGAAATTGATAGAAAATGGTTTTGGTATGGTTTGGTTATGTCAAGGCATTGGATACCAATCAACCTTCATTAATGAATTCAAAGACAGGTTAATTTCTTGTTACATACAAAACTGGAATTCCGATTTGGAGAATAAGGAAAAGTATAAATGGTTTCATTCATTTAAAAATGTTTTTCAAGCAGAAAAATATCTATCATGTATTACAAACAAGTGGCACAGAGACAATTTTGCAAAGTTTCGGCTTAGGGTTTGTGGTCTAAAAAATTCTAAAATGTGGTATTTGAATGATCATGTGGATGCAAATTGCCCATTCTGTGAAAATGAATTGGAAGATGAAGCCCACTTCCTATTCCATTGCAGAGCGTATAAAGATATCCGTAAAAACTGTGCCATACTGCAATCCTTCTCTGGTATGCCTGATCAAAACCGAGTTGCAGTGATTTTGTCTCATACTGATGAAAATACAATTCTATGCCTTTCAAAATACATAGCTTTAGCATTAAAGATAAGGAAACAAGAAATCTAGGAAGTAAGATAAAAATGTTTATTGTAAGATTATGTCAAAACGATCCTATATTATTTCTCTGTGAGTGTGTGTGTGGTGTGTGTGTGTGTGGTGCGTGCGTGCGTGCGTGCGTGCGTGCGTGCGTGCGTGCGTGCGTGCGTGTGTGTGAAATAATTGATTCCATTCTTGTTTTTTGATTATCCCCCTTGTCTAAGGGCTGTAATGCTATAGACAATAAAATATTGTCATTGTCTCTCTCTCTCTCTCTCTCTCTCTCTCCTCTCTCTCTCTCTCTCTCTC
Source organism: Stramonita haemastoma (assembly GCA_030674155.1). Lineage (NCBI taxonomy): Eukaryota > Metazoa > Mollusca > Gastropoda > Neogastropoda > Muricidae > Stramonita > Stramonita haemastoma. The sequence goes on along the minus strand of CM060347.1, from coordinate 14,423,874 downwards.
TCCTCTCCTCTCCTCTCCTCTCTCTCTCTCTCTCTCTCTCTCTCTCTCTCTCTCTCTCTCACTCTCTCTCTCTCTCTGTCTCTCTCTCTCTCTCTCTCTCTCTCTCTCTCTCTCTCTCTCTCTCTCTCTCTCTCTCTCTCTCTCTCTCTCTCTCTCTCTCTCTCTTCTTCCCAAGAATAGACTTGTTCAAATCTAGTTTACTATACTCAGGTCCTACCCTGTGGAACTCCCTTCCTGATTTAATTAAACAGCACCAATCATTAACAACCTTCAAAAATCAGCTCCTAAACCACTTAAAACACCAAAAATAACAAACCACACTCCCCATTCTCCCCCCCTCTGTGTGTGTGTTTGTTGTGTGTGTGTGTGTGTGTGTGTGTGTGTGTGTGTGTGTGTGTGTGTGTGTGTGTGTGCGCGCGTTTAAATGTTTCACATGTATTTTACCATTGTATCATTGTAGCTGATTTTTAAGACTGATTTTCACTATCCCACTTGTTATATAATAAAGATATCTAGCATCCTTATCAGTAGCCTACACTTACAATCTCTCTCTCTCTCTCTCTCTCTCTCTCTCTCTCTCTCTCTCTCTCTCTTCTCTCTCTCTCTCTCTCTCTCTCCTCCGAATGTCTCACCTATTACCATCCATTTTTAGTCATATCTTGTACTCCCTTTTTGATAATCACGTGTTATGAATGTAATTGATTTTATGTAAAATTGTAATTAATGATCGTTAAAAAAAAAATTTTTTTTTTAAACCTGAATAACTTTGTCCATTACCACATACATAATTAGAAACATAAATTCTATGATGTAATCATAAGATTGATATGATATTAGGGTATATATATCCCAAAATATGTGCCTTACAGCAGATAGAGTATTCCTGTATCCTTTATGATTTTTCAGAATTCAAGGCATATATTTTCCTTGAATGAAGTTTATTGATGAAATGTGTCAGAACCGGTGAAAATGTGTGAGTGTGTGTGTGTGTGTGTGTGTGTGTGTGTGTGTGTGTGTGTGTGTGTGTGTGCGCGTGCGTGTGTGTGTGAGAGTGTGTGAGAGTGTGTGTGTGTGTGTGTGCGAGCGGTGTGTGTGTGTATGTGTGTATGTGTGTGTGTGTGTGTGTGTGTGTGTGTGTGTGTGTGTGTGTGTGTGTGTGTGTGTGCGTGTGTGAGTGTGTGTGTATGTGTGTGCATGTGTGTGAGTGTGTGTGTAGGTGTGTTGTGTGTGTGTGTGTGTGTGTGTGTGTGTGAGTAGTGTGTCTGTGTGTGTGTGTAGTGTAGTTGTGTGTGTAGTGTGTGAGTGTGAGTGTTGTTGTTTGTGTGTGTGTTGTGTGTGGTGTGTTGTGTGTCTGTGTGTGTGTGCCTGTGGTGAGTGAGTTGTTTTGGTGTGTTGTACGTTTCGATTGTATGTGTATTGTGTGAAAACAACAATATTTTATTTGAAACAATAGATGTTTTATGTGGTGTTTTTTTTTTGGTTTTTTTTTTTAATTATAACTTTATTGGTAGTATGTCTTCCCCCCCCCCTCCAATAAGGATGCTGGTTTAAAAAAAAAGTTCCCCTTTTATCCAAATGTATGATTTATATTACATGTGCAATTTTTGATAGATAGTGGTGGATTGATGTTTTCGGTTGTTTATTTCATTTTGTTCTCTTGTTTGCTACTTATCTACTAATGCTTTTCTTTTTTCCATAATCAAAATTTTTTATTGTGACTTCTGATTTTTGTCTTCTGAAAGAGTGCATTTTATTACCTTATCATATATAGTGTCCTTTATTCTTGTGTGTTGTTTGATACTGCGTAAAGTCTTATTGTTTTGTATATTTTTAACTTGATGTATCCCTGAAAAGGGCGGGGACTGGATGTAAAAAGCACACGAGTGCTTATCTATTATCCTCGAATAAAAGACTTTGCCTTGCCTTGTCTTGCCTTGTCTCTGTCTTGTCAAGAGGATTGAGGATACACATAAATTGATATAAAAAATTACACATAGTGTAAAAGTAATATTTGTGTTATGGAGTGGAATTTAACGGAATGAGTGTGCAGTGTGTGTGTTTTGTCTGTTAGTGTTACTTAATTACAGTGTAGCTTAGTATAATATAAAGTGATGTAACCATTTGTGTTGTGTTGTTTTATATTGTGTATTGTATTGCCTTGTGTCATATTGTCTTTACCACATTGAGTTACAGTATGGTGTACTATTTATTTATTTATTCTTTCTTTTATATCAAGGATAATGGAATAAGCACTCATGTGCTTTTTTATATCCAGTCCCCACGTGTGTGTGGTTTTGTAAATTTTGTCATCTGTTCCCACCCGTACACAATGTTAAAGGCCTACTCTTTGGAAAAGTGGAACCGGTTTAACGTTTAATGTATTCTGTGGCATGGAATTGTGCTGTATTCATGGCATTGTTGCTGAATTGCCTTGTAGTAATTATTGTATTGTATTTTGTGTTATTTCATTTTTTTTCTGCATGGAATAAAACTATATAAATTTTGACTGCTGTCCACAAGAAGAGCAAGTTACCACAATAGCAGCACTGCCCCTTTTTTTTCCTTAATTTTTTTGGTTTGCCTGCCTCTTTATTTCCCCTTTTTTAATTTTTTCCTTTCCTCAGCTAGACCTCCCAACCTTTACCAATGGTGAGATTTTTGTGTATGCGACTGGTTTTTCCCCACCACCATTTAGCTAGCCGCATTCTGATTTCAGGGATTGTCTCCAGTGCTAAAATTGATATGAAAGTTGCCTTCTTCTAGTAGTTGTATCAAGCTTTACCGGCGACAACTCTCTTGCTGCTGTGGGTTCTTTTACATGACATCGTGGCATGGACATACTGTGTACAGAACCTCCCATCAGTCTGATCTGAAAGACTAACATCCAGACCACCACACATGGTCTAGAGGATAGAAGAAGAAAAGTTGGGTGGGGACTAGAATCGAACGCACAATTTCTGGTTTGCTAGATATTTACGCTACCTGTAGACCACTGATCCAACAGTGTATTGATCACCGCTTTTGTTGCTGCAAACATTATAAATCATTCAGTGTTAACCTGCCTTACTTTTTCAAAGGAGAGTTGGGGCAGGGAGGGGGGAGGGGGAATAGTTGAAAAGCAGAAAGGGTATGACTTCTAGACAGAGTGCTCAGAGCAGTTGAGTTCAGTTTTGAATGGAGTTTGGCCAATGAGGCAAAACACTGTTGTTTAGTTGCCACTGTGCTGGTTGAAGAAGACTAGATTTGGGGGGTCATTTATTTTAACCAAAGAAGGTAAGAGATTTTCAGAATAGTCAGATAGAGTGTGTGTGCAGTGGGCTGCATAATCAGGAGGAGGATTTTTCTTTAATTTAGCAGTTTTATTCGTGAAAGTGTCGCAGAGAGTATGAACGTAATTTTGACATGTCAGCAACAAAAGTTTTAAAGTAAGACCTGGCGCGTGTGTGTGTGTGTGTGTGTGTGTGTGTGTGTGTGTGTGTGTGTGTGTGTGTGTGTGTGTGTGTGTGTGCACTCTCGGAATGATTAATGTCTTCACAGTGTATGACCATTGCTGGTTGCAAATGAATGATTCAAATAAAACAAGTCATTCATAACTGATGGTAGACAAAGAAAAAAAATATCAAAGTTAAAATAGATGTAACACAAAAAAGCAAAATGGAAAAAAATCAATAGTATATGTTGAATAAAAAAGCAAACAACCCTGAATAGTTAGGATCATTCAGTGATTGTTGGTATGTGCTCTTGTGGGGACTGGTTAGTTTTTGTTTGTTTTGGTTGGTGGTGCTTGTTTCTTTTTTAGTTGGTGTTTTGGTTTGTCTGTCTGTTTGTCTACCAGGAAGGCAGGTGTTTGTTTTTTTAAACACTTTTCGCTGTAATACTAACTTTTACTTCAGGTGCAATTAAATAACATTTAGTATGGTTACCTCTTGGGTGACCATTCATGGGCATGGTCTTCAGCACAGTCCCCCAGGTCACCCAGCCGTAAATGGGTACCTGCCGTCTTTAGGGACAGGGAAGGTAAAGCAGCAAGAGACATAGACAGACAGACAGACAGACAGACAGAGAGAGACACAGAGAGAGAGAGACAGAGAGAGGCACCACCCTTAATACGCTGACCCCTGGAGAGAAGCCGAGGTCTCTTGACACCTCGCTCCCCCAATGACCGCATAGGTATTGTGACACCTTGACCTTGACCTTTTCCCCCAGTTCAGGTAGCCGTTTGTGGGTACCTGCCCTCTTTAGGGACAAGGAAGGTAAAGCAGAGAGAGGGAGAGAGGCACCGCCCTCCTCAATACACCAACCCCTAGAGAGTAGCCGAGATCTCTCAACACCTCGCTCCCCCCCCCAACGACCGCATAGGTAGATAGAACACCTTGACCTCGACCTTATATATAGTCGCACACTTTTAATACGAGTTTTAAAATGTGACGAGGTGACAGTCCCGATAAGGCCTGTGCGGTCGGTGGGGCTCTGAGCAACATCATTGGATTGGATTGGACCTTGACCTTAACCTTGACCTTGACCTTTGAACAGGTGAAGGAGGAGCGCGACCACCTGGTGCAGGAGCTGGAGAGCACGGAGAGTCACGAGGACCACTTCCGCCAGGAGCTGGAGCTGCTGATGACCTCCATGCACGACGCCCTGACAGAGAGAGACACCCTGAAGGACGAGGTCTTCCGCATGACAGAGAAAGATGGGTCCGTTGTGGGTTTTTGTGGGGCTTTTTGTGGGGGTTTTTTAGGGGAAGGGGGTGGGGGAGTGTTGGGGTGGGGGTGTGGGTGTTGGGGTGGGGGGTGGGGGGCAGGAGGCGAGGTCTTCTGCATGACAGAGAAAGATGGGTCCGTTGGTTTTAATCAAAGGGGGGGTAGTGTTGGTGGAGGGGTGGGGTCTGGGGTGGGGGGTGGGGACAGGGGAAAGGGTGGATGCCTTGACAGAGAGAGACACCCTGCAGGATGAGGTCTTCCACATGACTGAGAAAGATGGGTCTGGGTTTTTTTTATTGTTTTTTAGGGGGGGGGGAGGGGGTTGGGGGCAGGGGGGGTGGACACCCTCACCGAAAGAGATACCCTGCAGGATGAGGTCTTCTGCATGATCAAGAGAGATGGGTCCATTTTGGGGGGGGGGGGGTTAGGGGAGGGGGGGGGAGTGTTGGGGGCAGGGGGGGGGTGGAGGTGTGGGGGGACAGGGGATCAGGTCTTCTGCATGACTGAGAAAGATTGGTCCATATTTTATAAGGAGGGGTGGGGGTTGCAAGGGGGGGGGGGGGGGGGTAGGGGGGAGTTAGGGAGAGGATGAGAGAGAATGGGGTTTGGGGAAAGAGAGGGGAGAGAGAGGGGGGGGTGGAAGAGAGAGGAGGGGGGTGGAAGAAAGAGGGGGGAGGGAGAGAGCAAGAGAGGGAGAGAGAGAGGGGGTGGAAGAGAGAGGGGGGAGGGAGAGAGTAAGAGAGGGAGAGAGAGAGGGGGTGGAAGAGAGAGGAGGGAAAAGAGAGAGGGGGTGGAAGAGAGAGGAGGGAAAAGAGAGAGGGGGTGGAAGAGAGAGGAGGGAAAAGAGAGAGGGGGTGGAAGAGAGAGGAGGGAAAAGAGAGAGGGGGTGGAAGAGAGAGGAGGGAAAAGAGAGAGGGGGTGGAAGAGAGAGGGGGGAGGGAGAGAGCAAGAGAAAGAGGGAGGGAGAGAGAGATAGAGAGGGAGAGGTAGAGGAGGAGGAGGAAAACAGACAGAGAGAGACAGAAAAAGAGAGAGAATTGAATTAATGAATTTTAGGGTTATGGCATAAGCAAACATGCTTTATTATAACCAGCCCTCTGGGCAAAAAGAACACAAAAAAGCAACAAAAATCTTATCAACCAAACAACAAAAGAGGGAGGGGGGGGGGGGAGAAAGAGGGACAGAAATTTAAGATTTATACTGTACATTGCCCTTGATGGGGCATGTGACATAAGTGTTATAAACTTTATTACTGTTATCATATATATATATGAAAATAATGTAGTATCAGCAGTATATTTTTGTCCATCGTGTTTGATGATGTTCTCCAAAACAGCAGAGAAGGCAGCTACTGTTTTGGAAATTGGGCAGAAATTTGATTATAGTGGAGATGCCTTGCCCACAGCACACCCCCACTCTCTCGGCCAAGAGGGCATAAGGACAGCATTGAAGATGTTCTCCAAAGGCCAACTAGCCCTCAGGGCTGCAGCACATAAGGACTGTGCAAGTCAAGCCTCCTAGTCAGAGAGTCATAGTCGATCACTAAAGACTTAAGCTGTAAAGTGGAATTCCATGAGTGGGAAAGAAAGCCACTGATCATACAGCCTCTCATTTTGCTGTTGCCCCCAGAGTCTCTCTCTCTCTCTCTCTCTCTCTCTCTCTCTCTCTCTCTCTCTCTCTCCTCTCTCTCTCTCTCTCTCTCCCTCCCTCCCTCCCTCCCTCCCTCCCTCCCCTTCTACCCCCCAACTCCCCCCCCCCCCCCCCGTCCCCTCCTCTCTCTCTCCTTCCCACCCTCTCTCTCTCTGTCATCCCCCCCCCTCTCCCTCAATTCTTTTTCCTCTTTACTCTCCCCTGTCTACTGCCCCCCCCCCACCCCCACCCACCCTGACGAGTCTACCTCTCACCTCAACACTCACCATCATCATCATCATCACCATCATCATCATCATCATCATCATCATCATCATCATCATCATCATCATCATTTCACCACCTCTGATCCTGTTCCTTCCTTCCTTCCCACAGCGCACAAATCCAACATCACTTAGTCAAGAGTGCTAAATTTAGCGCGCTCCTTCCTTTTACCTAGTCCATGTGTGGTCAGCTCCTGATATAACTAGCACCAGCTGGCCTCAGCTAGGCTGGGATGTGGAAGGGATTTATTTATTTATTTATTTATTTATTTATTTATTTATTCTTTTATATCGAGGATAACAAAGTAAGCAAGCATGTGCTTTTTTTCATCCGGTCCCCATGTGTATGCAGTTTTGTAAATATTGTCATCTGTTCCCACCGGCACACGATGGCCTACTCTTACAAAAAGCGGAACAGGATTTAACGTGTGCGCAAGATGTTCTGCGTGCGTTCACTTAATTAATTAATTAATTAATTAATGGATTAGTTAGCAGGTGAGAGGAAGGAGCTGAAAGTGGGGGGACACTGACAGCTGTGCCACCACATCCCTCGTCTACCTCTCCCTCAACACTCACCATCATCATCATCATTTCACCACCACCCACTGACCCTGTTCACTCCTTCCTTCCTCCTCCTCTCCCCCCCCCCCCCCCCCCCCCCCCCCCCCCCCAGTACTTTTTTCCTCTTCACATCAACCTCAACTGCCGCCCTCCACCCCCAACCAACCCCTTCCACTCTACCTCTCACCTACAAAAAGTCACCACGGATCCTGTTCACTCACTCACTCCTTCCTTTTGGCAGGTCCCTGGCGGACGAAATCACGCAGATGAAGTCGATGACGGCGGGCATCATCGCGGAGAGAGACCGCCTGCAGAGGCAGCTGGAGGCGCTGCACGTCTCCAAGGGGGAGGAGGCCCTGCGTCTGGAGGAGATCCGCCGCCGCACAGACGAGATCCAGACAGACCGCGACAGCCTGGAGAGAGAGAAGGAGTCCGTCTCCGTCCTCCTCCACATCGCCCAGGAGAAGGAGACCCACCTCAACGAAGAACTGGGCGCCACCACCTCCAGACTGGAGGAGCTGGAGAAGGTCCTGAAGGACAGGGAGGAAGGTCTGGACACCCTGAGGTCGCAGCTGGAAGAGGCCCGGCAGGGGGAGGAGCAGGCCAGGACGCGAGCCAGGGAGGCCGGGGAGCAGGCCGAGGAGAGGAAGGCGTACGCCACAGAGCTGGAGAACCAGGTGTTTGAGCTCTCCAACCAGCTGACCGGGGTCAAGCGCAGTCACGGTGACCTCAGGGAGCAGCTGCAGGCTGCAGTGCAAGACCGCTCAGACACCGCCGCCTTCATCGCAGCAGTCAAGACGCGCAGAAGCAGAGCCGCCGACCTGGAGGGCGAGGTCGCCAGGCTGACCTCCGACCTGGAGGCCGCCGGGGAGAGCTGGGTGAGAAGGAGTCGGTGCTCCGGCAGCAGGTGGAGGAGCTGGAGCAGAGGCTCTCCGAGGCGACAGGAGAGAGAGAGGGGGGCGGGGCAAGAGCGGGACCGGCTGCAAGGGGAGCTCACCCTCGCCGCCCACTCCAGCCTGGAAGAGACGCGGAGAGAGCTCTCCGACAAGGTCGCCCGCTGGAAGAGGAGAGGGGTCAGCTGAGGGAGCAGCTGGGCAGCCAGACGTCGGAAGAGCATCAGCGTCACCAAGAGCTGGAGCAGAAGCTGAAAGGCCTGGAGTCGGAGTGGGACAGACTCCACGCGGAGAAGGCGGAGAAAGAGGCCGCCTCGGAGCAGCTGAGGCAGGAGCTGGGCCAGACCATCCAGCGCCTGGAGGAGGAGAAGCAGGCCCTGCTCAGCGACCTCCACAGCAAGAACTCTGCTGCCCAGGAGGAGGAGGAGGAGAGGCAGACCACCCTGCACTCCACACTGGCAGAAACGTCCAGCGCGCTGGAAGAGAAGACCCAGGAGGTCCACAGACTCTCAGAACAGCTGAAGAGCGTGGAGACCCTTCAGGAGGAGGGGCGACAGGAGATGGCGGCTCAGCTGGAAGACGCCCAGGACCAGAACCAACGCCTGCACCAACAGCTGCAGGAGACCCAGGAAGAAAAGACGGCGCTGGAACGCTCCCTGTCAGAAGTGCGGGAGAGTTTGCAGAGCAGGGCCTCGCCCTGGAGCAAAGCGTGGCCAGCAAAGACAGCCAGCTGGAACAGGCCTCCACAGCTGCTGCTGCCACCGCTACCCAGCTGCAAGACCTTCAGCAAAAACTGGCGGCCGCAGAGGAATCCCTCACCCTGCCTGAGCAAGGAGAAATCCCAGAGAGAGGAAGAGGTCACGCAGCCACGAGCAACTGGGCAAAGCCACCGAAAACGCCGACGCACTCTCCGTCGAGAAAGCCGACCTGGAATCGCAAATGGAAGGGTTGAAGTCGGAGTCTGCCGTGCTGTCGGAGAAACTGGCACAGAGCCAGAAAGGAGAAGGAAGAAACAGAAGAGCGTCTCTCAGAACTGGTGGCACGGGCAGACTGCGGAACAAGACTCGCAGGCAGAGGTGCACACACAGCTGCAGCAGTCAGCTCCCAACTGCAGGCGGCCAGCCTGAAGCTGAGCAGCGTGGAAGCGGAATGCCGGGCCCTGCGAGACACCGCGCAGAGGGCAGAGGACGACCTGAAGACCCAGGAAGAGGAGCTGGACCGCCAGCTGAAAGCCTCCCTGGCCGAAGTGGACTCTGCCCGAGCCCAGCTGCACACTGTGACAGAGGAGAAGCAGCAGCTGGAGGAGAAGTGCGCTCTCCTGGAGAGAGCGCGGAGGAGAGTCAGGAGAAGCTGGCGGCACAGGAGAAGTTTTGGAAGAGCGGGAGGCGGCCCTGAGGGCAGCGCAGGAGGCCTCGGCTGACCAGCAGACCCAGCAGATCATGACACTGACTGAGGAAAAGAACAAGCTCGAGGAGGAAGAAGGACAAGCTGGCCCAGGACTCAGCCACCCTCACCCAAGAACACAGCGTGCTGAAGGAAGAAAGAGACCACTCGCCACGGAGAAAACCCAACTGGAAACCGAGAAAGACAAACTCTCGGAGGAACTCGCCACCCTGAAAATGCTCTCTGACGAACTCTCCGCCAATCTGCGCTCTGTGAACCAAGAGCTGGTGGCCGTGAAATCCAGCGCCGGAGAGAAAGACGGAGAGCTGACATCGCTGCGGCAGAGCCTGTATGTCAGCATGGAGAAACTGGACAACCTGCGCGAAGACATCGTGCATCGCGACCAGGACCTCAGCAGCCTGAGGGAGACAATGGCCGAAAAGGAAGACAACTTCCGCGAGGCGCAGGAAAAGATGGCCGCCGCGCTGAAAGCCATGGAGGACGCTTCCGAGGACAAGCGGAAGGAGGCGAAGAGAAAGCGGAGGAGGCCGAGGCGTTGAAGCGGCGTGCGGAAGAGCTGGCGTTCAGATGTGGAGAAGCGTGACAGCCGCATCGAGGATCTGGAGAGCGCTCTCCAGTCCCAGAGGACAGTTAATGCCGAGCTTTCCGCACAGATGCAGAACTTCAACAGCAAGCAGGAGGAGAGCACTCAGAAGTCTGAGGTGAGTTGTCGGACTTTGCTGTGTTCCATGTTACATATTAGCGCTATATAATTCCATGTATCATCATTATTATTATTATTATTATTATTATTATTGTAAGAGATTTTGGGTTTTTTCCTCCTTGCAGCCATTTTTTGGCCCACCATGAAGTCAGCCGCATTCCGAATTCAAGGATCATAATAATACTAAATAACGTCAAACGTAAAACAACACAAAAGAACATTCGGAGAAAAAAGATATCCAGTAAAAATTCTGAAAATTTTTTTTTTAAGTTCCAAGCTAAACTGTAGTGACTTGCTAACTAACGAGTGAATGGATGGATGGTTGGAAAAACGAATGAACGAACAAATGAATGAACGAACGAATGAATGAATGAACAAATGAATGAACGAACGAATGAATGAATGAACAAATGAATGAACGAACGAATGAATGAATGAACACACAAACGAACAGGAAACTGCCGGTGAGGTGACAGCGCTGAAGAAGACATTAGGGGAGAGGGAGGAGCTGGTCAGCAAACTCAAACAACTGGCCCTCAAGTCCAAGAAAGAGCTGCAGGAGACCAAGGGCAAGGTCAGTGAAGTGGACCCCGCTTTCCTGTTTGTTTTTTGCTGTCTCGTCTTCTCTGACATCCCTGTTCTGGTGTTCCCACGTCACTCATTTCAATCTCCCTGCCACAGCCATACCCAGATTTGTTATGTCTCATCCCCGGGGTCGTTAGTCCACAGGGAGCCCATCAATATTAGGCCGCCATAGGGCCACCATTCAGAGGGGCCCTGCACTTCAGCTGGGTCACTTTGGTGGTCAGTGGTGCCTGTTCTGAGCTAACATACACAGGACTCCACCTACTAAGCCCCTACTAACGACAGTATTCGCTCAGTCGCGGAGCCAGACTGAGTGAGTCATCCACCTGAGGTGGCGACCACCACAATGTCCCTCCAACGACCCTCTCCCCGCGAGCCTCCAACCCCTAAGGCTTTTACACAAACTCTCCACAGGCACAGAAGTGTATAAGGAAACCGAATCTCAGGTCACCATGAGACCAGAGCAATGGGGGACCCTGCTTTTGTACCCCCACCTCTACTTCTCCCTCTCTCCCCTCTACCTTCCCCACTTCTGAGCTAACATACGCAGGACACCACCTACTAAGCCCCCATCTGTGTCTTAGATGGTCTGTGTCTGTGATGGTCTGTATCTGTGGTGGTCTGTGCCTGTGATGGTCTGTGTCTGTGGTGTCTGTGCCAGTGATGGTCTGTATCTGTGGTGGTCTGTGTCTGTGGTGGTCTGTGTCTGTGGTGGTCTGTGCCTGTGATGGTCTGTGTCTGTGATGGTCTGTGTCTGTGTGGTCTGTGCCTGTGATGGTCTGTGCCTGTGATGGTCTGTGCCTGTGGGTGGTCTGTGCCTGTGGTGGTCTGTGTCTGTGATGGTCTGTGTCTGTGGTGGTCTGTGCCTGTGATGGTCTGTGCCTGTGATGGTCTGTGTCTGTGGTGGTCTGTGCCTGTGATGGTCTGTGTCTGTGATGGTCTGTGTCTGTGGTGGTCTGTGCCTGTGATGGTCTGTGCCTGTGATGGTCTGTGTCTGTGGTGGTCTGTGTCTGTGGTGGTCTGTGTCTGTGGTGGTCTGTGTCTGTGGTTGTCTGTGATGGTCTGTGCCTGTGATGGTCTGTGTCTGTGGTGGTCTGTGTCTGTGGTGGTCTGTGTCTGTGGTGGTCTGTGTCTGTGTTGTCTGTGGTGGTCTGTGTCTGTGGTGGTCTGTGTCTGTGATGGTCTGTGTCCGTGATGGTCTGTGTCTGTGGTGGTCTGTGTCTGTGGTTGTCTGTGGTGGTCTGTGTCTGTATCTGTGATGATCTGTATCTGTGATGATCTGTATCTGTGATGATCTGTATCTGTGATGATCTGTGATTGTGATGGTCTGTGTCTGTGATGATCTGTCTGTGATGATCTGTATCTGTGATGATCTGTATCTGTGATGATCTGTATCTGTGATGATCTGTGATTGTGATGGTCTGTGTCTGTGATGATCTGTATCTGTGATGGTCTGTGTCTGTGATGGTCTGTGTCTGTGATGGTCTATGATGGTCTGTGTGATGGTCTGTGTGTCCACCACAGCTGGAGGCGATGAAGAAAGCCAGGGAGGAACAGCTGCACTCCATGGCAGGATCTGAACAGCTGGTGGCTGAACTCAAACACCTGCAGGAAACCAATAATGTGAGCAGGCCTTGTGGGTGTGGGGGTGTGTGTGTGTGTGTGTGTGTGTGTGTGTGTGTGTGTGTGTGTGTGTGTGTGTGTGTGTGTGTGTGTGTGTGTGTGTCCATGTGTGTGGTGTGTGTGTGTGTCCATGTATGGGTGTGTGTGTGTGTGTGTGTCCATGTGTGTGGTGTGTGTGTGTGTGTGTGTGTGTGTGTCCTGTGTGTGTGTCATGTGTGTGTGTATGTGTCATGTGTGTGTGTGGAGAGTGTGTGTGTGTGTGTGTGTGTGTGTGTGTGTGTGTGTGTGTGTGTGTGTGTGTGTGTGTGTGTGTGTGTGTGTGTGTGTGTGTGTGTGTGTGTGTGTTGGGAGGGGAGGGAAGCTGGTTGCTAAATTTTCATACTGTATCATACTGCATCATACTGTATCATACTGCATCATACTGTATCATGTTGTGTCACACTGCATCATACTGTATCATGTTGTGTCACACTGCATCATACTGTATCATGTTGTGTCACACTGTATCATACTGTGTCATGTTGTGTCACACTGTATCATACTGTATCATGTTGTGTCACACTGTATCATACTGTATCATGTTGTGTCACACTGTATCATGTTGTGTCACACTGTGTTTTCAGCTGGAGAGTCAGGTGGGGGAGGCGGGGCAGCGTCTGGAGGGGGAGAGGCGGGAGAGCCAGCAGCAGAGAGACACGCTGTCTGCACAACTGGCCCACCTGCAGGCCAGACTGACTGCAGCCACACAGGTAAGGCACTGCACAGAGACACGCTGTCTGCACAACTGGCCCACCTGCAGGCCAGACTGACTGCTGCCACACAGGTAAGGCACTGCACAGAGACACGCTGTCTGCACAACTGGCCCACCTGCAGGCCAGACTGACTGCTGCCACACAGGTAAGGCACTGCACAGAGACACGCTGTCTGCACAACTGGCCCACTGCAGGCCAGACTGACTGCTGCCACACAGGTAAGGCACTGGAGTGGAGTGGAGTGGAGTGTGTGCCATTTTTTGTCATGCCACACTGACCGCTGCCACACAGGTACTGCTCTGCAACTCAATGTTGGCACACAAGTAGTACGTTGAAGTGGAGTGGAGTGGAGTGGATTGTGTGCCACTTTTGTCATGCCAAACTCAGTGTTGGCACACAAGTGTTGCACTGCAGTGGATTGTAGGGGAGTGTGTGCCATTTTTTTGCCCTGCAAACTCAGCACTGTCACACAGGTACTGGAGTGGAGTGGAGTGGAGTGGAGTGGATTGTGATGTAGTGTTATATATAGTATCCCACTGTCAGTCTCAGCAGATTTCTGTGTGAAATTCAGGCTGCTCTATCTTTATTTATTTATTTATTTATTTTATTCTTTTATATCGAGGATAATGGAATAAGCATTCATGTGCTTTTTTACATCCAGTCCCTGTGTGTATGCAGTTTTGTAAATGTCATCTGCTACCACCAGCACACAATGGTCTACTCTTATGAAAAGCGGAGCAGGATTTAACGTGTGCGCAAGATGTTCTGCGTGCGTTCGCACACGGGGCCTCGGTTTACAGTCTCATCCGAAAGACTTTTGGGGAGAGTGGAGTCAGCACTGATGTTAACTCCAGGGGAAAAAATCCCCTCGACTGGGAATCAAACTCGGGTCGTCAGATTGCCAGCGCAATGTTCTGACCATTAGGCTATCCCATCCCCAATGAATAAATAGAAATAGATAAAACACACTCACTCATTCACTACACATTCTCCATTCATTTTATGTGCGTGTGTGCTCTGCAGGAAGCCAAGCAGAGCGACATGATGGATCTGGAGATCGCTGACTACGAGCGAACCGTTCACGCCCTGAACGCCCAGTTGGCCCAGCGGGACTCGCAGATCAGCGACCTCAAGGCAGAAGTGGGTCGGGTGGAGGAGCGCGTGCAGCTGATGCAGACACAGATAGGTGTGTGGAGGTCGTCCTGTCTGAGTCTGTGTCTGGTCCTGTCATTGGGATTCTGCTGCCTTCCTTTCTTTTGGGGTCTTTTTTTGTTTGTTTGTGTTTTTTTGTTGTTGTTTTGGTTTGTTTTTTGTTTTGGTGGGGTTTTCTTTTTTTTGGGGGGGGGGGTTCTTGTTTCTTGTTTCTTATACAATTTGTGCTGTCTTTTTACCCAGAGGCCATAGATGACAATGTGTGCTGTCTTTTTACCCAAACAGAGGCAGTGGACGAGAACCGTCTGCAGGCGGAGGAGAGGGCGGGGAAGCTGAAACAGCTGCTGGTCAAAACCAAGAAAGAGCTGGCCGACTCTCGCAAACAGGTGCTGTGTCCTGTTGTCTGCCGCAGTGAATCATCGTCCTTCCTCTTCTTCCTCTTCTCTTGCTTCTTGCATTCTTCTTTGCAATTTTTCTTCATTTTGGCAATTCTTCTTTGCATTTTTCTTTGCAATTTCCATTCTTCTTTGCAATTCTTCTCTTCTTTTTTCTTTCATCTTCTTTCAATTTTTCTCAAACTGGCTAATTGCTGCTGGCAATTGACCCAACTCATTCTTGTTCCACTCTTATCTTCGCATTCTTCTTTGCAATTCTTCTTCTTCCTAATTTTTCTTCTTTTTCGCAATTCTTCTTTCAATTTTTTCATCAAACTGGGATGAAAGGGCGTGGCTGGCAATTGAACCCAGAACCTCACGGTTTACTTGTTGGCAGGCAAACATCTTAACCATCCTACCACCCAAAACTGGGTTCTTTTGGATTTTTTTCCATAAAGGACATGGTAGTTTTTCAGGGTTGGGGGGGGCTGTGTATTTTCCTTCCTTGTCTAGAGCTTTAAGGTTTTCCAGTGGGGAAATTTTGCCTATACAACCATTTTTTTTGTTTGTTTTTTGTTAAGGTAGCTGGTAGTTTAAAAAATGGATTCTTGGTTAGTCGTCAGTACATCATGTCAGTTTCAGAAATGGACTTTCAGTTATTCTTCAGTCAGTAAATGGCAGCTTCAAAACTGGGGGTAAAACAAAAAAGATGGTGGGTTGTGTTGCAGGAGACAGAACAAAAATCGCTTGACATGGAACTGCGAGGACACCTGGAGGCAGTGACCCAGCAAGTCGAGGAATACAAGGTAGACAACTAGGCTGGTTTCCTGTCTTGAATATCACCACATTATGAAGAAGATGTTTTTTTACACATGTGCATACATGCATGCACGCACGCACACACAGACTCACATGCACAACACAGCACAACACAACACACACACACACACACACACACACACACACACACACACATACACACACACACACACACTCTGTTTCTCTGTGTGTGTGTGTCTCTCTCTCTCTCTCTCTCTCTCTCTCTCTCTCTCTCTCTCTCTCTCTCTCTCTCTCTCTCTCTCTGATAATTATTTGCTTTACATCTTACGTTTGATTTTGTTTTCTTTTTCTTTAAAAAAAAAATTGATTGTTGTATGGTTGAGAGGGGTTTTTGTTGGTTATTTGTGTTCTTTGATGCCAAGAGGGCTGGTTGTAAAAAAAGCATGTTTGCTTATACCATGACCCTCTTTAAATAGAATTTATTCGATTCTATTCAATTTATTTAATTCTCTCAGTGTCACATGCACGCACGCACATGCACACGCACGCACACACACAACACACACACACACACACACACACACACACACACACACACATACACACACACACACACACACACACACACACACACACACACACACACACACACACACACACACACACACACATTTGATGACCCAAGTTCGACTCCCGTTTGAGGGAATTTTTCCCCTGAAGTTAACATCAGTGCTGACTCTACTCTCCCCAAAAGTCTTTCGGATGAGACTGTAAACCGAGGCCCCATGTACGAACACACGCAGAACATCTTGCGCACTCATTACATCCTGTTCCGCTTTTCGTAAGAGTAGGCCATTGTGTGCCGGCGGGAATAGATGACAATATTTACACAACTGCATACACACAGGGACAAAAAAAGCACAAGAGTGCTTATCCCATTATCCTGGCTATAAAAGAATAAAATAAAAAGCACCCCCCTGTAGCGTTGCACTGGTGCTGACTGTCAGGTCCAAATGGGGGAGCTGGGCTCAGAGAACCAGCGCCTGCAGGAAAAACTGCGCAGCCTCAACGACTCCCATCAACGCAGCGTGCGCTCCCTGGAGGCAAGGGTCACGGCCTTGACAGACGACCTTGAGGTCACACGCACGGAGCTGAATGCCGTACACTCCGAGTATGACAGCTACAAGGTATGCCAGTCTTGAAATTTGTATTTTGTATTTTGTACCCCTTTATGTCACAGCAGATTTCTCTGCATGAAATTCGGGCTGCTCTCCCCGGGGGAGAGCGCATCACCACATGTGCAGCGCCTACCCTTTTTTTTTTCTTTTTCCTGCATGCAACTATTTGTTTCCCTATCAGAGTGGCTTTTTTCTACACAGTTTTGCCAGGGTCAACCCCCTTGTTGCCATGGGTTCTTTTATGTGCGCTAAATAGTGATGTGTAACACATGGGACCTTGGTTTATCGTCTCATTCGAAAGACTAGCGCCCAGACCACCACTCAGGGTCTAATGGATGGGGAAAAAGTTTTGGGTCCAAACAGGGTAAGAACCACCACACACTCCAACCGGACATTTGCTTTGAAGGCAAGGCGCGTTACCACCTAGACCACCGATCCACTTTGGGTTGGTTTGGGGTTGTTTGCTATTTTTTGTGGAATGGGGAGCGGGGGTTGTTGTGGTGTGTTCACAGCTGTCAGCTTCCCCCACTTTCAGCCCCTCTCAGCTGCTGTCCATCCATCCCATCCCAGCCTAGGTGGGGTCAGCTGGTGCTAATCATAGCAGAAACTGACCACACTTGGACTTGGTAAAAGGAAGGGATGTGCGCTGAATTAAGTGAATTTAGCACTCTTGACTGAGTGGTGTTGGATTTGCACAGTGTGTGTGTAGTTTAATTTTTAGAGGGGGGGGGGGGGGCTAGGAAGTGTTTGGTTTGGTTTTTGCTTTTTTTTATGGGGTGGGAGGGAGGGTTATTAAGTGGGGGGGGGGGATGTGGTTTGGGGCTTTTTTTAAAGAACTTTTTATTTGAGGTTTTTTTTGTTTGTTTATGAACAAGTGTGTAGAAACTTACAGAATTTGGCTCTCAAGACAGATGTTTGAGGATGCTGTATTATAGTGTGGTAGGGGCCGGTGGGGAAGGGGGTTGTTTGTTTTTATTTATGAATGAAATTTGTCAGAGTGAACTATAACATGCATGTTTAGAATATTCTCTACCGGCTGGGTTTGTTGGGGGGGGGGGGGGTTGCTGTTTGCATTATGATAAGTGTTGTTGATAATAGTAGTCTTATTTTTACCAATATTATTATTACCACTATTATTATTACCAATATTAGTATTACCAATATTATTATCATTGTCATTATTTTTATTAGTATTATCATTATTAATGTTATTGTTTTTATTATCATCATCATCATCATCATCATCATCATCATTACAATCATTAATATTATTATTATTATTATTATCTATCATCATCATTGTCATCATTAACATTACTATTATCATTATCATGATGCTATTTTCATGTGGTTATGTTCAGGTGCGGGCACAGAGTGTTCTCAGCAAGCAGAAAACCAAAGCGCCAGCAGACACCATCTCTGACATGGAGAAACTGGAGAGGTACACGCCCTTTCTCCTTTCTTTCTTCTCTTCTCTCTCTTCCTGCTTTCTATTTTTCTTCTCTTCTCTCTCTTTCTCCTGTCGTTTTTTCTTCTCCTCTCTCTCTTTCTCCTTTCTTTCTTCTCTTCTCTCTCTTCCTGCTTTCTATTTTTCTTCTCTTCTCTCTCTTTCTCCTGTCGTTTTTCTTCTCCTCTCTCTCTTTCTCCTTTCTTTTTTCTTCTCTTCTCTATTGTTATGCTCTCACAGCTGTCAGTATCCCCCACTTTTGCCTCCTCTCAGCTGCTAATTATCCCATCCCAGCTTTGGCCAGCTGGTGCTATTTATAGCAGGAGCTGACCACACATGGACTTTCTCCTTTCTTTTTTCTTCTCCGTCTCTTATCTTTCTGCCTTCTTTTTTCTTCTCCTGTCTGTCTGCACACTGCTTTCTTTTTTCTTCTCCTTTCTATCTTTCTCCTTTCATTTTTCTTCTCTTCTCTCTCTTTCTCCTTTCTTTTATCTTCTCCCCTCTATCTTTCTCCTTTCTTTTATCTTCTCCCCTCTATCTTTCTCCTTTCTTCTCTTCTCTGTCTTTCTGCTCTTTCTAGGAGATGGGATAGCTCAGTGGTCAGAGCACTCTCTCCTGGCTACGGTCAAGCAGCATTGAGCGTGGTTCCCAGTTTGATGGGTGACCGTTTGCACGCCTTGGCTTCAGTACACACTCCCACTTCACCCAGCTGTAAAAGGGTATCTGCCCTCTTTAGGGTCAGGGAAGGTAAAGCAGCGAGGGAGAGGAGATGGGCGCCACCCTCAATATGCTGGCCCCTAGAGAAGCTGAGGTCTCTGACGCCTCACTCCCCTGCGACCACATAGGTTATGGGACACCTTTACCTTTTACACTGTCTCTGTGTTTACTCTTCTCAGGGTTTTTCTTCTCTTTTGGGTTTGGTTTTTTTTTTGGCTGCCTGATCTTTTGCGGTGATCTTAACCAGCATTCATTCCCCTGTGTGCCAGGCACGAATGTGAAAACTGGATTTTGTCAGAGATGGATCATGAGGAGATATCTGGGGGCTCAAAGGGTCAAGGGAAAAAAAGCAAATTAATGCTTATTCAATGTACCATCTGGAAATAAAAATTTGATTTGATTGGATTTGATCCCCAGGCTCTGAACAGGACAGAGGGTGAATCAGCGTGTATGTGTGCTGGCAGACCCTCACTGAACAGTGCAGTGTGTATCTGTGCCTGTACTGTGTTCCCAACATGCTTCAATAACCAAGTGTGTGTGTGTGTGTGTGTGTGTGTGTGTGTGTGTGTGTGTGTGTGTGTGTGTGTGTGTGTGTGTGTGTGTGTGTGTGTGTGTGCAGACAACGACTGGAAAGTGCAGTTGAACAGTTAAAAGGAAAACTGCAGGATGTAAAGTGAGTATCATGAATTATTTCAGTAAGATAAGAAGTATAACATATCACTGACATCGATATAAATATCTTTTCATTATCACGTTGTTAATTCTGTTCTCAAGTTGGCTCAGATCAAAAAGCTGTGTCAATTATTGCTATAAGCAAAGTGTCAGTGCCTACATGGAATTCTTGTTATGCTTTTTTTGCTCTGATTTTTTGTTCCTTGGCTAGAGCTCTGAGGTTGACTATGATTTTGGGCACTTTTGGACCCGTGTCTGTCGTGTCAACCCTTAAGGTTAAACACGGATCCAAAAGTGCCCAAAGTCATGTTTTTTTTAGAATAAAAAATTGCTGGATACATTTATGGAGTTCTCCATGTGTGAATTTAAACAATTCAGGTTGTAAAACATGTCTGAAGAAACAGGCTACTTCTACCTCTTACAGATAAAAAAGTTGAGGAGTATGAAACATTCAGTTTTGGCAGCCATATCGGATTGTTTCCATGGCAACAGTACAGAAAATGGAGTAATTCTTTGATTTTTTATGCTTTGCAAGTGATGCCCTTTCAATATAGGGCATAACTTTTAACATGGGCTTGTAAACAAAATTTCATCAGCTTTGACCCCCATGTCCCACCTTAAGGTGGAGACAATCCAATATGGCCGCCAAAAGTAAATATTTCAAACTCCTAAACCTTTTTATCTGTAACAAGTATGAGTAACCTGTTTCTACAGACATACTTTATAGTCTGAATTCTTTAAATTCACACAGGGAAATCTCCATAAATGTAACATTCTCGTGGGAAAGGAGCAGTGTTTGCCGTATCAAAACTATTTTCCAGAGTCTATTGATGCCAGTTAGCTGCATGACAGATCACTATAAACAAACCCTCCTCTGGTACCGTTATCGCCGGGAAATCGGCTGACAGGTCTGAAGGGGAGAGCACTGGGGCAGAAATTCAGGATAGGGGAAGTAATTGTTAGCAGATATTCAGTGCTGTAAGGGTTAAGTGAGGGTGTGGGTGTGTTGTGTGCAGTCAGAAGATGGTGGCCATGCAGCAGGATGGGGAGGCACAGCAAGAGGAGCATGACCGCCTGACACAGCGCCACAACAAACTGCTGCGCGACAGCGAGGACCGTGACAATGCTTTCAGGAAAAGGTCAGTGTGTTTGTGGTGTGCTGTTATTGTGTTATGGTGTGGTGTGGTGTGCTGTGCTGTTGTTGTGGTGTGTGTGTGCTGTTGTTGTGCTGTATTATTTTGTTTTGTATCAAAGATCTTGACAGTACCTTCAGGAAAAGCTTTGTTTTTAGTGTGCTGTAATTCTTACTGTGTTGTGTTGTGGTTGGTGTGTTGTGTTGGGTTGTACTGTGCTGTGTGATGTTGTACTGTATTGTGTTGTGCTGTATTGTAGTGAAGACCAATACTCTCTCCCTCTCTCCCTCCCCCTTTCTCTCACTCTGTGTGTCTGTGTGTGTGGCTGCAGACTGGAGGAGCTGACCCAGGACAAGATGGCCACCCTGACCAAGCTGGAGGAGAAGGCGGCCCAGCTACAGCTGCAGTTAGACGTGCAGAGAGACGCCCACAGGGTAACACCGCTCCCTCCCCATCACCACCACCCCTCCTCCTCCCCACCACCACCACCACCCACCACCCCACCCTACCCTAACCCCATCCACCCATCCACCACCACTACCCCACCCCACCCCACCCCACCCTACCCTAACCCCATCCACCACCACCCATCACCACCCACACCCCACCCTACCCTAACCCCATCCACCACCACCACCACCACCCACCACCCCACCCTACCCTAACCCCATCCACCCATCCACCACCACCACCACCACCCACCACCCCACCCTACCCTAACCCCATCCCACCCATCCACCCCTTCCACCACAGCTTCCCCCCCCCCCCCCCCCCCCCCCCCCCCTTAATTTTAGCTCTGGGGCCTGGAGCCTTGACTGAGTTATGCTGGGTTTTGGATGAGACTATAAACTGAGGCCCCTGTCTGCGAACGCACGCAGAACATCTTGCGCACACGTTAAATCCTGTTCTGCTTTTCATAACAGTAGGCCATCGTGTGCCAGTGGGAATAGATGACATTTACAAAACTGCATACACATGGAGACTGGATGTAAAAAAGCATATGATTGCTTATTCCATTATCCTCAATATAAAAGAATAAATACATAATAAATAAATATAAATAAATGTAAATAAATAAATAAACAACCCAAAGTGACCCAGCAGCAGTGAAGGGCCCCTCTGGCTGGTGCCCCCACAGCGGCCTGATATTGATGGGCTCCCTGTGGACTTCCAGCCCTGAGGATGCGACTTAACGAATCTCTGTATGGCTGTGGCGGGGAGGTTGAAATGAGCGGTGTGGGAACAGCAAGATGGGGACGTCACAGAAGATGAGGCAGCAAAAAAAAAAAAAAAAAACGAAAAAAAACCCAGAGTTATGCTGGGTTTGTGTGTTGGGGGTCAGCCCCCCTCCCCCCCTTCCCACCTGTTTCTCAGGCAGTAATAGACTCTGTGACATTGTCAAGTAGTAATATTGTTTATCTATTTTATTCGTTCTTTTAATTAGAGGATAACAGAATAAGCACTCGTGTGTTGTTTTTTTTTGGGGGGGAAGGGAGGGGGGGGTTGCATCCAGTCTCTGTGTGCATGCTGTTTTTGTAAGATATTGTCATCCATCCCCACTGGCACTCAATGGTCTCCTCTTCCAAAAGGCAGAACAGGGTTTAACCCCCTTAGTCCCAAACCGGAATTGCTGGGATTGAATAATTGCCCCCCTAAATCCCAAACATTATAAGCTTTCACAAGCTTTTTTAAAAAAAATTTTTGCATCCAGTCCCCATGTGTATGCAATATTGTGAATGTGTATACTGAGATTTAATCTGTCTACCATTGGCCGCCCTCTTTCTCTATTTCTGGTCCATCAATCTGGAATGACCTCCCTCTCTCCTTCAGCAAAAGCTTACATATGACACTTTTAAATCCAACCTCAAGACACACTTATTTCAAACCTAAGATTTTTGCCTTCTGTTTTCATCTCCTGTCTGTCCCTGTGTCTTCAACATCTGAAATCCCCTTCACCCTGCCGAAGTGTATAACCTTTATAAGTGTGTGTGTTTGGTGTGTGTGTGTGTGTGTGTGTGTGTGTGTGTGTGTGTGTGTGTGTGTGTGTGTGTGTGTGTGTGCGTGCACGTGTGGTGTGTGTGTGTGTGCGTGCGTGCGTGTGCACATGCATGTGTGTGTGTGTGCATGCATTTGAATTTGCTTTTTTCTAAAACTCGTAATTGTTGTTGATTGTTTGTGTGTTGTATCGGTTGAATGCAAGCGCTTTGATTTGTTTTTGCAAGATATAGCGCTGTATAAATTTCATGTATTATTATTATTATTATTATCATTATTATCATCATATCATCATTATTATTATCATTATTATTATTATTATCATCACTACACCAGGACCAGCTAGAGGCAGCCCTGGAGGAGCAGAAAGGGCAGATGGAGATGCTGCAGATGCAGCTGGACCTTTCCCAGACGGAGAACGCACGCCTGCAGCGAGAGATGGGCAGCCTGCAGCGAGCGCAGCAGCGCAGCAAGGAGACGTCGGCCCCTGAGGAACGCCGCTCACCACAAGGCTTCTACCCCGTCATGCCCTCGCCTGAGGGGGAGAGGCAGGAAGGGGAGGTGAGGGGAGGGGCTGCTTTGTCTAAGGGATTGGGTGTTGTTGGGTTTTTTTTTATCTATTTCTAGATGGTACATTGAGTAGGCAATAGATTTGCTTTTTTATGTGTTTTTTTTTTCATCAAGCCATCTATGTAGGGAAAAAAACAGAAAACAAAGATAAAACCCCAACCAAACAAACAAAATTAAAAAAATAAAACACACACAACAACAACAACAACAACAACAAAGCAACAACAGAAAAAAAACACCCCCAAGATATTTAACTAGGAGTTGTGGTGGTTGTCCTATACAAGGCTTTTACCCCATCATGCCCTCGCCTGAGGGGGGAGAGAGGCAGGAAGGGGAGGTAACGGGCTGCTTTGTCTGTGTGATTGGGGTGGTATGTAGGTTACCTCCCATGTGATCAGAGCCCTGTCACAGCGTTATGTTACTAAATCGGGACATGCTTGTGAATTGTGTGATGCTTTATTTCTTTCTTTCTTTCTTATTTTCTTTATTTATTCTTTTATATCGAGGATAATGGAATAAGCACTCTTGTGCATGTTTTCATCCAGTCCCCGTGTGTATGCAGTTTTGTAAATGTCATCTGTTCCCACTGGCACACAATGGCCTACTCTTACAAAAAGCGGAACAGGATTTAACATGTGCGCAAGATGTTCTGCATGCGTTGGCACACGGGGCCTTGGTTTACAGTCTCATCCGAAGGACTTTTGGGGAGAGTGGAGTCAGCACTTATGTTAACTCCAGGAGAAAAATCTCCTCGACTGGAATCGAACCTGGGTTGTCAAATTGCGAGCGCAATGTTCTGACCACTAGGCTATCCCGTCCATGATGGGGAGGTATGTAGATTACCTCCCATGCGATCAGAGCCCTGTGGCAGCATTGTGTTACTAAATCAAGCCACACCTGCAAATTGTGCGATGCTCTGTTTTCTTGGGTGGTGGTGGAAATCCTCCATTGCATACTCTTTGCCTTCATGGTGAAAGGTAGAATTTATGCAACCTCTTTTTAGGGGTCACTTCCTATCGGGCTAGCTGCCCTACAACCACATAGGTTATGGGACACCTGTACTTTTTGTATTACCTGAGCCACTTACCTTCACAGCCTTCGGACAAAGAGTCAAAAAGAATAAACTCTAGAATGTCTCTAGTTTTTGAGATGATAATTATTCTTGATTCTTATTGGCTGTTGAAAGTGAAGAAATGTGTGTTTTATTCCAACAGGGTTCAGAGATTGTGGACCCAGAGCCAGTGAATGGGGTGAGTTGGTTTGGGGGGGGTTTGGTTTTGTTTTTTCACGGTCAAAATCTGTCAGGCCATGTTAGTGTTTTGAAATCCTGTGTTAGCGTGTGTAGCTTTTTCCCTCCCTCACCAAGTGCAGATGTTATCCTCATCCTATGGAAAGAAGACAACAGGGTGATCTGTGATCTAGAGGTAACACGCCTGCCCAGAAAGCAAAAAGTCTGGGTCAGAAGTGTGCAGTGGCTCAATCCCCGTTTTAGGCCCAAAACTTTTCCCCCATCCATTAGAACATGAGTGGTGGTCTGGGTGCTAGTCTTTTGGACCGAGGTCCCGTATGGTACACATAATTATTTAGCGCATGTAAAAGAGCCCACGGCAACAAAAGAGTTGTCTCTGGCAAAATTCTGTAGGAAAAAGCCACTCTGATAGGGAAACAAATGTAGTTGCAGAGAGGTAAAAAAAAAATTTTTTTTAAAGATAACAGGTAGGTGCTGCACTTGTGGCGACGCTTTCTCCCCGGGGAGAGGAACTCGAATTTCATGTAGAGAAATCTGCTGTGACATAAAGTTGTATGATATAACATGATATAATAATATGATATAATATTATGTAAGATAATATAATAGGTAATATAATAGTTTATAATATAAGATTATGTTGTGTTATGTTATATCATATATCATATTGTATTATATAGCTCTAATGCATAATATAATATCTTTGTGTTGATTTATCTACCTGATTATTCCTTCATTGATTCATTCAGAGCATTCCTGCTGTGGAGAAACCAGGGACCTGTCAGTTATAAATAGCACCCCCACCTTCTGGAAATTCTGTGCTAGGATTTACCTCTTTTCTATCCTTCTCCGTGTTTCTGCTTTGTTCCTTTTCTTCCTGTCACCTTCTTCTTGTCCTCTTGGTCCATTCTCCCGCCCTTTTTCCCAGAAACCTTATCTGTAACAAAGCTCTGCCATGCCAGAGTGAGACACTCTGAGCCTGACTTGTCAGGCGCTTAGCTGGATGGAAAGTCTTGTAGTTTCATCTGTTACCCTTATAAAATAAAATTGCTTTGTGTGTTAGTGCAACACTTTGTGATATGCAGACACAGTGGCTGTGTCTGAGATTAAACGAAAACATTTTGTGAATGGCAGACAGCAGTGGTGCTGTCTGAGCATTCAACGAAAACAAAGAAGAAAAGATCATTCTTTCCCATGCTGAAGTCAGATGCACTGGACCTGACTTGTCAGATGTATGATAGCAGCGCAACACATTTTCGCTCATATGACAGCAATAGTTGCTGTCTGAGCATTCCACACACAAAAAAAAAAACCAGGATAATTCTCTCAAACCCTGAAGATGGATGCACTGAACCTGACTTGTCAGGCATTGATGGCAGCAGAACGCATTTTCACTCGTATGACAGACAACGATGTCTGCTGTCTGAGTGTTCGACTTACAAGAAGAAATCCAATCCAGTCACATTGTTTATAGCCCTGTCATCCACAGGGGCTATATCAGGGCTGTCACCTTGTAAAAATTTTTATCACAGAATTCAGAGCATGACTGTATTATTGGTATTGATTTATTCAGGGTTTTATTTATGCGTTGATTTCATTCAGAGCACGAAACCATCCAAGCTGCCAGCCGTGTCCTTCGAGAAACTGTTGACAACACCATTAGAAGATCTGCCAGGTAGGAAGTTGCTTTGACCTTATAGATCCTAGCTCTTAACATTCTTTTTCAGGTGTGTGTGTGTGGCTGCTTGCGTGTGTGTCAAAAGTCAAGTCAAGTCAAAATGATCTTTATTGAGGGTAAAAGATTAAGTTTACATAACTTTTTTTCGTCCTGCCCTCACAAAAAAAATCAAGAAAGTTGGCTTGGTTGAAAACTAAAATAAATGAGGATTTTCATCCAAACAGAATCTCACAAGATAACCAACTCAAGACAGTAACATAAACTCAAGTCATACGGACAAAATAATAGAAATACAAAAGTGTGTGTGTGCGTGTGCATGTGTGTATGTTCTGGATTTTTTGTGTGTGTACTTTTTTATGTGTAAGTGTTTGTAAATATACTTCTTCTTCTTCTGTGCGAGGCACGCCTTCTTTTTTTCTTTGGTTTTTTACTTTAGAGTGCTGATGATCTGGGTTTCTTTGTTTTGTTTTGTCAATATTGTTAGATATATCCGTTACAAATATCATGTGTGTGACAATGTGGTGATGCGGGCTACAGGCGGAGTAGCTCCCCCTGAGGATGTGGAGACATTGAAGGTCAACCTGCTGACAGCCAATAGGAAAACAGACCACCTCAGCGAGGTAACGCCCATTTTGGCTGTGACTGTTGGATTTGGGGGGGGGGGGGAGGTGTTGTTAGTTTGGTTCCTTTTTTTGCTTTAAAAAAAAAAAATTTTGGGGGGGGGGGGGGGGGGTTAGCTTTTCCCTCTCTCTCTTGTCTGTTTTGTTTTTCCCTCTCTCTCTCTGTTCCTCCCTCTCTCTGCTCTGTTCCTCCTCTCTCTCTCTGTTCCCCTCTCTCTCTCTGTCCTCTCCTCCGCCTCTCTCTCTCTCTGTTCCTCCCTCTCTCTCTCTGTTCCTCCCTCTCTCTTCTCTGTTCCTCCCTCTCTCTCTCTGTTCCTCCCTCTCTCTTCTCTGTTCCTCCCTCTCTCTTCTCTGTTCCTCCCTCTCTCTCTCTCTGTTCCTCCCTCTCTCTCTCTCTGTTCCTCCCTCTCTCTCTCTCTGTTCCTCCCTCTCTCTCTCTTGTTCCTCCCTCTCTCTCTCTGTTCCTCCCTCTCTCTCTCTCTGTTCCTCCCTCTCTCTCTCTGTTCCTCCCTCTCTCTTCTCTGTTCCTCCTCTTCTCTGTTCTCCTCTTCTCTCTGTTCCTCCCTCTCTCTCTCTCTGTTCCTCCCTCTCTCTTTCTCTGTTCCTCCCTCTCTCTCTCTCTGTTCCTCCCTCTCTTCCTTCTCCTCCTCTCTGTTCCTCCCTCTCTCTCTCTCTCTGTTTCTCTCTCTCTGTCTCCTCTCTCTCTCTGTTCCTCCCTCTCTCTCTCTCTGTTCTCCTCTCTCTCTCTGTTCCTCCCTCTCTCTTCTCTGTTCCTCCCCCTCTCTCTCTGTTCCTCCCTCTCTCTCTCTGTTCCTCCCTCTCTCTCTGTTCCTCCCCCTCTCTCTCTCTGTTCCTCCCTCTCTCTCTGTTCCTCCCTCTCTCTCTCTGTTCCTCCCTCTCTCTCTGTTCCTCCCTCTCTCTCTGTTCCTCCCTCTCTCTTCTCTGTTCCTCCCCTCTCTCTCTGTTCCTCCCTCTCTCTCTCTGTTCCTCCCTCTCTCTCTCTGTTCCTCCCTCTCTCTCTCTGTTCCTTCCTCTCTCTCTCTGTTCCTTCCTCTCTCTCTCTGTTCCTCCCTCTCTCTCTCTGTTCCTCCCTCTCTCTCTCTGTTCCTCCCTCTCTCTCTCTGTTCCTCCCTCTCTCTCTCTCTGTTCCTCCCTCTCTCTCTCTCTGTTCTCTCCCTCTCTCTCTCTGTTCCTCCCTCTCTCTCTCTGTTCCTCCCTCTCTCTCTCTGTTCCTCCCTCTCTCTTCTCTCGAAGCCTGCACTTCAAGTTAACCTGGGAGATTGTAAAAATCCCCGCTCTTAATTCACCAGAGGCCACTGCCAAGATTCAAACTTTTGACTTCAAAGACCAACAGGATTAAAATCAAATGGTCTTAAATCACTCAGCTACAGCATTCCCTGCTGTAAAGCACAATTCATGATCTGTAAAAGTGCAATTCACGATCTGTAAAGCGCAATTCATGATTTATAAAGCGCAATTCACAATCTGTAAAAGGCAATTCATGATTTATAAAGCGCAATTCACAATCTGTAAAAGGCAATTCAAGACCTGTAAAGCGCAATTCATGATCTGTAAAGCGCAATTCATGATCTCTAAAGCATGATTCATGATCTGTAAAGCGCAGCTCACGATCTGTAAAGCGCAGTGTACAATCTGCAAGGGGCAAATCATGATCTGTAAAGCATGATTCATTATCTGTAAAGTGCAGTTCATGATCTGAAAAGCGCAATTCATGATCTGTAAAGTACAGTTTACAATCTGTAAAGCGTAATTCTCGATTTGTAAAGGGCAATTTACGATCCGTTCCATGGTTTTATGTCATATGGACTGCCCTCTTTAGGGTCAGGGAAGGTAAAGCAGCAAAGGAGAGGAGATGGGTGCCGCCCTCAACATGCTGGCCCCTAGAGAAGCTGAGGTCTCTAACACCTCGCTCCCTATGACCGCCTAGGTTATGGGACACCTTTATCTTTTACCTTTACCTTTAAAGTGTTCAAATGAAGATGAATTTGCTGTCACCCCCAGCTTCTGAAGGAGAGCGAGGAGTCGGTGTCGCGCATGACGGAGCAGATCAAGGTGCTGAAGGAGGAGATTCGCCGCCTGTACCGCAACCAGCAGCGAGACGACGAACTGCAGAACCTGGAGTACCTCAAAAACATCCTCATGAAGGTCAGACCCGCCAGCCACCCAGGCCTCTTGTGGGTCTGTTGGTCTGTGTGTCTCTCTGTTGGTCTCTCTGTTGGTCTGTCTGTGTGTCAGTCAGTCTGTGTGTCTGTTGGTCTGACTGTGTATGTGTGTGTGTGCATGCGTGCGTGTGTGTATGCAGGGATGGGCAGGGGGATGGGGGTGGGTATATGTGTGGGGGGGTATTTGTGTGTGTTTGTCTGTATGTGTGTGTGTGTAATGGTGTGTGTGTGTGTGTGTAATGGTGTGTGTGTTTGTTGTGTGTGTGTGTGTGTTTGTGTGTGTGTGTGTGTGTGTGGTGTGAGTGAGAGAGATTGATGTCAAATACCAACTTTTATCTATATTTTTTTAAATCTATGTTGTGTCATTTTAATTTTACTGATAATTTTTCTCATTCTGAGATCATAAAATTTTCTCGAGTTTTGAGCCGGGGGGACAGATAGCATGGTGGTTAGAGTGATGCACATGTGTTTGTGATCTGCTGACCCGGGTTCAAATCTTGTTCAAGAGGATTTTTCCCCTAGAGTTAACATCAGTGCTGACTCCCCCCCCCCCCCCCCCCCCAAAAAAGTCCTTTGGATGAGACTTTAAACAGATTCCACAAGAGAATGCACACAGAACATCTTATCAACACGTTAAAACCTGTCCCACTTTTCAGAAGATTAAGGCCATTGTGTGCCAGTGTGAACAGATGTTGAAATTGACAAAACCACGTATTCCAGGGACTGGATGTTAAAGAGCATACAAAGTACTTATTTGAAGACATCCTCGAAATTTTTTTAAAATAATGATAATAATGAAAAAGTCTTGAGTTGGTACACAGTGCACAAATCCAACATCACTCAGTTCAAGAGTACTAAATTTAACACGCTCTTTCCTTTGACCTTGTCCAAGTGCAGTCAATTCCTGCTATAATTAGCACCAGATGGGCTGGGATGGGATGGATTAATTAGCAGCTGAGAGGAGCTGAAAGTGGGGGAAACTGACAGCTGTGTAACGAGATGTTGTGTGTGTTGTCGTTGTGGCAGCTCCTGATGGGGGAGCTGAAAGTGGGGGAAACTGACAGTGTGTACATGATGTTGTTGTCATTACATGATGTTGTTGTTGTCATTACACAATGTTGTTGTTGTCATTACACGATGTCGTTGTTGTTGTTGTGGCAGTTCCTGAGTGGCAGTGGGGGAGGAGCTGAAAGCAGGGAAACTGATAGCTGTGTAACATGATGTTGTCGTTATCATTACACAATGTTGTCGTTGTCATTACACAATGTTGTCGTTGTCATTACACAATGTTGTCATTGTCATTACATGTTGTCGTTGTGGTTGTTGCTACAGTTCCTGACGCGGCAGGTGGGGGAGGAGCGGTTGGCGCTGATCCCGGTGCTGCACATGATGCTGAAGCTGAGTGCTGAGGAGAAGGCCCAGCTGGAGGTGATCGCTGCAGGGGAGGAGGGCGCCCACCACACACAGGCCTCGGGGTGGGGGTCCTACCTGCACCGCTGGTCAGGCCTGCTGTGAGGACCACTCCCACCTTGAGATGTACAGAGGGCATGAGGAAGAGGATGAGAGAGAGAGATAGAGAGAGAGAGAGAGAGAGGGCTAGAGGTGATCGTGGCTGGGGAGGAGGGTGCCCAGCAGAACCAGACCTGCTGTGAGGAGGGCTGGGGGATCCTGCCTTGAGGTGTACAGGGAGTGTTAGGGAGAGGATGAGAGAGAGAGAGAGAGAGAGAGAGAGTGGTGTGTGTGATTGGATGGTTTACAGGAAAGAGAGACAGTGTGTGTGATTGGATGGTTTACAGGAGATAGAGAGAGAGAGAGAGAGAGAGAGAGAAGGGGCATAAGGAGAAGAGAGAGACGTATGTGTGATTGGACAGTTTACAGGAGATAAGAGAGAGAGGTGGAGAAACTTTTTGGACAGACAAATGTTAGGGCTGCTCTGATTGGTCCGACAGTCGTAGGGGGCACAAGGAGGAGAAGAGAGACAGTTTGTGATTGAACGGTTTACAGGAAAGAGTAAGAGAGAGGAGGTGGGGTTTTCTAATTGGTCCTTCACTTGAGGGGGGGGAGAGGTGTGAGAAAAAATGATGTTTTGCGATTGGACGATTACAACAGGAACTTTTTTTTATGGAGAGAGGTGGTGCTGTGCTCCGATTGGTCCTTCAGTGAGGGAGGGAAAGGGGGCATGAAGAAAAAGGGCTTGTGGTTGGATGGCTGCAGCAGAAACTGTGGGATGTAGAGGGGGTGGATTACCCTGATTGGTTAATAAAGACACAAGGAATGACTGGGGAAATGTATGGAGTTCTCTGATTGGTCTGTTAACGCCTGCAAGGTTGAACAAAATTGGATGACTTTTTCTGATTGGTCGATCAGTGAAAGTGGGAAAATTGGATGGCTTTTACTGATTGGTCAATCAGTGATACTAAGAATGATGGGAAAATTGGATAGCTTTCTCTGATTGGTCAATCAGTAATACTTGGAAGTGATGGGGAAAATTGGATGGCTTTTTCTGATTGGCCAAGAAAATGAGATGCATAAATGGAGAAAACGATTCTCTATTAAAGCGGGGTGGTGAGCAGATGTTGGAGAGAGAATTTGACAGATCAATAAAATCAGCTGTTGATTGTACAGGTTTTTGTTGGGGTTTTTTGTTTTTGTTTTTTTTTTAAGGGGGGGGGGGGGGGGGAGGGTTCATCTCAGTGGTTTTGGTTAGCGGCATGTTTTAAAGTTTTAAAATATGTGACGCTCCACCACATAATAAGTCGCATTGCACCAAAGCTCAATTTTGAGTTATCAATGTTATTAATCTGCAAGAAAAAGGCTATTCGGTACCAAAAAAATATGTTGAAAAACGAACAATTCTATAAATAAAAGTTACTGCAAATAGAATTGATGAAATGCAGAAAGTGACAAAATGAGAACTGAACAAGTTGTTTTACCATAATTATGGTCAGAATGAGGGCTTGGCTGTTTTGACATGCATTTTTAAAGCAAATGGAAACAAAATTACGCATTGATACTTCAGTACAAGGAAGAAGAGAGGCTGTAGTTTAATAATCACTCAAAATCTCAACATCGACAATCTGACCCCCACCTGCATAAAATGGCTCCTAGCGGAAATGTGGGTCAGGTGCAAAGCGACTCATTTTATTGTGGAGCATCACATATTATGAATATTAATGATATCATTGATCTCTGTTACATTGTTCATATTTTGTCTAGATTTTAGCTTGTATGGACAAAAGTTGTTTGAATCGGTGAATATTCTGTAATGTATGATTTCAGCTTTTAAAGGTAACTGATAACCTGTGGTTCTTGAAAAGAAATATGTTTGAAAAATACTCACAGTGTATGTAATTCAAAGATGCAGATATCTTTAAGACTGTTTTTGTTTTGTTTTGTTTTGTTTTATTGGTGTTTGTTTTTTTGTGGGGGGTTTTTTTTCAAGGGGGGGGGGGGGTGCCTTTTCCTATCTAAACTTGACTAAAGTAAAGCTGTGTGTATGTACAGTTGAAATCAGTACAAAATATTTGATAAGGTAAACAGCCTTAAACAAAAGAGTTACTGATATTTGTATAAATCATTTTGATTTTCATTCATGAGTCTGCTGAAGTGAATGAAACATATCAATATTTCTTCTTCTTTTTTCTGTACCTCTTTCTATTTCCTTCCCCCTCTTCTCTCTTCTCTCTCTCTCTCTCTCTCTCTCTCTCTCTCTCTCTCTCTCTCTCTCTCTCTCTCTCTCCTCTCTTTTCCACCCCCTCTCTCTCTTCCTCCCCCCCTCTCTCTCTCTCCCCCTCTCTCTGAAATTGCCTTTCTCAGCCATCACCAAAAAAAAATCAAAGCCATGTGTGATATTTCAGTGAGTGATATGTATCTTAATTCATAAAATCCTTTAACCCCTTCACTACCGGCCAGCCATATATCCTGCTTTGCAGAAATTCCCACCACCAGCTGTTTTTCTACTTAAATGCAGATTTTGTACCCATATTGTTAAAACTAAATCAATGAACGTTCAGCTGAAGACAGCACTCATGCATGGCAAACAGCTGCCAGTTACACATAAGGGAATCCCTAGACATTAACCTGCTGGCAGTTTTTCGTCTCATCAAGTTTTTCTTCTTCTTCATCAAACACTCGGACCACAGCAGGCAAATCCAGCATAACCCAGTCAGGGGTCCAAGAGCCCAGACATATGTCTGTAGTTTTAGCTTTTCTTTTGCTTTGGAACTCACAAACTCGATTCATTGGTATTCCCTTTGGACACGCTAAGTATGAAACCTGACCAGAAAACTGAAGGTTGTGATGTGACAGATTGGACATTGCAGGGGTTGTGTTTGGATCTCAAATATTTATAAAAAATAAAAATTTTAAAAAAGCAAACCAGGTATCGGTAAATGTGTTCCATAATCTGTGTTGTCGTTGGGGAGCGAGGCATCACAAACCTCAGCTTCTCAGGGGCCAGCATGTTGAGGGCGGCGTCTATCTCCTCTCCCTCGCTGCTTTACTTTCCCTGTCCCTACAGAGAGGCAGATCTCATGGCTGGGGTTCCAATGGCTGCTTCAGTTCTGCTGCTGACAGGAAAAAGATGGTTCAGAGTGTCGCTGTGTCTTTCACTTTGGTTTTGTTTTTTTTGTAGTTACTTGTTTTGATATGTATGTGGGTTTTTGCATTGGTTTCTTGTTTTGAAATTACTGCAATTGTTTGGATTTTATTTGTTGTTTGTTTTTGTTGTTGTTGAAGTGGTGTGTTTTTTTTTTAGGTATAGTTATTATAAATGGAGGCAGAAGGAAGCGTGTTCATACGTGTGTGTGCACTTGTGTGACTTCTTTGCACGGAAAATTTTGAGTTGTAATTGGATGTGATGAAATTTGTTGTATGCTGTGGGGTTTGACAGCCAGAATGAATAGGGCAAAGAAGGAGTAGGAGGATATACTCGTTTCATCAGCATTTTTTGTTGTTTTTTTTCTTTGTTGTTGTTGGGATTTTTTTGTGTTTTTTTTTTTTGGGGGGGAAGTGCTTGTCACAGGCGTACTAAGACAGGGAGGGGGAGGATAGAACAGTCTGATTTCATCACTGTTGGTTTCATTTTATTTGGATTCATCAATGAAAATTTATTGAGCTTTTTTGAAAGACATTTATAAAGCAGGGAGGAGGATGGAAGAATGGTCTCATTTCATGGGAGTTTTTGAATTTTACTTGGATTTGTTGATGAAATTTGTTTTTTTTGTTTGTGGGAGGAGTTTTGTGGAGGGGGGGGGGGGGTTGGGGGGGGGGGTTGGTTTGTTTTGGTTTTGGTTTCTTTTATTTTGGTGGGGGGGGGGGTGCAAACATTTTTAGGGTAGGGAAGGATGAGAAAAGTTACCGATCTTATCAGTGCTCATCTGCAAGCGTTGGTTTTGTGAAATTTCATGTACTCCTCTGGGGGGTTTCTTGAAATGAAATCTTGGATCTTGAATTTTAGTTGGATTCATTGATAGATTTTTTTTTGGGGGGGGGTGGGCAGACATACTCAGGCAGGGTAGGAAGGGAGAACACTCTCATTTGTTTCACTAGAGTTTCAGAACCTGCTCAATCATTCCAGTCTCCGTCCTCACCCCCCCCTCCCACATACCCCCACCCCTCTTCCTCTTGTGTAGCCGCGCCAGTGGCTGAGCATGTGTAATGTCCTCTTCTCTGTCTGGCTGGATTTCCATTCTGCAACATATCAGAAACTACAGCTGATTCTGTCCAGTGCTGTCCTTTTGCTTTACACCATGCTTTTTCTTCTTTCTTTGTCTTTAAGATATATTTGCTGTATAAGGGTTTTGTTGCCATGAGAAGGCTGTTGTTTTTTTTCTATAAAGATATATTTCTGCTGGTATAAAAGGCCTCCTAGGGGGTTGTTGCTGTGACAAGAGGCTTTATCATTTGTTGTTGTTGTTTTTGTTCCTTGGCTAGAGCCCCCAGGTTCACCATGTGAATTGGGTGTGAGATTGTGCGATGTGACCACTCGTGCCCACCTGAGATTGTGCGATGTGACCACTGTGCCCACCATGAAGGCACCCGCATTCTGACTTTGGGGATGTGTGCTGGGTATGTTCGTGTTTCCGTAACCCACCAAACACTGACCTGAATTACGGGATCTTCAAGGTGTATATTTCATCTTCTGCATGTGTGTATACATGAAGGCAATTAAGGCACTTGTGGATCTACACTTGAAGTTGGCCTAGGAGATTGTAAAAATCCCCAACCCTTAGTTCACCACAGGCCTTTGAGATTCAAACCCATGACTTCATGGACCCAAAGGGATTGAAGTCGAGCGATCTTAACCGCTTGACTATAGCGTTCGTTGAATATGCATTCTGAATGTTTTTTGTTATCGTCATTTCATTACAGTCCATCCATCAGTCACCAAGATGCGGGTTTGCCTGTATTGGGGTGTGCAGTGTAGGCATTGTGCAGTGATAGAATACAGCACTGAGGGGTGTGATTTGTGTGTGAGCTTTAAACCTGTGGTTAGGAACTGTGGAAAGGTGTCCCATAACCTATGTGGTTGTAGGGGAGCAAGGCGTTTGAGACCTCGGCTTCTCTTGGGGCCAGCATGTTGAGGGTGGCGCCCATCTCCTCTCACTGACTGCTTTACCTTCCCTGATCCTAAAGAGGGCAGGTACCCATTTACAGCTGAGTGAACTGGGTGACTGTACTGAAGCCAAGGCGCACAAACGGTCACCCATCCACTTGGTAACCACGCTCAAACGCTGCTTAACATTGGCTTGGGGAAAGCAGCGCTCTGACCTCTCAGCTATCACGTCCCCAGGAACTGTGTACAGATTTGAAATCTGTACTGTCTGCCATGACTTGTTAAAAAAATATATATATTATATTTATGTATACACGTGCTGATACGATTGTGTTGGGGGTATTTGTTTTATGGTGACTTCATGTACAGATTTTGGATTTTAAGACTTCATATGTTAAAGCTTTTCTTGAAAGTCCTCGTCTGTTGCCATAAGTTGGTGTGTGTGTGTGTGTGTGTGTGTGTGTGTGTGTGTGTGTGTGTGTGTGTGTGTGTGTGTGTGTGTGTGTGCGCGACGCGCGCGTGCGTGTGTGCGTGCGTGCATATGCGTGCGTGCATGTATGTATGTTGTGTGTGTGTGTGTGTGATAGAGAACAAGAGAGAGAGTAATACTCCTCCTGTTTAAATTTTTTTGCGGTAAATAATTACATTAAATAAAAACAATGGGATCTTTAGTGCGTTCACTGATGCTTTCGAGAAAATCCTCACTCATGTTGGTTGCAAGTTTGTTTTTGTTTTGTTATGTTTTGTTTTGTTGTTGTTGGTTTGTGGGGGGGGGGGGGGGGGGGGGCCTGGTGGAGAAGA
>CM060347.1:14380132-14382632 GCA_030674155.1 Stramonita haemastoma | reverse complement strand
ATAAATAAATAGATAAAAATAGACCACCGACCCAGCAGTTATAGCTGATGGCCTCCCCTCCTGCTGCTCTCTCTCTCTCTGTTTATCTCGCTGTCTCTGCCTCTGAAGCGCCTCGCTGGGTTTGTCGTGTCCTGTCACATCTTCAGGGTGAAAAGTCCTCAGGGAGCTTATCGCTATCAGGCCGCTGTGGGGCCACCAGCCAGAGGGGCCCTGCACTGCTGCTTAGTCACTTTGGTGACTGCTAGTAGTGAACATTAGTCTACACTTCACTACGCTACGACACTACACTACACTTACTACACTTAGCTACAATACATACACTACGCTACAAGACACTACACTACACTTAGCTACACTTAGCTACATACATACACTAGCTACAAGATACAATACACATTACTACATCTACAAATAACTACATCCTCATAAGCTACACAGCTACACTACACCTAATACACTGCACTCACTACACGCACTACACTCATCACTCACTCATCATACACTACTACACTACACTACACTACACTACACTACACTACACTACATACACTACACTACACTACATACTACACTACACTACACTACACTACACCACACAACTACACACACTACACTACACTACACTACACCACACAACTACACTACACTACACTTTACATGGTAACAAGGTAACGGTGTTCCCATAACCTACGTGATCGTAGGGGAGCGAGGCGTCCATCTCCTCTCCCTCGCTGCTTTACCTTCCCCGACCCTAAAGAGGGCAGGTACCCATTTACAGCTGGGTGAACTGGGGGATTGTACTGAAACCAAAGCGCGCAATTAGTCCCCCATCCAATTGGTAACCACGTTCAATGCTGCTTTACCTTAGCTCGGGGACAGCGAGTGCTGTGACCACTGAGCTATCCCGCCCCCACTGCACTAGGAAGAGACCGTAAAACAGAACGTACACCAGCAATGGTTTCCGCTGTGTCCACCAGTAAGTGGCCGACCCCGCCAGCTTTTACCCTGGCAAGGTAATACCACCGTGTCCTGGTTGCCAAAAAACATGACCCCTTGTTTCTAGGTATGAAAGACCACGCAAAAAAAAAAAAAAAAAAAAAAAAAAGCCGATTGCAATCCCAGTGTTATATTAACACAACCACACCGTGGCCTCAAGAAGTGTGCTGCTTTACTGGCAAACTCTTTTACCGAGATTTTTGTGTGTGTGCTACAGATTGTAATTCCAGCCTCCTGTTTGTCATGTTTGTGTGGTGAATACGAAGATCGCGCTATCACTGAGTTTTCAAAGAACTGTCGAAACTTAAGACAAGTTTCTGTGTGTTCAGTGTGCGTATTTTAACCGATTTTTTTTCTTTTTGGTGTGGAAAAGTGTAAAGTAACATGTTAAGTCCAGACTATTTTCTAAGCAAGTTTTATGTGTAGCTGAGGACTAGTGATTGTGTGTGAACACGACAAAGTATTGGACCAAAAAAACTGGAATGGAAAATACATTAAACTACAGATTGTGATCAATCCAATAGCAGCTAGCAAACTGTGTAAGAATAACTTGTGAATCGAAGTTAGAAAAAATTTGAATGGAAAAAAAATCCAAGCAAACTATAAACAGTGTGTTATTGATTATAAGAACATCTATTTTAAAATTTAAAAAGTAATTTTTATCGACAAAAAGATTAGTTAGTATCTTACCTAAATGAGTAAACAAAACCAAAAAAAGCTGTTAAAAAAATCAGACTCCAAAGATTTTCGTTTATAAATAGAAACTCGTCAAGAAACAGAATTGATGTTTGATATTAAATAAGCCAGTGACTAAAATTATAATAAAACAAAATACTAAATATAATAAAATATCTAATCATATATCTATTTTAAATACAAAAAAAAACACTTCCAACAGCAATTAACACAAAATTCAATAATCACAATCTTCCAAAAATCACCCCTTAACAACAACAACAAAACCCCGCAAAATAGTAAAAATATTTTTAAAAAGCAAAAAAAAAAAGCCCGCAACAACGTTCTCTCCACACATGATGTAACCTCCGACGTCATCAAGACTAATCACAACCCCACTAACGTCACACCTAGCGTCATGGGTTGCGGAGGGTCCAAAAAGCCGGAGCGGAGGTGGTTTGCGAGGCGGGCAGGCCGGAGAGCGACGTGGACCTGGCCTCAGTGCACGACTTTCCACGTGGAGCAGAGGCACGCTGAGGAAGCTGCGCCCTCCGGGCTTCCCCCCCTCCCTCCTCCCCCCTCAGTCACCACACCGCCTCCTCCCGCCACAGCCAGCCTGAGTGTGAGTCACTACCAACCA
This sequence comes from Stramonita haemastoma, assembly GCA_030674155.1. Classification (NCBI taxonomy): domain Eukaryota; kingdom Metazoa; phylum Mollusca; class Gastropoda; order Neogastropoda; family Muricidae; genus Stramonita; species Stramonita haemastoma. The sequence continues at coordinate 14,380,321 of CM060347.1, read as the reverse complement.
ACCCTTTCCAATTTCAATAAAAATAATGTTGTTATTAATATCACTGTTGTTTTTTGTTATTATCATTATAATTATTATCATCATTATTATCATTATCATGCTCATCATGACCTTGACATTCAGTTGTTTATTATTATTATTATTATTATTATTATATTATTATTATTATTATTATTATTATTATTATTA
>CM060347.1:14372632-14375132 GCA_030674155.1 Stramonita haemastoma | reverse complement strand
GGGGAGAGTGGAGTCAGCACTGATGTTAACTCCAGGAGAAAAATCTCCTCGAACGGGAATCGAACCTGGGTCGTCAGATTGCGAGCGCAATGTTCTGACCACTAGGTCTATCCCGTCCCGCGCATTTAGCGCTTGTGAGGAAGAACCCACGGCAACAAGAGACTTGTCCCTTTCCACATTTTGTGGAGGACGTTGTGTGATTTTTGTAAGGCTCTATACGTGTATGCAACCTTTTTTTTCCCTTCTAACAGATTGTACTGAGGTGTGTATTTTTTTTTTCTTTTTTCGGCGACTCAACCCTCCAAGGGAGAGAAGCCTAGGTTTGACACAGGAAAATCTGTTGTCAGTTGAACTGGTATACAATACAGTGCAAGACACTGATATACAATACAATGAAATAGGATATATACAGTACATTAATATATATATATATATATATATATAGTATATATATATATATACTTATATATTGTATGTAATACACACACAACACACATAGTATATAATATAATATATATATATATATATATATATATATATATATATATATAATATATATATATATATAATTCATAATGCAATACAATTGCAAATTAATAATACAATATAAATAATAATAATAATAATACATGGAATTTGTATAGCGCTATATCTTGTAAAAACAAATCAAAGCCTTGCATTCGACCAACACAACACACAATCAACAACAATTTACAGTTTTAACAAATTCGAATGCACACCCCACACACACACACACACACACACACACACCAGCACGACGCACGCGCACGCACGCACGCACGCAAGCACGCAGCACGTGCGCGCGCAACACACCTACAAACGTTATGCACTTTTGCAGGTGGATGTTGAAGGCAGGGACAGGTAAGAGATGGAAGCGGAAGGAGAAAAACTTAGGTTTGAAATAAGTGTGTCTTGAGGTTGGATTTAAAAGTGTCATAAGTAGGCTTTTGCGGAGGGAGAGAGGAAGGTCGTTCCAGATCGATGGACCAGAAACAGAGAAAGAGCGGCGGCCAACGGTAGATAGGTTGAATCTGGGTATTCTTAAGGACAAAGTATCTGCCGACGAGCGGAGGGAGCGAGAAGGTGTGTACAAGTGAAGACATTCACAGAGGTAGGAGGGTGCAGTATTGTGGAGACATTTGTAAGAGGGTATTGATCTTGTAGTTTACTCTCTGTGGTACGGGCAGCCAATGGAGAGATTTCAAGAGAGGGGTAATGTGCTCAGATTTTTTCTTTCTGAGGACAAGACGAGCTGCGGGTTTTGTATACGTTGAAGGGAGTGGATGGATGATGCTGGCAGACCAGCCAAATACAATACAATGCAGTACCTTCAATGCAACACAAAACAATGCAACACAAAACAACACGATGTAATACAATGCCATACTATAAAATACAGTACAATACAAACACAACACAATGCTGGACAATACAAGAAAGTATATAACAGGATAATACGATACAATACAGTACAATACAATACAAAGCAGTAATCACAATGCAGTACAGTACAACACAATATAACGCAATACAGTACAATATAACAATACAACACAACACAACTCAATGCAATACAACACAGCACAATACAATACAACACAATGCTAAACACTACAACACAATACAACCCATGCACACTACAATACAATGCAATACAGTGCAATAACAGCATGCAAGCAATCATCCATGTCATTCAGCAAGTGAGAAGTGTTGTGCTGTCTTCTCATTTCTCCCAACACCATTTTACAGAAATCATTAAATTTTATTCACGTCATTTTACAGAACTCATTTATCCAAGTAATTTTACAGAACTCATTTTATTCGCGTCATTTTACAGAACTCATTTATACACAGACCGTTTTACAGAACTGCTTTATTCAAGTCATTTTACAGAACTCATTTATTCACACGTCATTTTACAGAGCTGATTAATTCATTCACACACCATTTTACAGAACTCATTAATTTAATCACGTCATTTTACAGAACTCATTTATTCAAGTCTCTTCTTTTTTTTTTTTTACATTGCTCATTTATTCACATACTACTTGACAGAACTCATTTTATTCACGTCATCTTGACATAACATATATTCACGCCATTTTCCAGTACTCATTCATTCACGACCTCCCCATTTTCCAGCACTCACTCATTCACGCCATTTTCCAGACTCCTAGCTCCGCCACTGATTCAGTGACCTCCCTTGCCTTCTATTTGACCTCTGTGTGCCCCCGTGACCTTCATGACCTTCACTGTGCGCGTGCCATCTTCTACTGGTTGGCGCTCAACATCACGTAAGTGGTGATGTGTGTGTGTGTGTGTGTGTGTGTGTGTGTGTGTGTGTGTGTGTGTGTGTGTGTGTGTGTGTGTGTGTGTGAGTGTGCGTGTTGAGTGAGTGAGTGTGTGTGTGTGTGTGTGTGTGGTGTGTGTGTGTGTGTGGTGTGTGTGTGTGTGTGTGTGTGTGTGTGTGTGATCTTTC
>CM060347.1:14360132-14365132 GCA_030674155.1 Stramonita haemastoma | reverse complement strand
ACATTGTAAGCCCATTTTCTGAAATATATTGATTTACCTATATTTTATATATACCTATATTTTGATATTCTGCGTGCGTTCGCACACAAGACCTCGGTTTGTAGTCTGATCCGAAGAACTTTTAAGAGGGAGTGGAGTCAGCACTGATGTTAACTCCAGAGGGAAAATCCTCTGGAACGAGATTCGAACCCGGGTCAGCAGATCATGAGCGCATCACTCTGACCACCAGGCTATCCCGTCCCCCATGGATAAACCATTACATCTGAAAATTTAGGGATGGTTTTGAATTTTTCGGTGGAGTGTTTTATGGTGGTTTTTGTTTTTGTTTTTTATCAGAGAGGAATCAAAAAATGAGGTGTACCAGCTCTGTCATCGAACCATCGATCTCTCCACTTTCTCTGCCATGGTTCGTAAGGACCAGTTAGCTTGTGACGTTGGTCTCAGGCTGCTGACGCACAAGCATGGCGTCATCGATGACGTCAGATACGATGTTGTCATCAGGATTCAGAGCACAAGGCGACAGCTGAGGGTGGTGACGTCATATCTTACCGACAGGAGTGGGGCGGGGCCTAAGAAAGACAGGTGTGTGTGTGTGTGTGTGTGTGTGTGTGTGTGTGTGTGTGTGTGTGTGTGTGTGTGTGTGTGTGTGTGTGTGTGTGTGTTGTTGTGCGTGTGCGCGTGTGTGTGTGTGTGTGTGTGTGTGTTGTGTGTGTGTTGTGCTTGTGTGTGTGTGTGTGTGTGTGTGTGTGTGTGTTGTGTGTGTGTGTGTGTGTTGTGCGTGTGCGTGTGCGTGTGTGTGTGTGTGTGTGTGTGTGTGTGTGTGTGTGTTGTGTGTGTGTTGTGCTTGTGTGTGTGTGTGTGTGTGTGTGTTGTGTGTGTGTGTTGTGTGTGTGTGTGTGTGTGTTGTTGTTGTTGTTGTTGTTGTCACACACACACACCAACACCAACACCATCACCACCCCTACCACCATCACTTTATATTTAACACTTCCTGTGTGTGTTGTTGTTTTTTTTCCCCCCAATATTCAGATCTTCAGTTCTGACGTCACGGGACAATGACGACACCTGGAGAATCTACGTCAGACCTCCACGTGCTGCCACCTATCATCTGGTCATCATGGGACAGACTGGAGAGGGGGAGGGGCAGGCAACTCTCCACCGTCTCTGCGTCTACGCTCTCCGGTGCCGAAAAGCGCAAAGAGACCCATCACCCCCCTTTCCCCCCATCCACTGGTCTTGGGGTCTGCAGTACCCCATGGCCACGGAATGCGGACTGCGGAAGGTCAAGGACACGACCTTCCAGTTCAAGGCCAAGGACGGAGTGACGTCAGTGCCTGTGGGTTTGTGTCGTCACACCCAAGTGGGGGTGAAGATGAGGCACGCGGAGCACGTGGAGGAGGAACTGGCGAGGTTCACCCTGGTGGGGTACAGGAGTGACGGGGACGTGTGTGTGGAGGTGAGGTTACCCACCACCGGCTACTTTCTCCTGCGAGTCTTCGCCTCCCACCCCGAACTGTCCGGGTTACAGCACGTGGCCGACTTTCTCCTCCACGCCGAGTCTCCCGCCAAAGATTGCCTCCCTTTTCCGAAAGTGTCCAACTTTGCGCATCTGCATCGCACTCGCCTTCTCCAGCCCCGCGTGCGAGAACTGGCGCGAGATCTGACATGGCGGTTCCGCGTGCATGCGCCCACGCTGAAGCGCATGCGTGTGAACGGGTTCCGGACAGTGCGCGGGGCTGACGGGGTTTGGGAAGCGGAAGTGTGCTTTGATGAGAGTGATGAGAAGTGTGTGCTTGTTTCCGGATCCTGGGAAAAGCAGACGACGCAGTTGTTTGGACTGTATAACTTTTGAGTTGGTGTGATTTGTGATTCCTGGCATTTCACCTCAGTTTTGGGCACTATAGTGTTGCTTTTTACTGAAGTCTACTTCTTCTTCTTCAGGGACAGGATAGCCCAGTGGGTCAGAGCACTTGCTTTCCCCAAGCTAAAGTTAGGCAGTATTGAGCATGGTTTTCAAATGGATGGGTGACCATTTGAGCGCCTGGGCTGTAAATGGGCACCTGCCCTCTTAAGTGTCAGGGAAGGTAAAGCAGCGAGAAAGAGGAGATGGGCGCCGCCTTCAATATGCTGGCCCCTAGAGAAGCTGAGGTCTCTGATGCCTTGCTTCTCTACAACCACATAGGATATGGGACACCTTTGGGTAAATGGTTGTTCTTTATGTTTAAAAAGACCTTGTCATATCTGGGATTGATAAACGACAAAACACTAATAAAGTATTAGACTACATACTTATCAATGCAAAGTTTTAAGTATACAAATGTTGGTATGATTGGACATCCCTACGTCTATATCTTTCAGAAAATATCAGAAGAGTACAGTGCCAGAATAAATGAGCAACACGCAGATTTTGAAGAGAAATGGCACTATTACTAAAAAATTTATTTTGTAACAACTGGAAAATATGCCTAATGAACTCTGCGTTTCCTTACAAACATTTTAAATTTACGACTTAGTTTGAAAAAAACTGAAAGCAATATCATGACTCCATGATTATATATACTATAAAATTATAATCATATCATTGGTGCAAATCCCATCCACACTGTAAAGTAAGTGTATCACCAAAATGTTATACACACATACCTACCTTTGTGCTTCAGGGTCAGCTCCTGTGTTTTCTTTTTGACTACACCTGTCGTGACAATGCTCGTAGAAAAGGTTTTTACACATGTGCATGACATTTGTAGCAGCATGAAGGCTTATTGTCTTTTTCTGAAAGAAATTTTTTTTTTTTAATTCGGTTTATTCATGAATTTTGTTTTTTAGTGTGTGTGTGTGTGTGTGTGTGTGTGTGTGTGTGTGTGTGTGTGTGTGTGTGTGTGTGTTGACTTGTCTGCATATTTTGTATGCCTTTATCCTGTGATTGATTTAGTTGTTTTGTGTTTGTTTTCTTTTTCTGTTGTTCCTATGTTTATGGTGTATTTTGTATTGGTGATAACATTACTGTATACAAACAGAAATGGCCAGTCAGTCCCACCTTCAAGCCCATCTCCCCTTGGAAACAAAAAAAAAAAGCGGGGGGAACAAGAGAGACAAAGGTAAACACACACACGCGCGCGCGCCACACACACACACACACACACACACACACACACACACACACACACACTCACACACACTCCTAAGCTGCTTTTACCTGTTCAAAAATAACATGAAATAAGAGTTCTACTATAGATGTAAAAAAAAAAGTTATCTTTTGAATCTACTCTCTCTCTTCTCTCTCTCTCTCTCTCTCTCTCTCTCTCTCTCTCTCTCTCTCTCTCTCTCTCTCTCTTAATGCTTAACAATGCATCTGTCTTGACATTAAGGTTTGAGTCAATTGGAGATTAATTGTTTGTTGAGTACATATCTATCTCTTTTAAAAAAATAATTATCAATGTACCCAGTGGGGATTGTGTGTTTCTTAAATGCATACCTATACTTTTTTTTTAAATCATAGGTTGTTCTGTTGTTGGTGATTGTGTGTGTGGTATTTTTTAAAATACATAGTCCCTAATCAGGGCAAGGGAGGATGGAAAAAGTATGGACATACTTACTCTGTAACCATTAAAAATAAAGTTATTCACTCATTCATTCATTATTCATTCATTCTCTCCCCGGAAAAAAATACTCTAGAGTGTCGATGTATCGGCATGATTTCTGTGAGTTTGAAACAAAATGTCTTCCGAAGTGGAGCAAAATAATGATCTTGGGATGTCTACCGTCAGAATAGTATTTTAGGGATGTAAATGATGTCATCTATTCAAAACTAGACGCGAAAGAATTCTTCGTGGGTGTAAGTTATTTTGTGGGTTTCTTTAATTAACTCCCCTGAAACGGCGTTCCTTTATGAATTTTAGTAAGAACAAAGAAGACAACAGCGTTCTTGCTAAGGGAGGCAATTCAAAGCATGGGGCGACAATCCTTTATGAATTTTAGTAGTTTTAAAGAAGGCAACAGTGTTTTTCATGGTCAGGGGAGGAATTCTAGGCATCGCGCATTAGCTCAACATGGGCCCATGGACATATAGGAAAAAAAAAGATAAACGAATGGTAAATTGTATTTTTAATATTTTTTCCTAACTCGCTTTTGAAAATAATTGTTGATTGTAGATATTCTCTGTTCGGCATAGTAGACTATTGCTTCCTTCATCCCGATACAAATGAAAAGGGAGTGAAAGAGGCTTGTAAGTACAATCCCGCACACCCTGCATGTAAATCTCTCCCAGAGACAGCAGGCTATATATATGAGCGTTAAGCCGGCGGCAGTCTTCAGGCTGTTGACAATTTAGTTGGGAGGGTTTTCAGGATATGTGTGCGTTTCTTTTCTTTCTTTGTTTTCTTTTTTTTAACAGAAGGAGAGAACGTGTACCTGCAGTGACCTGTTCGTTTTACTTACCGCTTGTTCCTTTATCTTACTGATAGTCAGATTGTTGTTTTGTAGTTGTGCTTTTTGCGAAGGCGTTCCTTCTTGAATTGCTGATAGTCCCTAATCAGGGCAAGGGGCGGAGGAAAGTAATTTATGCGAATGCTTATCTGTAACCCCTTGGAAAATAAAGATCTGCTGTCTCTCTCTCTCCCCCCCCCCCCCCCCCCCCCCCCCTCTCTCTCTCTCTCTCTTCTCCCCTTTTATCAAAATGTTTTGATTTGAATGACTTGTTTTGTTATAGACGGTGGTGGATTGATGTTTTCAGTCGTTTAACCCTCATTATATTCTCAGTTGTTTTTTCAAATCAAAATCTTCATTTGATTCTTTCTTCTTATTTCAGTTTCTGAATGCGTGCCTTTTAAAATAAAAATTACCTTATTAATGTATTGCTTTTTTTTTCTTGTCTGTTGTTTGCTACTTGGTATGGTTTCTTGCTCTTGGTATTTGGATCTTTTATTATTGTTGTTGTTTTGTTAGAGGGGCTTTTTTTAAATCTTGATGTATCCCTGATAAGGGTGGGGACTGGATTAAAA
>CM060347.1:14345132-14355132 GCA_030674155.1 Stramonita haemastoma | reverse complement strand
TAGCCTTTGCACCAACAGAGAACAAGAACGTGAATTTACATGAGCAAAATGCATTTGATACCCCCCCTCCCCACACACACACACACTTTTTTTAAAAAAGTTGAGAAAAAGCAGAGAAGACCAAACTGATGACCAATAACGCCAAGGTCATCAGCACTGATGTCAGGGTCAATGACCAGAACCTGGAAACCGTTCAAAGCTTCAAGTACTTGGGAGCCGTTGTATCAGACAAGGGGTCCAAGCCAGAGGTAGTATGCAGGATTGCATAGACAATAACAGCACTGTCAAAACTGAACACCATCTGGAAAGATAAAAATATCTCACTCAACTTCAAGATCAGACTAATGTGCTCCCTTGTCATATCCATTGGGCCTATCCCTGTATGCCTGTGAATCGTGGACCCTGACTGCTGATTTGGAGAGAAGAGTACAGGCGATAGAGATGAGATGCTTCTGGAGACTCCTTGGCATCTCCTACATATCAAATCAAATCAAAAATTTATTTCCAGATGGTACACTGAGTAAGCAACAAATTTGCTTTTTTTCATCAAGCCATCTATCTAAAAAAAAAAAAAAAGCACCAACCCCCCAAAAAACAACAACAACACAACCCCCCCCCACACACACAGATAAATAAAAACCAAAAACCAAAATCCACTTAAACAAAAAACAGACTAACAGAAATGAAGCAGCAAGCAAACAATCAAGTTAACCTAGAAAACCCCACCCAAAAACTATATAGTTACAACATTGTTACAACTTATAACGAAAAAGTAAACTCAAAAGGAACTAAATAAAATACAATGTTAAAAATAACAACAATAGTGATAATAATGATAATGATGATAATGTACTGTAAGACTCACTCTTCCACGTAGGCTACACAGACACACCACACACACACGCGCCGCGCGCGCGCCCGCGCCCGCGTACGTAACTCACGCACGCACATGCACATACATATCGAACCACACACACACACACACACACACACACACCACACACACACACACACACACACACACACACCACACACAACACACAGGGGGGGGGACGGGATAGCCTAGTGGTCAGAACATTGTGCTTGCAATTTGACAACCCGAGTTAAAGGGGATTTTCCTCTGGAGTTAACATCAGTGCAGACTCCACTCCCCCCAAAAGTCCTTCGGATGAGACTAGCCTATAAACCGAGGCCCCGTGTGCGAACGCACGCAGAACATCTTGCGCACACGTTAACTCCTGTTCCGCTTTTCGTAAGAGTAGGCCATAGTGTGCCGGTGGGAACAGATGACAAGATTTACAAAACTGCATACACACGGGAACTGGATGTAAAAAAGCACGTGAGAGCATATTCCATTATCCACGATACAAAAGAATAAATAAAGAAACACACACTCACACAAGCATATATCCGTGCTTGCACATGCACTTAAAGTGTTTTTTTTTTTAACTTCATAGGAAAAAATAAGTGTGACGGGGCGGTGTCATCGGAATCATAAAAATCAAACAATTATAACAGGTCACAATATCATCCATTCTTTTACATTCATACTTATATAAGAAGGAAACAAAAACAAAAAAAATAAAATGAAAACAGGAACAGAACATCTAAAAATTGGTATTTAATCTATCAACAAAACAAATCATGACATTTTCATAAAAGGGGAGAGGAAAAAAAAATAAAAACAAAAAACAATTGCACACACACACACACACACACACACACACACACACACACACACACACACACACACACACACACACACAACAGGGATTCGCAAGCATGTCATCAATGAACTTCTTTCTAAAGAAAGCATATGCCTGGTTTTAAATTAAAGGAACTCAAGAGGAATCCATCCGCTGTAAGGCATACATTTTGGGACATAATATGTCCCATATATGCAGAGACCACATAAGCAACGAAGACGTAAATAACAGAATCCAGCAAACCATTGGTCCCTACGAAAACCTTCTATCAATTGTAAAGAAGCGTCAACTTAAGTGGTATGGGCATGTCACAAGATCAAAAGGACATGCAAAAACAATACTGCAAGGCACTGTCCAAGGAGGAAGAAAAAGAGGCAGACCACGGAAGAGATGGGAGGACAACATCAGCGAATGGACAGGCCTAGAACTCAACAAAACCCTGAGAAAGGCAGAACAGAGAGAGGAATGGAGGGAACTGGTTGTCAAGTCTTCAGGGCTGCCCCCATGGTCGCCAGACTAAGGGATAGATAGATAGTCCTTTGTTGATGAAATAATGTTTAAAAAAAAAAGTGTGACCCCGACGTGATTCGAACACGCAACCTTCTGATCTGGAGTCAGACGCGCTACCGTTGCGCCACGGAGTCCACATAATACAAAATGTGGTTAAATTTAGTATTAAAATTGGACGTTCCCCAGCTTAACACATGAGCGCAACAGTCAAATGTTGTCATTGGATTTTTTTTTTAAAGGGTGTGTGTGTGTGTTGGGGGGGGGGGGTATATTAAATGCATTTTGCTCATCTAATTTCACGTTTTTGTCCTTTGTTGAGGAAATAATGTTTAGATAAAAAAAAAAAAAACAAAGAGAAGAAAAAAAGTTGTGACCCCGACGTGATTCGAACACGCTACCTTCTGATCTGGAGTCAGACGCGCTACCGTTGCGCCACGGAGTCCACATACTCTGTACCAAAATTCAGCATTGAAATTCGACGTTCCCCAGCTTAACATCTGAGTTATGCTTAGCATCCAATTAAGTATTTGTTGCCAGAGTTTTTTTGTTTTGGTGTGTGTGTGTATGATCTATTTATTTTATTTATTCTTTTATATGGAGGGTAATGGAATAAGCCCTCATGTGCTTTTTTTTACATCCAGTCCCTGTGGGCATGTGGGAGGAGAGTGAAGAGGGGGAGGGAGGGAAAGAGAGGGAGGGGTGGGGATGGAGAGGGAGGGGAGGTTTGGGGGGGGGGGGGGTAGGGAAAGGGAGGGGGGGATGGTGGGGGAGGGGTTGGGGATGGTGGGGGAGGGGGTGGGGATGGTGGGGGAGGGGTTGGGGATGGAGAGAGAGGGGGAGGGAAAGGTGAGGGTGAAGGTGATTGCCTGTTGCCAGTAGTTTTGTATTGACTGAAAATTGTACTTGGTTTGAACGCTTGGGTCACTAATTTTAGGAGGGTGGGTAAGCAAATAAGTTATAACGACACCAGCATGTATCAAACTTCATGTTCTTTGCATCATATGAATGCATTTTTGAGTGTTTAAGATTATTACACTCATAATGATTGCACAATGTTCAAATTTTGCTGCCTACAGTAATGTTATCTGTAAACTTTTCTCAAGTTTGCAAACCGGAAGTGCAATTACATTAGTTTTCCCCCAATGAAAAGGAATTGGGTCGTCAGAGTAAAAAAGTTTTAGTTAAGAAATGGAATTTATACCAGCCTGCTTCAATTAAATGTACAAATTCCTGACTGGACAGCCAGAACAGCTTGCAAAGCAGCACAAAATTAATGGGAAATACCGTTTCAGCTCAGCTGCACTGCACCTACTCTTTTCAAACACGAATTAAATCTTATCCCCCTCTAAATTTTTATTAAAACCATTTGGGATGGTCAACATAAAACAAATGAAAAACATTTTGAAGCAATTACTTTTTGCCAGAACCCTTTTTTGGCAAAATGTTCCTGGACTATAGTCTCGTTGACCGTGGGGGCACAACTGAAGATTCTGCAACCAGCTTCCTCCACTCCCCACTTCTTGCTCTTGGTAATTGGATCATTATAACTATTCTTGTTTAGTTGAGGCTATCTTTTTATCTTGATGTTATCCCTGAAAAGGGCGGGGATTGGATGTAAAAAAGCACATGAGTGCTTATCTAGTATCCTCGAATAAAAGAATTTTGCCTTGCCTTTGCCTTGCCTTGCCCCACGGTCCTCCGCCCTCTGTTGCAGGTCGTTCCAGCCAAGGCCTGTCCGTCCGCTCAACACCAAACAAACAAGAAAGAAAAAAAATATGTGACCCCGACGTGATTCAAACACGCAACCTTCTGATCTGGAGTCAGACGCGCTACCGTTGCGCCACGGAGTCCACTTACTCTGTATCAAAATTCAGTATTGAAATTGGACGTTCCCCAGCTTAACACCTGAGTTAGCCTACACTTAACATTCGAGTTACGCTTAATATCCAAGATACGCACGCACACTGGGAGTGGTGAAATAATGTGATATGCCAATTTGTGAGGTCTACAAAAATGTATAACTGCATACAATAATCCTGCACCCTAACATTTCTTTTTCATTCCTTGGCTTGAGCTCCAAGGTTTTTCAAATCAAATCAAAATTTTATTTCGAGATGGTACATTGAGTAAGCAATAAATTTGCTTTTTTCATCAAGCCATCACCAACAGTGAGATGTTGTGTATGCAACGTTTACCCCCATTTAAGGTAGCCACATTCTGACTTCAGGGAGGATATCTAAACACAAAACTGGTATGCATGCGTTTTTTCTTTGTTTCTAAATTTTGTCATCTCTTCATAACGGTAGGCGGATAGCCTAGTGGTCAGAACATTGCGCTGGCAATTTGACGAAGTCGAAGAGATTTTTTCTCCTGGAGTTAACATCAGTGCTGACTCCAGTCTCCCCAAAAGTCCTTCGGATGAGACTTTAAACCGAGGCCCCGTGTGCGAACGCACGCAGAACATCTTGCGCACACATTAAATCCTGTTCCGCTTTTTGTAAGAGTAGGCCATCGTGTGCCGGTGGGAACAGATGACATTTACAAAACTGCATATACACGGGGACTGGATGTAAAAAAGCATATGAGTGCTTATCCTATTATCCTCGATATAAAAGAAGAAGAATATTTTTTTTTAAAAACGCTATACTGTAACCTCTTCTTCGGAAGGGTACAACAAGTTTTAGTGTGCGCAAGATGCTCTGTGTCTGTCGTATACAATGATTCGATTTTTTTTCTTTCTTTTTCGGGATGGGGGTGGGGGGTATAACAATGTGTTTAGTGCACAAGTTTTTGTGTTACCATTTTTAGTTAAGGGGGCACAGTCACCCAGAAATTTGCAACAACAAAAAAATCATTTGTGAGATACACAATGACATGCTCTGGCTCCTTGTAATGAGAAATCACTAATCTTTTATGTGCTGTGTTTTTTCCTTGCTAAATAAAAGATTAGAGGAGAATATTTGTCTCCACAGAGGGTAGGGGTGCCAGTCAGAACGCCCCAAATCGCGGACCTGATGACTGGGGAAACAGTCAGTCACAATGGTTCGTTTTGTAACCACTGCACCCGGTGAAAATAATGAGCACCTCCCTTCCCCAGCATTAATACAGGTTCACTCACTCACTCACTCAGTCCCATGTCCCAAAGGACGTAGGGGGACATGAGAGAAGACGCAGAGGAGAAAGCTGATGTGGTTTGGTCACACCACAAGACACAACACCCTAGCAAAAACCATCCTGCAAGGAACAGTCGAGGGCAAGAGAAGAAGAGGCCGCCAAAAGAAATCATGGGTTGACAACATCAAAGACTGGACCGCCCAACCCCTACAACACCTCCTACTAGCCACACAGGATCTGAAGCATGGAAAAAGATCTCTGTTGCGTCTTCTCTCATGTCCCCCCCTACTAATACAGGTTACACTCCGGTATTATTTTTGGGGTCATAGAGTTGGACAAATTAATTGTGTTGATTTTCAAAGCTTTTTTTTTAAGTATGAAAAAATGCACTGTGCACTTGTTTTGGGGGATTGAGGACATAGAGCAATTCCAGGTAGTCATGAAAAAGTTGGAAGAAATGATCATCAAAAAGAATTGTTATATAAGTTTTGAGTCAGGGGCTAGTCTTTCTGAATAACTGGTACGGCACACACACACACACACACACACACACACACACACACACACACACACACACACACACACACACACCACCACACACACACACACAAGCAATGAATCTTCTACAATACAGCCCCCCCCACCCCCACCCCCACCCACCCCGCCATCTCCTTCCCCCGATCCCATTCCACAAAAGTCAGATAGGGGCTACGTGTTTTCAAATAATCTTTGTTTACAGTCACCAGTTCTGTCAGACATACTGGACAGGCATTTTATGAGGGGGATTTTTTGGTTTTGTTTTTTGCAGACAAAGAGAGTTGAGGAAATGGTGGCTGAGTGAATGCCCATGGCGCCTCGAGTGACCTATGGCAAAGTGAGAGTGGCCGAATGCCCCTGTTGTGTCAGCGCTCCTGTTGGTATGTGCTTTTTTTTTGTACAGAGGATAATGAAATATATTCATGCATTCCTGTGCTTTGTTTTGCTTTTTTTTTTTTTTTTTTTTTTTTACACATCTAGTCCCTGTGTGTATGCTGTTTTGTAAATTTTTGTCATCATTTCCCACTGGCACACACTGGCCTACTCTTCCCAAAAAAGCAGAACAGGTTTGAACGTGTGTGTGTGCAAGATGTTCTGCATGCGCTTGCACATAGGAGCTTGGTTTAATTATAGTCTCACCAGTGATTGCGAGTGAGTGAGTGAGTGAGTGAGTGTGTGTGTGTGTGTGTGTGTGTGTGTGTGTGTGTGTGTGTGTGTGTGTGTGTGTGTGTGTGTGTGGATTTATTCATAATTTTTTCATTCATTTCTTTTTATTTACTTTATCATCATCAATCTTCCCTCACCCCCACCCCCACCCCCTACACACTCTGTCAGTCCATTAGCCACATTCTCCAGTTGTTCATTCATTCCCTTCGTTTGTTAATTTTTGTTAAAAAAACCCAAATCATTCATTTGAACATTGACTTATTACCCAACCAGCCTGTCTTTCTGCCTTCCTTCCTTTTTTCCTTCCTTCCTTCCTTCTTCCCTCCCTTCCTCCATCCTTCCCTTCCACCCACCCTCCCTCCTTCCTCCCTCCCTCTCTCCCTCCCTCCCTCCCTCCCTCTCTGTCTCTCTTCCTTCTCTCCCTCCTTCCTTCTTTCCTGTCATTCACTAAGAACAAAAATTTCTTTCTTTTTTTTTCTTTTTTTTTCTTTCTCTCCAGCCTTGGACAGTGAAGAGGGCAGGGGCAGGAGGCGAAGGTGTGTGCGGCATTACAACACTGTGGCCACCCTGCAGCTCGGCCTGTCTGTCCTGGCTCTGGCTTCAGGGGCCACAAGCCTGGGCCTCATGGTCCACAACCCCGAGTTTCCCTACGTGATTTGCTTCCCTTTGATCAGCGCCGTTTTGGTGAGTTTATGGGTAGGCCTATATTGGCGATTTTATTTGTTTTATTTTTTTAATTTATTTATATCGAGGATAATGAAATGAGCCATCATTATGCTTTTTGATTGATTGACTGATTGATTGATTGATTGATTGATTGATTGATTATTTCATATCGAGGATAATGGAATAAGCAATCAATTGTTTTTTTTCATCCAGTCCCCGGCCCGTGTGTATGCAGTTTTTTGTAAATCGTGTCATCTATTCCCACCGGCACACGATGGCCTACTCTTACGAAAAGCGGAACAGGATTTAACGTGTGCGCAAGATGTTCCGCGAGCGTTCGCACACGGGACCTCGGTTTACAGTCTCATCCGAAGGATTTTTGGGGAGAGTGGAGTCAGCACTGATGTTAACTCCAGAGGAAAAATCACCCTCGACCGGGAATCGAACCTGGGTCGTCAAATTGCGAGCGCAATGTTCTGACCACTAGGCTATCCCGTCCACTAGCCACATCACATTGGTGATCGAAGGAGGTGGCGGGGGTGGGGTGGAAGGGGGGAGGGGTGGGGGGAAGGGGGGAAGGAGGGTTGAGTTTGGGGTGGGGTTGGGGTGAGGGAGGGTGGGAGGGAGTGTATGCGGAGTTGGAGGTGTGAGGGTGGGGTGGGGGTAGGGAATATACCGTAATAAATAGATTAAAAAAAAAAATCCTGCATGTACTAAAGCATCCGTAGAAATAAAAACTACTTTTTGTGAAAGACTAGCCTCTCACTCTCTAGCCTCTCAACTTATATGGTTTTGGACAAAATTCTAGGTTTGACTTTTTTTTCCTCAAACACCGCACCCCCTCGGTCCTCTGTCATTTGCGTGCTTCCTAACCACAATGATTATGTATGCGCCTGGTTAACTGTAGGAACACAAGCAGTCCTTATTCTGATGATTCTTTCCCAACTTTTTGTGACTATCTGGTGTTTTTCTATGTTCTCACCCCTCCACTACCACGGCCCACCCCACCAGCCCCCCAAAAAGTACACAGTGCATTTTTTCATAAAAAAAAATATGTGTACAAATCAGCAACGATCTTTTTTGTGTAGCACTCGGGATAGCTCAGTAATCAGAGCACTTGCTTTCCCCCAACCAAGGTTAAGCATCATCGAACGTGGTTACCAATAGAATGGGTGATCGACCGTTTGTGTGCCTTGACTTCAGTACAGTCCCCCAGTTCACCCAGTTGTAAATGGGTACCTGCCCTCTTTAGGGTCAGGGAATGCAAAGCAGCAAGGGAGAGGAGATGGGTGCCGCCCTCAATATGCAGGGCCCTAGAAAAGATGAGGTCTCTGATTCCTCGCTCCCCTGTGACTGCAAAGGTTATGGGAGCACCTTTACCTTTTTCTGTTACTCTATGAATTACAATAGAAGATATGACTTGACCCAGAAGCTAAAGGTGGGAGTGTCGCCTATAGGGCCATTGTTTTTCAGACATCCACTTGCTGTGTGGCGTGCTGTGGTTTTCAGATGTTGCTAGCTGGCGTGTTTGGCAAGTTGGTGGGCGGAGCCAATGTGGAGACTCTAGTGGAGGCTGCTGTCAAAAGAAATGTGAGTAGACTCTGTCTTTCCCTGAAGCTGGCAGGCGGCTGCCTTAACCTCTTAGTCCCCTACCAGGATTTTCTGGGTTGAATAATTGCCCCTCTTTAGTCCCGAACAGGGATTTGCTGGGATTTACACACTGTAGATTTCCATCATGCTGTGACCATCACATTGCTACCACATGCCAAAGCTCTATCAGGCTAGAGGCTAGAAGAAACCCTGCTGAGAGCCTGGAAGTAATTATAGCTGCTGGTATGTACTTAGAAGGAGGAAAAGGCAAGCGAGCATGTGTACCTGACCTGGTTTCGTGATGGAATGCGAAATCTGGGGTCAGTTTGTGTTCAGAGACACCGAATGCAAGAGGGTTAATGATGGGGGAAAGGACAGTCGCATAAGCAAAAAGGGATCGGTGGTCTAGGTGGTAACGCGCCTTGCCTAGAAAGCAAAACGTCTGGGTCGGAGTGTGCGGTGATTCGTACCCCGTTTGGGCCCAAAACTTTTTCCCCATCCATTAGACCCTGAGTGGTGGTCTGGGCGCTAGTCTTTCGGATGAGAGGATAAACCGAGGTCCCGTGTGTTACACATCACTATTCAGTGCGCGTAAAAGAACCCACGGCAACAAGGGGGTTGACCCTGGCAAAATTCTGTAGAAAAAAGCCACTCTGATAGGGAAACAAATACACTTGCATGCAGGAAAAAAAAAATGGGTAGGCGTTGCACTTGTGGCGACGCGCTCTCCCGGGGAGAGCAGCCCGAATTGCACGCAGAGAAATCTGCTGTGACATAAAGGGGTACAAAATACAAAATACAAAATGTGACCATTGGTGAAGTGATAAAAAACAAAACAAATTGGGGCGTTCTTTTTTTTTTGTTAAATGTCAGGTGGTATTACACTACGTGCTGTGTGTGCTGGGCTGTACCTTCTGCGCCCTGACAGCCGCCTTCAGTGCCGTGGGTCTGGGCTTCTGCCTCTCTCCTCCCCCTGCCCCCTCCTCCTCTTCCTCCTCCTCCAGCTCCCCTAGTGAGGACGATGGTGGCGGCGTGTGCTGGCCTCACCGGGAGCTCAGAAGAGTCTTCCTGGGCGTGGACATCTTCCTGGGCTTCCTGCTCTTCCTGACCTGTATCGCGGGCTGCGTGCTCTTCTGCATGCACGCGCGGAGCCTGGGCTTCACCAACAGCAACAGCAGCATGCAGCAGCAGCAGGAGGTGGATAGAAACGA
>CM060347.1:14319877-14322377 GCA_030674155.1 Stramonita haemastoma | reverse complement strand
ACCTGTGTGTTTGTCGGGGTTTTTATTTCTGCAGATGAATGAATAATTGAAGAAATAAATAAATGATATAGCTAAATAAATCAATAAAGTAAATAGGTAAAGAAATGCAAACATAAATAAATAAGTAAATTAAAAAAAATACATAAATAAACGAACAAATAAATAGATAAATGAAATGTTGTTGCTGTTTACACCCCCTTTTTCTGTTTTAACACCTTAAGGGGTCACCCACAATGTGCACTCTGTTTCACACAGGCCACTGGGCAATCCCTGTGAGACTGTTTAACCCTCTTGCATTCGGATTCTCTGAACACAAATTGCCCCTAGATTTCGCATTCCATCACAAAATCAGGTCAGGCACACATGCTCCCTCACCTTTTCCTCCTTCTAAGTACATACCAGCAGCTACAATGACTTCCAGACTCTCACCACAGGCTCTGTGCCTCTGGCCTGATAGAGCTTCAGCATGTGGTAGTGATCCATGAAGGTCACTGCATGATGGAAAACTACTGTGTGTAAATCCCGGCAAATCCCAGGTCAGGATTCAGGGGAGCAATTATTTAATCCTGGCAAATCCCGGGTCGGGACTTTAAACACACTCTGGTATAAGTTTGTGTGTATGACTGTTTTCAAATACTTCACCATTATAGGCAGCCATACTCCAAATTCAGAGAACTCTTTCTCTCCTCCTCCCCTCCCTCCCCCCCCCCCCTCCTCTCTCTCCTCCTCCCCCCCCCCCCCCCCCCCCTCTCTCTCTCTCTCTCTCCCTCTCTCCCTCCCTCCCCCCTCTCTCCCCCTCTCTCTCCCCCCCCTCCTCTCTCCCTCCCTCCCTGCTCTCCCTCCCTCTCTCTCTCGGTCCCTCCCTCCCCCCTCTCTCCCTCCCTCTATCTCTTTCTCTCAAGCAAGTTGTTGCTATGCTTAGAGTGTTGTCATGGCTGAAGACAATCTCAAAACATGTCAAGGCAATACGACACTTCAATGTAGACCTTGGCACTAAGCTTGCATCATTCTGTCATGACACAACTTTGGGCACAGGTAAAAAAAGACAAACATCTTCTCTTCTTTTCTCTCCTCTGTGTTCCTGTAGTGGATGGGGTGCACAGTGTCAGGTCTTCTCCTGTGCCTCTCACTCTGCAGGAGGTCTGCCTGCTGGCCTCAGCTGACACATTCCCACTTCAGACCAGCTCATTTCACTGTACAGTTTGCATGCTGGGTACGTCAAGTCAAGTCAAGTCAAGTCAAAATGATCTTTATTGAGAGTAAAAGATTAAATTTACACAACTTTTTTTTCGTGTATGTTCGTGTTTCCGTAACCCACTGAATACTGACATGAATGACAGGATCTTTAACCTACATTTGTGATCTTCTGAAGAAATATATACTCGCAGGGTTTTAAGGCACTGGCAAGACTGCGTTTGAAGTTGATCTGCAAAATCATTTTTAAAAGATCCCCAGCCTTAATTCATCAGGAACCGCTGCTGAGATTCGAACCCACGGCATCATGGATCAACAGAACTGAAGTCAAAGGGTCTTACCCAGGTGGCTAACAAACAGAAACGCCAACATTCAGATCGAAAATTCAGACACTAGGTTAGCCAGACAGCCAGCCAGACATCCAACCAACCAGACAGCCAACCAGACAGCTAGCCAAATAGCCAACCAACCAGACAACCAACCAACCAGCCAGCCAGCCAATGAGACAGCCAGCCAGCCAGCCAGCCAACCAACCAACCAGAGAGAGAGAGAGAGAGAGAGAGAGAGAGAGAGAGAGAGAGAGAGAGAGAGAGAGAGAGAGAGAGAGGAGAGAGAGAGAGAGAGAGAGAGAGAGAGAGAGAGACACACACACACACACACACACACACACACACACACACACACACACACACACACACAGAGGCACAGACAGACAGACAGACAGACAGACAGACAGACAGATATCTATGATTGTTATGGGGAAAAAAGGATTGCCATTTGGTGGCTCATCCTACTACAGATCAAACAGAAACAAAAATGACGAGGCAGGCCTGCTGGCCAGCCTGCCTGCCTGCCTGCCTGCCTGCCTGCCTGTATTCTATGGGAAATTCCACCTCACGGAGGAGTGACGAGATGGAGAGAAATGGGAGGCGGGGGATTTGGGATAAAGACCTGTGGAAGAGAGGGGCAGAGAAAGATGGGGAGAGAGAGAGAGAGAGAGAGGAGAGAGAGAGAGAGAGAGAGAGAGAGAGAGAGAGAGAGAGAGAGAGAGAGAGAGAGAGAGAGAGAGAGAGAGAGAGAGACAGAGAGAGAGACAGAGAGAGAGAGAGACAGAGAGACAGACAGACAGACAGACAGAGACAGAAATAGAGAGACAGAGACAATGATCGACAGACAGAGAGGAAAGAGAAAGACATACAGGGAAGAGAGACAGAGAGAGAGACCAACACAGACAGGAACAAAGACAGATGCGGTGATACATACAGACAGGCAGTCAGAGACAGAGATAGAGACAGGGGCATGTAGA
>CM060347.1:14309877-14312377 GCA_030674155.1 Stramonita haemastoma | reverse complement strand
GAAAAAAGATGCGTTTCTCCGACTGGTGTGGTTGGAAATCCAGTTAGGAGATAACGCACCCGTCTAGAAGTGAGAAGTGTCGATTAAATCCTCCTTTGAGCGCAAACATTTTCTCCCTATCCATTAGACCTGCTGTGCTGTGCTGTATTGTGCTGTGCTGTGCTGTATTATGCTGTGTTGTGCTGCGATATGCTGTGCTGCACTATGCTGTGCTGTGATTATAGATGGTTTGTCGTTGTTGTCGTAGCTTTAAGCTCAACCGAACACTTCGGTCAATAACGCCAACAGAAGTAACAACTAGCTATTCTGAGGGATAACTAACCCCCCACCCCACCCAAAAAAACAACAACAAAACAAACAAAAAACAACAAAAAGAAACAGAACCCCCCCAAAAAAAAACAACAACACCACCACAACAACAAAAGCAAACAAACAACAAAAACAAAATCCAAACAAACAACAAAACCAAACAAAAAAACCCGAACAACAAAACCACAAAAAAAGACATGTAGAAACATTGCAAAAAACATCCTTATTTTCTTAATATCTGTGGTCTGAACTGATTTCGGTAAAAGGGTGACAGAGAGGGGAAGAAGAAACTTCAGATTTCAACCTTTAACTGTCTCGTCCACAAGACTTGTTGCAGAAAGAGGGGTGGGTGGGTGGGTGGGTTAGGTAGGTAGGTAGACAGACCCAGCGTTGATTCAGAAAGGGGAGATAAGCCGGTTAGCAGAGTAGATCGTCTGCTTGTTTGTTGATCTGTCTGTGTCCCTTTTCTTCTTTTCTGACTCTCTATAGATCGTCTGTTGTTGTTGATCTGTCTGTGTCTCTCTCTTCTCTCTGCTCTCTTCTGTTGTCTGTCTGTCTGTCTGTCTCTTCTCTCTCTCTCTCTTCTCTCTCTCTCCTCTCATTCTCTCTCTCTCCTCTCTCTCTCTCTCTCTCTCTCTCTCTCTCTCCCCCACCTCCTTCTCCCTCTGCTTTTTTTTTGGGGGGGTCTTATTATTCTTTTTTTTATATTTTTCTTGTTTTCTTTTCTCTCTTTTCTCCTCTGTCCTGGCTGTCTGGGGCATCTCTCTCCCTGCAGTCAGTCAGGGCAGGAATCCGGTGAAGTGTCCTCAGAAAAGAAAAAAGAAAGAAAACAAGTTCTTGGAATTTTAATAATGAGGAGGACAATCCTGCTACTTTTCGTTCTTCTCTACTCCTCTCTCTCTCCTCTCTCTCTCTACTCTCTTCTCCCTCTCTCTCTCTCTCTCTTCTCTCCTCTCTCTCTCTCTCTCTCTCTCTCTCTCTCTCTCTCTCCTCTCTCTCTCCTCCTTCTCTCTTCTCTCTCTTCTCTCTCTCTTCTCTTCTCTCTCTCTTCTCTCTTCTCTCAACAGAAGAGAGGACGGAAAACGGAGGAAAAAGTAGAAAAAGAGGGAAAGACAGAAACGGTTTAAAAACATTGAGAGAGAGAAGAGACAGAGAGACAGAGAGACGAGGAGACAGAGAGATTTGATTTGATTTATTCTTTTATTTCGAGGATGATGGGATTAAGCACTCATGTGCTTTTTTTACATCCAGTCCCGTGTGTATGCAGTTTTGTTTAAATGTCATCTGTTCTCACAGAGAGAGAGAGAGAGAGAGAGAGGAGAGAGAGAGAGAGAGAGGAGAGTGAGAGAGAGAGAGAGAGAGACGACAGAGACAGCAGGACAGAAGACAGAAGGACAGAGAGACAGAGAGACAGAGAGACAGAGAAGAGAGAGAGACGAGTCACGAGACACAAAACAGTAAACAAGAAAAGAAAAACCGAAAAAAACAGAAGAAAAGACATTCCTCCTTTTCAAAGACAGACAAGTCAAGGAAGTCAAGTCAAAACACTTTAATCAATCCTGAAGGGCAATTACCAATACTGACAGGCATATTGATACGAATAATAATCAGAGACAACAAATAGCTACATTTCATTTGTTCAAATATTATATGATAACTTTGAATTAAAAATGTCACATAAAACCTCGTACGCGCGCGCACTCGCACACACGCAAACGCACCATAACACGCAAACAATGTTTGTATACAATGTTATTAAAAACCATCGACCAGAAAAGACATATGATCACCTATTATTTACGCATTGTACGCACGCATTCGCAACACGCACGTATACCTGCATGTACGCGCGCGCGCCACACACACACACCACACACACACACACACGCACACACACACACGCACTCTCCACCCCCAACACACACACACCATCCACACACCACCCGTCCCCCCCCCACCACCCACACACCACGCACGAACGCACACACAAAACCGCGCACGCGCGCGCGCACACCACACACATAACTCACACGCTCCCCCCCCTCACCCCCCCCCCCCCCCACACACACACAATTACACACACCCACTCACTCTCTCTCACACCACCCACCACACACCCACACCCACCCACAACCCACCCACCCACACACACACACACACACACAACAACAACACCACACACAAACACCCC